>JAWWES010000171.1:30196039-30242219 GCA_035583135.1 Lophotriccus pileatus
GGCCTCAGTTCCGCGCACACTGTGTGTCACCTAAAAAATCCACTGCGCAGGCTCGAAGGCCTTATCTGCATATGCGGCTAAAGACCTTCCCGGCTCTTCGTTCGTGAAGACGGGCCATTACTTACTTATATCTAATATCTGTATTTCTATATGATAAGCATTCTTGGAAAAGGAAATAACTCTGGATTTAATTTCAGAATTTATAAGCCTAATTAAAACCACAAATCCCAAGAGAGTATGTAGTTGCTCTAGTCTTTGACTTCCCCTTGAAAAAAAAGTTGTAATGTGTTTCTTTTTATTACTAGTATATCAAAAGCACCATTCAAAACATAGAAATAGCTAACAACTCAAATTTAGGTTAAGAATTTCATAAAACTAGCAGTAGGTTTGTTGACCCAGAAAAAGAGAGGGTTTTTGTGCTACAGTTAATTTTGCCCCAAGAATTAAGAGTTAGAATAAAAGACTTTTCCTTCTGGAAGGTATAAATGTGAATATATTTGTGTGTGTGTTTTCATTTGGAGGATAATTTATACAGGGTCTCAGCTACCGTGGTGATCACAATGTTAATGTAAGCAAGTAATGGGACAATTTCTTTTACTTTATAGCAGGATTATTTTTGCTAAGGGTATTTTTACTCTTATGCCAATACCAGGAGCTCTGTGCAGTTGTTTGGCTAGCCTCAAAATTCTAATGAGACTCCTTTCCTGCTATTTGAAAGGAGAAGGTCCTTGGATCTTTCTTCCTTCCTTCATGATAAGATCTGCCCATCCTTTAAGTGACCATCTCAGTCAACTCATGTGTAAAGTTGACACGAACTGTGAAGCAAACCCGCTGTTTCTGTGGATTCCACAGTTTTAAGCACTTTCCTTCAATCAGCAAAAACCTTTGTTATAGTTGGTTTTGGGAGACAGGGCTTAAAGTAATTATAGTACTTAGTGCTGCTATTATACCATCAGACCCACTAAATTTTAGAACCCTTGAAGTAATAGATTAACTTAATACTTATTATTTCTTTTCAAGATGAGAGGAAAAAAATAAGGAGTGCAACAAGTACCTGACCTCTGTCAACTTTATCTGCTTGAAATTGTCTACTTATAAAGAGAATCCCCTTGGTTGCCTTTCCATGAAGAAGCATTATGGGGCTCACTTGGGTGAAATCTAATGAAAAAGTGGTCCTGCCTAGAGAAGTTCTTGTATTATGACAGCTGGGAAAAAGAGAAAGCCAACCACTGATGAAGAAAATGAATTTATTGATTATTCAGTAGAGCAACAGGGAGAATATGTTTAAAGTCAGATGACAGCAAGCAGTACAGACTGCTAAACCAGACATGTTTTTATATCGCTCATTCAAAGGCCGAGAGAGATGCACTCAGTGTTTACTCTCCTGATTTTATTTCTGTCTGGAAGCATTCTCTTAATCTTTTATTGATGGGGTTTTTCCATGTTTTCATATCTTCTCATAAACTGCTAGTAGCATCTTAATTATAAACACCTTGGGTTTAACACTCAATAAAAAGAGGCATAATGTATGCACAAGTACTACTGTCGTTGGAAAGAGGGAGAGGCAAGATCACTTGACTGGACCCCTCAGTGCTTCACTTTATAAACCTATAATATAAAATAGGTTCTTCCTGTTCAAGAAGAGCTTGAAGTCTAATGCTAATAGCAATAAGATTGTCTTCCCACTGGACATATTGTGTTGGTTTTCCAGCAGTGAGAAGGACCAGTTATCCTTAAGTCTGTAACTCCTTTGGAAATACGTTGATAAATAATTTATTTGGAACACTTCCTCTGTATCATCTTTATATTTCCTTTTATTTTGCAAAACTGTAGCTGTATAAGACAACGGAAAGCATCAGTTCCCTTTGGATTGGCTGTAAAATCCAGTTACCTGTCATTTGAGGGGTTGCTATGTAGAAGCCGAGTATTCCTGTTTTGAGTTCAGGAAAGATCAGTCATCTATTTGACTATTCATAGTGAGGAAGTGGGCAAAGTGATGGGGGTTTTTGTGACAGAAGGCAAATATTTGTCCTTATTTCTACCAGCTGCTCCTGTTGCCTTCATGAGCTGCAGGAAAATCTTTTTTAAGAACTGGTGGTTAAAATGCATTAAGTATTTTAATAAACTGAGGAAGGAGTTTGATAGTGTAACAAGGCAAAGTTGCATTGCTTGTCCCATAGACCAACATATTTCAAAGACAACAAATACATTAATTGATGCAATAAATGAATCTGCTTCCAGAGACATGGAGAGCACAGCATGTTGCTGCTAGAGGATATTCATTCTGTTGTTCTGTCTTTGACAATTATTTTAAGAACTGCCAGTTTCTCTAGTACTACCTTTAATACATCTGGATTCCAAGAGATGAAATCCCTTACTGTAATTCTCACCACCAGTGCTGGCCTCCATGGATCATTTGTCCTTTTTGTGTCTTTGAAGTAGTATGTTAATTATGGTAGCAAAAGAACACAGAGGGTTAAAATCGGCTTATCCAGAGATGTAACAGTCATAAATTATATCTCCTTTTTAATAACTTATTTTTGAATAAAATTCTTCAGAGTGGGATGTTACAAGATGCCTTCAAACCTCATATTTGAGAAATGATAATTGCCTGTGGCACAGGTAAAAAAAGTGCAAAAGAGAGAAATGCTCTCTAAATTAGTAGTTAAATTAGTAAAGCTGGAAGCAGATCAGAGAAGAGGAGGGAAATGAAAGCACAAAGTTAATGAATGAGCAGCTAAACTAAAAAAAAAAAAAAAAAAAAACCAAAAGCATAAACCAAACAAACAAAAAACCAAGAACAACAAAGAAGACAAAACAAAAAACCTAAAAGAAGCTCTGTAAATCTAAAGCACAAGAATATTTATGAAAGCAAAATACTGCCTTAGACCAGAGGACAAACAGATGTGTAAGGAGACAGACCAGAGAGATGAGAGTTTCAAATGGTTTCTTTTGGAAGGAGGGGGAAAGTGATATTCCTAATCACTCTATATGCTCAAAATGAGATTTAGTTTATGGAGCAGATGGAAGCTGTGTCTGTAAAGTACAAAAAGGAGAAAGTATGGAGGGTCTGGAGTAGAAACAATTATCCCACTGGGAGAAAGATAAGTGTGTGCATAGTCATTATATGTCACTTCCATAGAGAACTCTCATCCGTCACCTCTGGGTGGAATGAGCATCCATGTAGACACCTGATAAGATTTATTTCACTTTCTGTTTCAAGAAATAGGGGAGAAAGTAACAATGGGGTTTTTTCTGCCTGAAGTATTGCACTAGGTCCTTAACATTTGTTTTCTTTGCTGTTTTTGATGCATGTGTCAAATTGCAAGAGGCTGCAAATGTTTTCTGTCTGAGATCCTGCTTATCAAAACGATCAGTCAGAAGAGCTGTTTCTTGAGAGAATTAATTTTTTTACATTTTACTTCTAAGACTACACAGTAGTGCATAAAAAGTTTTCCTTGTGGGCTCTTCATTGCATTTCACTTTCACTGAGAATTAAGTTGCATGGCTTGCTTGCAACTTGTATTAGACTGTGTGCTGGAAATGGCTGCTTCGTGCTGGGTTTTGCTGGGGTACCTTCAAATTACAAAAGTACTTTGTTCAAAAGAAAATCTGCATATTTCTTTTGGTAATTCAGGTAATAGGGAACAAGTACTTGTACTTATCAGTGTTCATTTTATTAAACAATTGAGTTACATATGCAAACTTATTGTTAATTCAGTATTGCTTTTGCACTTCCTGTAGATTAATCTCTTCTGTGCTAATATTAGCATATCCTTTGGGTATCTTCTGCTCATCTGTTTTCATTAAAATTAAAATAACAAACAACTTTTCAAAAAAAGTATTACCTTTCTGCAGTGTGGTAAAGAAGGGGTTAAGAATTTTATTTAGGTGGGTGAAACACTCTGATTGACAGGGGAGGTGAGCTACCTAAAGGGATGTATTAATCCACGTGAAACATGCTGCTTGGCTGAAACTGCAGTTTGGAATTTAAAACTCCAGAACAAAATACACTTTTCCTCTCAGTGGTAATGAACCCTGAGCCATGAGATGTCCCAGGGGTGTGATTAGCTCAGAAAAACTGTTACCCCAGTTACGTCCTGTTGCATAAATAATCATCTCTTTGATGCAAAGGATAACTGTGGGAATGACGTCAGTTAAATATGTTCTCCAGCAGCCTGACTTGCAAGGGAATATATAAATTTGTTGATACTTAGATGCTTGAACCACTTTCTCTGGTTTCTAAGAAGCTGTAAGAATGCTAACCATACAAAAATAATCTAAATTTCATCAATATGGCATCAGCTCTCCTTCTTCATTTTATTGTTTTTTATGCCTTTTTTTTTTGATGAATCCTTGCAATCAAAGCGTTAGTTAATACTGACAGCCTTTAGCTCCTAAGCTTTACTTCAGTTATTACTGGTACTGAATAAAAGTAGAAAGTATCGTCCTGAATATTTTAAAGCCAAAAATTAGTGCTATAATTATAATTCTGAAATAAAGTATGTTCCTTGGGTAGAATTCATCTCATTTTGTTGTTTTCAAACGAATTAGTTTAAGGCAGGATTGAGTTCTCATTGACTGCAGTACCCTGTTTACTGTGGTGGAGAAAATCCTTTAATGACATGCAAGAGGTGAGGAAGCCTCTTGCTGCCTCGCCTCATAGAGATGAATTTCAGCTGTTGGGAGCTTGGAGAGAAACAGCTCCAGTAGATCAGCTTTAAGCCTAGAGATCAAAAGTTAATGGTGGTGAGAAGAAACTTAGAAGTGAAAGAATGTAGCCTTTAAATAGTCTGCACTTCATAGTTTTTTAAATTAATATTAATCCTCAAATCAATTACAAAGATGTTTGAGCTCATAATGAAATCATGTTCCTGCTAGCAAGCATTCATCACCTCTCTGACTCCTTTAGTTGCAATCATTGTTTACAGTTTCATATTTCTCTGTTCTAGCATTCCAGGATGGTTTAAATACCAAATTAAACCCTACAACAAACATCACAGCTTCTCATTGTCTCTGAGCTGTAGAGATTTTGGTTCTGTCATTAATGTAAAACCTCAGGAAGGTAACCTGGGCTGCCTTCCCAACTGTACTTCCATCCAGGAGCACTTTCACAGGAGCAGCCCTGTGGTCTTCAGGCTAGTTCTGTCTCATAACACACAGTGACCAACATGAATTATGCTCAGAAAGACAACCTTTGCTATTTCTCACTGGCTGCATTCTCTAAGTGTCCTTTCTCCATAGACCTCCATAATTGAGATATTGTCTATAATTTTATAGTAAAATCAAAGCTGGCTACATCCCAGTGACACAAATAGTGCTTAAGGAGACCTTGAAATAAGCTATTCACAGAAATATAAATCAGCAGCTTATTCTTAGGGAAAAAAGGCATTTTGGGGAGAAAAACTAAAAGGCTTCAAGATAAATGGTTGACAGTGAAAGCTTTCTCTGTGTGTATTCTATACAGCAAAAGTCTTGGGAACAATATACTGATATGAGCAGAGTTAAAATATGGCATAAATTTTAATTTAATATATATCCTTCAGAGACCTATTCACACTTCAGATGATGCTGCATCCAGTTCTGTAGCTAACAGAAAATACTAATAGTATTATAATATTATTCATCATTTTATGGTTGGACTTGATCATCTTAAAGGTCTTTTCCAGCCAAAATTATTCTATGAGTCTATGTCTTTCAAGTGATAGCACATATAAGGTATTTGTAGCATCCCCATTTGTTTAAAAATTAATATTCAAACTTGGTTATAAAATGGAGGGGGAAAAGTTTGTGGAAAGAAAAGGTATGGCTTTACTTGCATTGAAAAGTTAAAAAAAAGAAAAAAAGAAATCTTACAGTGATTTCTGTGTGTCCTATTCTAACTAGCAGGCGATGAAGGGCAGGGAGCTGTGGCAGAGGAATGACAATTTCAAGGGTGAAAATTAAAGGGAGAATTAGAAATAGGCAAAAGGACCAGGAGGTCTGTAGGTAAGAAATAACTCAATACAAGGCTAGAAAATCACCCAGAATAACAATGGCAGTATGCTGCGAGCTTACAGAACATGGGAACTGGTAGGTTAAGGAGGAGCTGGGTGGTTGTGGTAGGACAGCTGGAGCTCCGATGTTCCCAGAGCAGCGGAAGGAGTTTGTAAGGACAGTGGTGCTTTGGACATGTCCAGTTCAGCAGCTTTGATGGCCAAGATTCATTGTAAAGAGTCCTGGCAAATTTTGCACAGTGGAGAGGTGGGAGAAGCATACAGTAGGGACACTAAGTGTATGCAGAAAGTCAAGAGAGTATTTAGCAGTGGCAGAAAAGGCAGATGGGGAGGCTGGAAGAGCAGATGGTGGCAGTGAGGGAGAGCAGAGTGGGTTCCAAGTCTGATGTTGCAGCCTCACACAGCACATTATCAGTTTTTCTGACTCCTTCCTTTTTTTTTTTTTTTTTTTACTTCGTGTTCGTAAAATGGCAAATTCAACTCCTACACTCCCCGGGAAAGGAGAGCATCCCCCTACGCTGTAAGAACAGAGTGTGCCAGGAGCGGGGGCTGTCCAGCTGTTTGGGAATCACATGTGCCCTTCCAGTGCACTGCTTGCCAGGGAGCTGGGAGGGGCAGGTATGGTCATGAGAGTTGTGCTCAGGTGTACAAAACAGCAAAGAGATTTCCACTGCCATCTCCAAAATGTCCAAGTGACCAAATCCAGGCCTGGAAATCTAAAGGGGGAAGGAAGCTGACCAGGCCTTTCTACACAAGAGCCCCACTGTTCTTTATATGTTGCAAATGTATTTTTCATTCAACCTTAGAGAGCAGCAGTGGTATTTCAAAGACACATTAAAATATCTTAGGGTAATAATGTTTCTTACCCAAATTCCTTCTTGCCATAAGTGAAAGTAGCCATGATGTGTTTTGGGGACACTTGGACATCCATATAAAGCCAAACCAACAGCCACTACATGTAAGTGGTAAAGTGCTCTCTACTCACATGTAAGTGGTAAAGTGCTCTCTACTCCTTGTCATGCCAGCAAAACTCATTGTTTCTGTTGCTTTTCCCCCTCTCCCCAGTTTTCTGAGTCCCATATGCCTCATTATAATGGCTAAAAAATACATGCATAATTCCTTCGTTATTTTGGAATAATTCAAAAGTGTGTTTAAAGGATCATCAGTCATACTGGTAAATAACAATAGGCTCACAGCATTGCTTGGAGGAGTTACTATTTTCAGCATAAAGTCACTGGAAGCTCTAGCATCACTTTCTTCTTTACAGAATAGATGTATTCTGAGTATAAAAATTTCAGATAAACCCACCCTTTAACCTTTGAGAAATGGGATTTAAGCTGCTCAGTCTTCTTTTACCCATGTCACCAATGTTTGCCAAAGGGTGTAGGACATCCATTAAAGAATATGAAAGATACTGTCATGTATTTGGAGTAGCTATTTTTATCTTTATCCAATAAAAATATACATGTTTCTAAGCAAGCTGAATTTGTACAAGTGAGACAGCACCTATTGTGTTCCATTGTAACCAATCACAGCCTGCTCTAGGAGAAAACATTTCTTCTCATCCCCTCAAATAAGTAATTTAATTTCAAGCTATCTGTCTTTAAGTATTTGTTTCATGGATCACATGCAAAGTGAGAGTACAAGAGGAGTCCCTGCTTTGGCAAACACACCATGTCTTTATTTCAGGGAACTGTTCTGCAGGTGTGTGTCTTTTTACAGTCTTTTGCATACAGTTTTCTTCCTTCCTTTGAATACTCTGTTCCTGGAATCTGTGTTTCTGCCTCTACAGTCTGTACAGATCTTGTTTATCACGAGTAGCTGCTATCGGTTTTCCCAAAGACGGTGTTTTCCCCGTGCCAGCGGCAAAGTTACTATTTCAGGTGTGTGTACCCTATTCTCTGTAATAACATGATCGCTAAAATTCAAACCTTTTATGTGGAAGGCACTGGGGTAGGCAGCATAAGGGTTTGGAAAAGGGAGTAAAATCAACAACAAGTGAGGAAAGTTATTCTGACAGCGAGACATCTCATATGTCAGCAAACCAGAAGGAGAGGAAGGTGTAGCTGTGAGAAGCCAAGGGACCAGCAGGGTGCCACATTTGGTGTGTGAGATGACAGGGTTTAGCACTAGGGGTGGTGAGGAAAACGGTTGGACTTGGAGATACTGCACAGGAAGAATTGTCTGAATTTGCTAACAGCTTGTATGTTATGACAGAAATAAACTGTTGTAATCTTTTCTTCTTTTTTACTATTGGAGTGGGCACATGTACATTTCATATGGTGTTTGCTGTCAACTTCATCTTCTCAGCTACCACCTTAGGATGTAAGCAACGATTTCTTCCCCATTTAAAATCCTCTTATCTGAAATATCCTGTTTTTATTCCTGCCTCATAGAGAAGGGTGAAAGAAAGCAAGCTAAACCTCACTTCTTTGTTTCAAGTTCTTCATGTAAGTATGTGGAAAGCTATAGGAAGTAGGAGGCAATGGAAGATAATAATTTTTGGGAAGAAATGAAACAATGTGAGCACACCTCGATACCTTTCAGGCAAGTAGGCGACCTGACAAACAGATGCGTCACACAAACTGTACAAACATTAAAAATGCAGCTTTTTCTTCTTGTAAATCATTCTGTCCAGTGGGCTGGGTTTTTTTTTCTTGTTGTTGTTGTTGCTTCTAAAATTATCTATCCTTTTAAGAAGAGTAAATGAAATCTCAAAATTTTATATTAATTTATTTCTTTCATTTTGCTTTCACCTCTTAGAAATCTATTTGACTGAATTGTTTAGGAGACTGGTTCAGAAACAGCTAACTCTTTCAAAAAAAGCTGTTTGTTTCATGCTTTTGATTGGAGTCACTCAAGTGTATGACCGGGGTTTCTATCAGAAGGTGCCTAACAACCAGCATTTTCCAAAAACTTCGGGGAGGGATTATGAGTATCAATTCTCATTCCCTGCAAAGCTAATAGAGTGGTTATTGATTTGTTTAGGAAAATGCCCACCAACCCTCCCTCGTATGTAATGCAGAATGATGAGGTAATTTGTAAATGGCCAGTCACAGAAGCAAGCTGTAAGGCAATTACTATATATTACCATATGCCTCTTCTGCAGATTTGAAGATCTGGTTCCTGCGGTCGCCTCTGGTAATTTATTGCCTTAACTCCATTTTTTAACTGTTTGGCATGATTTTTAAGAGTATGGCTACAGGAATTTAAACCTTTCTAGCAATTTGACTTATTCTAGTTAAGCCAACAGCAGAGAAATAATACCTCTAAATAATCACTTGGTCACTGTCGGTGCTGCTCTCCACATGAGGCTGTTGTAGAAGAAAATTGGCAAGTACACTCCAGCAGTTCTTTAGCAAGTGTTCATTGGTGCTGATCTGTGCTGGTGGTGAATTAGGATAAGTTGACACACTTGCAGAATAATTAGCTGCTCTAGCTGAGTCAGTGGCATAAAAAAGAAAGTTAAACCAGTTCCATCTCTGTTGTTAAAGGCTGTCATATTAATCCGTAACATTTTTCAACATGTGCCACTTGAATTTGACCTTGCATAAATATTATAGCAATTAAATGTTACACACACACACAAAAATATTGAATCTGCATTTATAGTAAGTATATTTAATAGAGGAGAAAATTAGGTTTCATTTGATGCCTGATAGTGAAATATTTATCAGAGCAAAAACAGTCTTTAAAGATAGAGAAATAAGCTCCCAAAAGTCAAAAAAAAAAAGGGGAGAAAATTATAGAAAACTTAATTTTCCATCTAGCATAAGTATAACATACTTGGAGGATTTTTTTTCTTCCCTTATGATTATTTATGTAAAAGTTTGCAACTGTTTTCAGAGAAATTTTAAGGCTAAGGTAAGAGATGTTTCATATGTAAGAATAACTTCTGGAGAACTTGGTTCTTTACTGTAGGAAATAACCAGTCACTCTCTGAGGTGGCATGAATTTCCACAGGCCTTTTTCTCTCAGATTCAGGGTCACATGATACTTAGAACAACCTACAATGACAAAATTAGGGAAAAAACCATCTGTTTTCCAGCCTTGTTTAGCCGAAAGGTTGAGAGTGTTCCCTACTGCTTGGAAAGTTCGGGCTTCACTGTGCCTCTGAGGTCTCTGAGAACAGGCTCCTCTGAAGGTTTGCTCCTTCCATGCTGTGACCTGGTTGCTGTCTGGCACAACATGGCACAGTGTCACAACAGTAGCATATGCTAGAAATAGATCCATAGTTTATCCCACCTCTCTGCAGACAGGCATTTTGCGCTTGCTCATTTGCTTTCTCTTTTAACAGCAGATGCCATTTAGAAACACCACGGGCTGTGAAATTCAGGATCCCTGTTTGGACAAGTTTAATTCACTGTTTCAAAGAACTGTAGTCTGGTAGAAGCTGACTTTTTTTTAAGCATACCCTTTGGGTGGCAGAAACAGGAAATTATTTTTCCCACCACATTCTCAAAACAACAGACTCGATACTTGGTTTATCTGTTCCCGAATCCACAGAGTTCTGCACCATGAGTGCTGTCACCTGCATAAGATGGATGACCTTCTGTTTGGACCTGTGCAGCCTGTCCTGCACCTCTTATGGGGCCAGTGTCTCCTGTGGTGAGTCCTTGTCAATGCCCCCACATCGCTGGTGGTCAGAGATACTCTCGTGGCAGGGCACCTGCAAGCACTGACACCACTTGGGGAGGTGACTGGCCGGCAGCGTGAGGGCCAGTCAGTCCCTCCTCCCTTTCCCTTGCCCCCTCATATGTCAGTGGGATTTTCCTCTAGGGAAAAGGGCAGTGTGCATGCACAGGGGGTAACAGCCCTGATCCCACCAACAGCTTCCTAAGGAAAATGAACCACAAAGGAGTTTGAGCAGGTCCCAGGAAGCCCGTGTAGTTACTGTGGCCGTTTGAAAATTAACCTATCATTTTGCAAGCCTGATCGAGGTTTTCTGGAGTTTGTTTTAAATCAGTAATCTGATTTGCAGCCATTTAAGGAATGAGAATTGGAAAAGATTTGAGCTGAAGTATTCGCTCCCTTAGAGCAAGTAGTAATGCACACTGTGATTGGGCGAGACTAACTGCCTCAGTCTTCACCAGGAAGGTGGGCTGGTCCTATTACTGTTTTCCAGAGGACACAGAGCTCTGCAGACACTGTCAGCAAACTCTGTGCCACACAGTACTTGTAATTCAGTGCACGTAAAAAATGTTACATGACTTTTTATCGCTAAGTTTATTTTCATTCTCATTTATTCTGTAGTCCCAGATGCAGTGAAAAGGTGGGTTTTAGGCAGAAGGTTATGTCTTGGGAGACCTTGAACATGTCACTCAGGAGAAGGCACTGAATCGCAGCTCTGAAAACTTTCACTCAGCCACTGCCTGACAGGGAAGTGTCAGGGTTTTTTAGGTACTGGATATTGGTACAACTTCTCAGATTCAGGAATTTAATATATTTTGTACTGTACATATCTGCTTGAGCTGAGTTCTTCCTCTGCCTGAATACCTTGGCAAATATTCCATGTATAAGTCAGTTGGGTCCTGAGAGGTTTGATCTGACACCTTTCAAAGCACTGAGACACAGTGGCCAGGTTTGAGCGCTGTGTTGTACAGCTGGGATGGAGCTGGAAGCACAGATACCCAGCTTCTGCTTTTGCTTTTCACAGGAAACAGTCACCGAATGACACTGAATACAAACCAAGAGCCTCGCCGCCATGAGACTAAACCTTGGATTGTAGATTTTATTTGCCCTCATGCTCTCTTTGACTGGTCAAAAAGTTTTCTGCACAATAAAGTCCCTTCATCAGGTTGATGGAAACCAGTCCCCTCCTTTTCCCAGCTGCAGTCAATGAACTTGGAGGTAGGTTAGTTGCTTATGGAGAAAACCTGTACTCCCATCCCTTTTGGCAGAAGAGAGGAGGGTTTGGCTCCCAGGCACCATTTTCTGAGAGGGGAGTGTAATCAATTAACTCGTCCTTGAAAACAGGGGTGGGGCAGCAGCTGTGTGTAACCACTTCCCCCAGGTGTCTGTAAGTTTTAGTTTCTCCTGGGCAAGTGCATAATACTCCCAGGATCAGCCCCAGCACTAGGCAGTGACTGGCCAAGTGCTGGGTTTCAATTTGTCTCTCTTTAGGGAGATCCATGCCAGCAGTGCTGAACTGAAATACCAGAAGTCCCATGCTCTGGCATATGCGTGTCCTGGGATGCTGTCTGGGGGGTTGGCTTGACCAGAAGTGGGGTGGCACAAATGGGCCGAAAAGGAAATCACTGGACTGTTGGGCAGTGTGGCTCCTTCTGTGCTTCCACCCTTCATTTCTCCCACCCAACGTGATATTATCTGTTTTCTCACCATGTTTATCTAAACTGTTTATATTACACTGGGAGTTTTTCAGGATCAGGGCTTTATTATGTGTATATATATAGTTCCTATGTTCCAGTGAGGGCCTCTGGGTGTTTCTATATTATGTGTGAAAATAAATATAAGAAAGCAAAAAGCTCAGCCTTCCCAGACCTGTGAATATCTGTTTACTAAGAAATTTTTAAGTTACTATAGTGTTATTCACTTATTGTGCATTCAACAAGGTCAAAAGGGATCTGCGATCTTGTGCTTTTCCATTCTAAGTAGGTTACACAAAAATATCTTCCAAAAGAGGATGTTTTTAATAATTCTCTTATGAGAGAGCTCCATAGAGAAAAAGTAGCTTCCAGTTTGAAGTTCCCAGTTTGAGAAGTCTCTTTGTGATCCTTGATTTTGCAGTAATAAAACCTGAGAGCTGTTTTCTATCCTTTCATTTACGCGTTTTTATCATGCACAGCATGACGCTTATAAACTGGACTGTAGCCATGGTTAGAACTCCTGTGGGGAAGATAAATGCCCATTTTCCTAATAATAATAATGCTTTTTCTGGCTTCCAGGAAATTCATCTCCCAGCAGCTACACCATTTCCTATTAGCTGCGTAACAACTTACGCTTTTTCAGCTAAATATGTAAGGTTTCTGGAGAAATGGAAAGAGCCAAACTAGTTCAGTAGTGCTCACATGCTCATCGTCTCTGTGGCTTTTTAGCTGAATCTTCCTCATTTATAGGTCCATGAAGTAACGAGCGAATTACGAAGTGAAAGTATTTTATTTCCTTCAGCAGTGAAAAGGGTTTGAGATGTATGGCTTGGGAAGTGTGGGAAATATGGAAATAGTATGAACACATGTTACATCTGCTCACTGAACAGAGCAGAACACAGCCCTGAAGTGTCAGGGATGGAGTGTATCTGCCTCTGAGCTCTGCAAAGCACCCAGAGACAGATCTAAAAGAGCTTCATTCTTTTCCTGGAGGCTATAACATCTCCTGGTTGAAGAGGCTTCTAAATATTCTGGAAGTCATGTAAAGAGACTAGCTTGTTAAAAGACAGAATAAGATCAGTCATAGCCCAGAAGAGCTAGGAGGTTGTGATAGATGACATTGTACAGAACTAATACAAGGGATTTTTATAGCTACAGGGGTGCCATGAGTTAGACAGTTGCAGTCTAATGTTCAATCTAATATTTTAAACAGGAAAAAAAAGGGGGGTTATGCTTTGGGAAGGTCACAATAATTCAAATGTTATATGTGAAAGAGTGGAGTCTCAGGTATTTACTTTCTTCAATAAGAAAGTAAAATGTCCTATTTCATCCCAGTATGCAGAAACTGAGAACAGCCCAATAAATACTGAGCAAACTACAAGCGAAGAGCTTTGTTGCCAGGCTGCTGCTTACCAGCTGCTCTTACTTTGCATGTAAGGTGAAATACGTAGAACCTGCTTTAGACTCAGCTATCACATTTTCCCTGTTTTCTTAAAGTGCTTTTCCTTCTGCTCTTAACTCTTTTAAATCTTCTGGCATGCAGGAGGAGGTAAGTGAGCCAAACTGGGTGTCTGGTCTGGTCTTTGCATTAGAGTCCATGCCCCATGTTATGGCTGGATTCTACGAAATGTAACCCAGAAGAGTTGGATTTTGCAGTCTAGGTTGTATCTCTCTTGTAACATTAGAGCAAGAGTCAGCCCAGACTTCTTTGTGGAAAAAAAAATCTAAAAGTCCAGGTTAATGTATAGCACTTTAACATAAAAATGAGAGCATGTGGATGAAAAAGTGATGGAAGTGTGACCTACTCTTAACTGAGTGCTTTTAATATAAGTGTATTTTTACCATTTCTACTAGAAACATGAAATATGAGTGATTACTTTGTCCTATGGATTTTCAGTTCCATGGTAAATTGACAAATTTTTTTCAGATACACAAATAATTTTTGATTCTTTCACATATTGCTTCTTTCCAGGGCCACAAAACCCCTTCACTGCAAATATGTTTTCGCTGTAAATTCATCCATTCCTATACATAAGTTTTTGTTTTGTTTTAAACAAGTGCGTGTGTTGGCTGTTTTTATATATATATATATATATATATATAAACTATATATATTCTTCATTATGTAAAGGAATCTGAATATGCTGAAGTAATCAGGCAAAAAGTATTCTTTTGTTTCTGTGTACATATGTAAAAAAGAATGAGTGAAATTTGGCTTAATTGGCCCTTTTGCTGTGTTGCTGAAACACAAATGTGTGCGTTCCCAAATGCTGTGCTGTGGGTCCAACCTTTCATCTAAAAACCAGTATAAAAAAGTACCAAAGAAAGTAGTCTAAAGCCACGGGAATACTTCAGCCAAGTATTTTCACATCGGCTGGTTTAGCTGTCATTTGACAGGAGTACCTGTGGACTTCACAGGAAAGAACAGCCCGGACGCCAGTGTGCAGCCCCATCAAAATGAAAGTTCAGCGTCACTTTGTACCCACCCAGTTTGACATTTCCCATTGTAACAGCTGAGCACGGTGGGTTTTCCAAAACCCGCTGCACAGATCAGACCCAGCAGACATTGGGCTGGGCTGCGGTTTTGTCATTCCACAGAACTTTTAGCTGTCCTCGTTAAAATTCCTGGCGTTCCTCAGATGTTTGGTTCAGGAGCGACAAGGTGTGACTGGAGAGAGCTCCATGAAAGGCTTCTAACAACAAGTACCGCGGAGGGCCGTGAATCTTGCTACCACTTGCTGTGCTGTGAGCAGTGCCTGTCCTATTTCTTGGTCATATTGTCTACTATTCCATGGTTTATTTTTAATGGAAGCTACTTATCCTTTCCTAATGAGCTAGGCATCAAACCTTGCCCTCCTTTACACACCTAATGGGAACAGAGTTGCGTACAGAAAGGTACCATTTAGTGGAAAGTGTGAGCATATCAAACACTGAGGCTTTATATATATATATATATATTTCATACTGAGGCTTTGTGTGTGTGTATATATATACACATATATGTATATATGTAGGAGATATCAACAATCCATTTTTAATTTCTGCCTTAAGTAAAAAGTGGGATTTTATTTTGTCGCTTCTAAATTCATAGGCTTATAAACCAATTAAGCTTGCTTTCCTAATTTTTTCCTATTAGGTGCATGTCCATTAATATCTTTTAATTTTTAAGTGATGCTGACCCTAACAAGTGTAAAAACGATGCCTATAAATACTGGAAAACTGCTAAAACTCATCAGTATTTCAGTTTTCACTAAAAACTACACACACTTCTGTCTTAGCATTTGCACATTGACTGTTCAAAGAGCCAATTCAAAATTTTATCCTGATAAATATTTTCAAGGGATAGAAACACGTTGGGAAAATAGCAAACATATGTTAGCACTGAGAATACCCAGTTCAGCAGTGTTTTCTTGTGTGCGTTTTGGTGCCTATGTAGCCTACTGCAACGTTAATTTTAGAAACTCCAGCCCAGCAACAGACACTTAGGAACAGAATGATGTACTGCAAGCAGCAAGGATCTTAACTGCAGACTATAGCTTTATTTTCTTATTTATAGCTCCCTTCACTTTGTTATGTTTTATGAAAGATGTGTCTTCTTCGAGAGCGTGCTGGCTCGGTGCTTTCCTGACCAATGGACTTGTCTTCCGATTATATCCTGTTAGTTATCTCCAAACACTGAATTTATAAAAAGGCAAATCATAAACCCCTGGCTTCAGATTTTAAATACCATGGAAATATCATTAGAAGTAATTACAATTTTTGTTTAACTTCTAGATTTGTTGACTTTGGTTTTACTTTTTAATAAATGTGCAGTTGTTTTAGGAGAAAGCTCGAGCTGAACACAAAGAAATACAATCATTTATGTTGTATCTTACAGGGAAATGATAAAGTTTAAAGACTTTATAGTGCTACACATTGTAATAGGCAAAATCTGATAGCATTAGTTGTTTGCTGAGATTCCAGATTAGGTGGAGAGATTAACAACAGGTATCAGTTGCTGCAGCTTTAGTGGTTCCCCAATCGGGAACCAAAGCTATGCTTTTCACAGCGTTATGTAGGGACAAGCTCAGTTCCTGTTACAGTTTTTTCTCTATTCTTGTTTCATAAATCAAACTATTCCTCATTGAAAGAGAATTATTTTTGTTATTATTAGCAAAATTTAAAAAAAATACATTTTGCAGACCAATTAAAAAGTGTTCATTTTCTGAGATTTTTAAACTCAACACTGGATTTTCCAAAGCATAAAAGAAAACCTTTTGTCATTAAAGAAAAAAAAAATTTAGGGATGTGATATTCTGATGTTAAAACTAACAATTTGTCTAATAGTTATCTGTAGCAAAATAAAAAAATCAACAAAATGACTGAAATAAATAAAAAAGACCATAATTATTAACTACCACTTGTTTTGATTGAACTTCTTATTTCTATGTAAATTTAATTAGTTATATTCTTCCAAGATTCCTTTTTTTTCCTGTTTTCTTTATAGACTTCAACATCAAAGTCCCATAAGAAAGCCAAACTAGCAGAATAAATTATGGGCATATGTGGAATTCACTTTAATGTATGTCCACCTCAGGATGCACTGTGTTTAGTGCAAAATGAGATTACGGGATTGAAAACTATTTCTAGGTGGCTTTTTTGTTTCTGTATTGATTCTTTGGGCAGAAAGTCTTTCCATTTATATCTTTATTATTTAGACTAATAATAAAGATGCAAGAGCAAAGAGATATTTCTTTCCCTTCCACTCTGCTTTATACAAAGTCTCTTTTACCTTTCTGCTTCATTTCCTTCACAGCGTCCTTAACTCTTTATTGCTTTTAATGCCATTATTATGAATCACTCTTTTCATGTTCAGAGTGTGCAGTGATTTTAATACAGATGTAATTGTGAGGTGCAAAATGTAAATCCCCATAATATGCCAGAAGACAAATGTGTCAAAGTCCCTTTGTCATACTGACAGGTTATAAAACCAGACTGGCTCATTTTAATCAGATTTAAATTTTAATGACATAAGCAAAACTCAAACTAAAATAGCTATCTCTTTGTTATTATTTCAGATCACTGCCACAAATGAGAAACGTTTTATCTCTCATTCATTGATTGTATCATTCAGAGCTATCTGCATCCTAACATCTGCTCTGGAGAATGTGTTTTAAATCATTAAAGATTTTGCAGAGGTGATATAACTGTTTGGTGGTTAGTTGTCATGCTTTCTTATAGTACCTTTGGCTTTTCATCCTTATCTTTCCTCAAGTGAATTCCCTCTGTTTGCCCATTTTGTGTCCAGTTCCAGGGAAAAGCTTCATTTTTGCAGAGGTCTTGCTTACCTGTCTACCTTGGCAGTTGAGTCTTCCCTTTCAGAACTTACAGCCAGTGGATGATAACAAGGTTATGAGCTAATAAGGCCAGTGATTGGTCATGGCATCACTGCTGGGGTAGAGTTTACATGGCAAGGAAAGAAATACAAGAAAGAAAACAAAAAAAGAAAGTAAGATGCTAAACCTGTAGACCAATAAGGTAGTAGAGAGGGCTCCACTGAGTAAATCTTCTAGTGTTTCACATCTTCTAGTGTTTCACATTGGTGTCGTCCTTGTAAGCAGCTCTGTCAAACAGACACTGTTTGATTCAATGTACCCAGATTAATAGGAAAACATTTTGTGGAATTCCTGCTTCTCCTTCTTTTGAGTTTTCCCAGTAGCTGGGCTAAGCAGCTCAACCATACACACCTTCAAAACCCAGTAATCCTAGTACTATCCCAATAGGGGGACCACGTTCTGCAATCGTAAATTCCTACAAGTCGTTTCCACATCCTGCATTTGGGACTTCTTATCAATAAAGTTAATCAACTGGAGATGTTAATAGGGGTGTAATTGTAAGGTGTAGTTGTAAGGTACAGTTGACCTGACGCTGCCTCGGGTAGCAGAGACGTTCTGTGCTGACCCAGCAGGCACCACGTAGCCAATGGCCAGAGCAGCCCCTCTGCTGCAGCTCACGAGGTGTGAAGGATTTCTGCTTCCTCACTCAGAAAACTCCAGCCTATTCAGTGTGAAGCTGACAACAGGGGAGAAAAATTATGATTTTAATGTAAAGCATGGGTAAGAAGATTGAGATTTCTGGCTTAATTAGATAAGAAAGGGGTAATAGTAGCTTTTGGTGACTACCATTATATTTTGACTTCATGGCAGTATCCTAGAGTCTAAGCTTGTACCCCAACCTGCTGTCATGTTCTCAGTGTTCTGAATCTCCACTATGTTAATACCACCAGCCATTCAAATAATCAGAGTGATTGAAACGAAAAAGGATAATAACTCTCCAAAGCTGTGTGCAGCCATTACTGTTAAACAGCTTCAACAACTTCATTAGAGGTATTTTTCTTCATCAAGGGGTGTTTCCTAATTAAAATGTCCTGCCTGAAATCAGAGATTTCTTCTAGAACAAGAAGTAATAGTCTGAGATAAAATAAGGACTAAAGAAATATATGTCAAACTGTCTGACGCATCAGAGAAAGAGGCTGTCATCACTCTTTGCAAGGTGTGGTTGACAGGAAATAGGAAGAAAAATACATGCTTTTGCCTATATTCTTTAGTAAATTGTTTGTTTTGACAGATGTATTTGCCTGACTTCTTCCTGATCATTTGGATATGCAGCAAAATTCATGTCTTGCTCATGTTCTTTAGAGTTGTGATTCTACCCTCAGATCTTTATAAATCACAAATTCTTAATTAAAATCATCAAAGATAATTTGGGATAAAATTGATTAAGACACATGACAGGTTTAACATGTTAATGGAAGGATAAATCTGATAAACAATGTGAAGGTATGTAACATTCTTCTATATGAAATTAGATGGAAAGTAAACAGAAAACAAGACAATTTTATGCCCTGGTTATTATAAGCATCACTGGTCTGGTGACCAAAAATTTGTTGCTGCTTTGCTTTGCTTTGCTTTGGTTTTGAATGGATCATATGCATAAATATCAGATTGTGAGTGTCTTTTGCAAGAGTAAACTATTCATGAAGGAGAATGCCAACTCTTAGACTTTTTGGTTGCTAAACTGGAGCTCAGTTCTAACATTAAGTTGCAGCTTGGTCTTTGCCCAAAATTGGAAGTTTATAAATTTATCTCTTTTTTTTTTTTTGTGAGGAGCTGTAACTTAACATGGAGGGAGGTAGGGAAAAGAAGGGATGAGCTGTCATTTTCAGCATATTGAAAGGGGGCTGAAATCTCTGTGGGGAGTGTTTATATAGCATATGCCTATCACATATACTCACAGTGGTGCTTACTTATCAAGAGAGTGAGTCAGATTTAGCATTAGGAAAACATCTTTGCACATCTTTGCATGAAGTGAGAGCACATTTGACACATTAAAAAGGTATTCTTAAAGCGTACATGTTTTTAATTAGCTCCTAAGATATGTTGGTAACGTGTGAGATTCACAATCTACTTCCATTTGCAAGATTTGAATCTGCAAAACTGAAGGAAACCACGAGAGAAAAAACAGCTGTATTAAACTTCCAAGTTTTTGCAATTCAGCAGTTTCTCAGAAAACTAGGTTTATAGCAGAGGTGAGCACAAGAGAGAACCGTGTATATGGGAGAACATAGTGTCAAAGAGCCTGTGAGAAATGGGCATGAGTAGGGCCATAGCTCTCATGCAAGTTACTTTTTGGTCCAGCAGAAAGGTTATAGAGACCCTGGGTTTGCCTTCCTGCTCATCCTGCATGTTCAGGTCAGGCTCGTACTGTCCCTCTGTGAGATGGCAAATTTCCTAACCCAGAGATGGAGCCAAATAAATAGAAGAGAGTAACAGTGTTTGGTAGTGGGTGCAGTGCAGTAAATCCTGGTGTCATACTGTGGGGTCACCTTCTGTCATTTATGCAAATTAAATCTGTCCCGGACAAAGATGTAAATGTAGTTGCAGATCATTTGTATAAAATTTGCAAACGTTTGAACCTTAGCTTTATTAGAATTGGAAGTTATATCTTTGGCTGCATGGCACACAGTATTTTCTGCAAGGTTAGCAAGGCTGTGAGAACAAGTACTGAACCCTGCTACGTGAGGACTTCCCCAGATGCTTGTTGGGAAGACTGTGAGGTTAAGGGCACACACATGAAAAATATTGTTTTGTAGAAAAGTCAATCTGTCTTTCTCAGCTTTGAAAATTAGTGGCTCAGATTTGATTTTGTTTTTAGATAACAGGCAAGTGGATCTTTTGATTTGTGTTCACTGTTTTGTAACACCTGTGGGTTACTTACAGTACACATTTTTCTTTAATTGTTATGGAGCAATGTTTCTATACCCAAAGCCACAAACTGCAAATGTTAAATGCTTAGGTAATATTACTCTATTCTTTGGTTTTACACTCGTTTCAACTTCACTGTAGTACAAAGTGTAGTATAAGAAATGTGGATCGATACTCTGTTTTCAATCAGATGTGTTTTCGAGAACATGTTTGATCTTGACAAATGTAGGCAGCGTGAATCACCCTTGTGTGTGTAAATGTATACATGTGTGTATATTTTTACCATTTGTCCCTTTCTTCCTTTTTCCCAAAGCATACTCTCTGCCAATTTTAAGAGCTCCAAAAACATAGCTTGACACAGGGAATTGCTTGCGGCGCTCAGCGAAGACAAACTGTATTGATCCAGTAAAATCCAAGATCAGTGATGGAAATTTTTGACTGGCATTTGTCAGCAACACATCTCTTTACGTGTTTGACAACAAATACGTTTTCAGAGGTACTCTGGGAAAATACAGTAATGAATTATAATAGCCAACCACTCAGTTCCTTACAGACTTTGTCATGTTATTGCACATTTCATTGTAATCTCGGCAATTTTTAAAGCAACACATTTCTCAGAAGTAGCAAGTTGAGATACTGGTGCCAGAGTCTGTGTTAACGTGCTGCAGTAGAGTGTCAGTCAGAGAACATTAGACTGAAGGGAGTGCTAACCAAAGAAAACCCCAACGAAACCACACCCCAAGATCCAAGTCATCACTTCTGCCTTCAGATAGTGGCTTCAGAACAGATTTGAATTTTGGTCTTCATATCCACTGAGCCAAAGGCTATCTCTTGCAGTTGGGAAGTGTCAGAGCCATTGCTAAATGTTGATTTGCACTCCACACAGCATGCTGGACCTTGCAGGGTTTCCACAAGGGCTGTTACGGTTTATGAACTACTCCAGAAACCCTTTCTGTACTCAAATGATTCCACTGGTGTCTGTTTTATTAATTATTAACACATGTCTGATGTTATTCTCTGTGAGGGACTGTATCTACAGCTACAGTAAAAATTTTATCACATTTTAAATAATTGGCAGTTTTCAAAATACTGCAATGACTGGTGAATCTTCATGTAGAGTAACAAAGACAAACAGATACAGCATGTCACCTCTTGTGGCTTGGATTGAAAGCTTATTTCAGGAGCTTGTACCATGTTATCATCCTCTCTAGCTGTTCTATGCAAATCATGCAGACAGTGACATTTCACCCTACAAAACAGAGGAAATGACTACAGAAAAACTACGAACAATTGCCAGTAGGGAGAAGATGAATTAAAAATAGCCCCTGCTTTTGATTGCAATAGCATGCTTGCCAAATACGATACATTTCTTAAAAAAGTTGGATATAAACATACATATGAGGGCTTTTTTAGTTGTTGGTGGGTTTTGAGTTGGTTCGGTGTTTTGTTTTGTTTGTTTGATTGTTTAAATACAAATCTATCTATCTGCTATTTATACTCTTCATAAGTGGCCAGCAGTGGTATGTTCACTGTGCTTATAAAGATGCCTTCATAACAACTTCATTCTTTCTGAATGCCTGAAATATATCCCATTGGAAATCCAGAATTTTCTATCTGTGCTTGAAGCCTGTGATCGTGTTCACTGTTGTCCTGTATGTGCTGAAATCTCAGCGCAATCTGTAAGGAAAAGAGCTTTATTATGTTTTTTTTTTTTCTCTGGCTGTGTTTATTTATCAGCATATGCTTATACATTCATATTCAGAAGGATGGAATAATCCATTTTTATTTATTTTGCACAACCTCAATGCACTGAAAATACTCCCTTTCTCTTTTCATCTTTAAATTGGACAGAAAACTATTTGAAAATATATGCTTTAATGAAATTAATAGAGAATATTCTATATTAATGAATGGATTAAGCTGGCATTATTAGTCTCCCGTAGTCATTAAAAACCAAAGCATTTTCTTTTCCCTGGGCTTTTCTAAGCAATCAGTACTTAAATGAAACTTTTATTTTAAAAACAATATTTACATCACTGAAAATCAAGTTTGTGCAACCCTCATAGAGCATTTATATATTTTTACTTTTCATTCCCACCTAGCTAATGCATTCATTATAAATAAATTAATATTTTTCTAGTTTGTTTAATTTAATTGAGTAGAAAAATTGGAAACAGATTGTGTGTTTATTATATCAAAATTCAAAAAAGTAATATCAATTGCCTTGCACATATTTTATTTTTTATGGATAACGACTATGATTCTTTTCCCCAAAATTGAATTTTTACATCAGTACTCGAAACAGCAAAGGTAACCATAAAGCTAGTGTTTGCCACTGCAATCCAGTGGGAGTGATCACTGGCAGGATACTTGAAACTTTTAATTTATTGTTATTCTAAAAGTAACGAAATTAAATAAGTTTTGTCATTTCTTGCTGAGTAAAATTCCACTCGTGAGCTGAGCAAATAGAAAGTCCCAAGTGTCTGATATCCCAACACCTGGACTCAGGTGATCATGACTGCTGTGTTGACAAACACAGGTCAGAGTATGTTTTCATCAAGGGAAGGAGCGACAGGTCCCAAAGCTGCAGAGCTAAAAAGGCAGAGCTTTGCAGCAGACAAAAATAGTGTCTTAGCACCCAGATTTCTTCAGTTGAATGATATTTTGTACAGAGAATGAGGAAGGCCATGTATTCTTCATTTATTGAGAGAAGCTTTGTCTACGTGGCATATCTGATTTTATTATGAAAGGGATTCAACTCCTGCCTTGTCTCATTTAATTTCTTCTTATTTTTGACCAGGAATTTGGGCAATCAATTTCTGTCAAGTGGGATAGCATCTGAGACATACCACCTGGTAGGCCATTACTTGGAATTACTTGGATTTGCTGTGCTTCTTTGAATCCCCATGGGAAGAACCATCACTTCAAAGTTCATGGAAAATGAGTGCAAGTACCTTTAGAAACTTGCTTTCAGAATTTCAGTTTAATTTCTCTGGCTCACAAGAAGATCACAGTAATTTCTTTAGTTTACAAGACTGATTTGTAATTTTAAGGCTCCTTGAGGGTGAAAAAAGGTCTATGAAAATAGGAGTTATATATGTCTGGAGTGTTAGATATATCCAAAATTACAAGGTTTACTTATCATTTAGCTATTTGCTGGCTGGGAACTCTGTAACAGCATCTATGGGAAGTGTTTATAGGCAAGTACTCATGTTCCAGTGTGGGATAATTACTTATTTGGCCAAGCCATGTAAGGTAGGAGAATCTTTCTTTGTGATTTCTCCTGCTGTCTGTTCATTTCCTCTGAGGGAAGCAACGTTTGAAAGTCTTTTATCAAGGTGTTGTTTACATAATAAGACACAAGCAGCCTTTTGGATGGGAGGCAATTACACAAACTGAGTATGGGCTGTGTGCCACTGCTCAAGGGACTTTTGGGGTTGTTTTGATTAGAGAATCTAATCCCAGAGATCTAAATTTTCCATATGTCACAAATACTCGAAAATTATTTTTGTATATGCTTTTTTTTTTTTTTTTTACGAAAGGAAAGGGTGCATAAGTATCACATTATTCTGTTATAGGATATTTTATAGTATCTTTAATTAATGGTGAACCATCTCCTATAAATTGGAATACTATCACTTTTGCTGTACCACTGCCTCTACGTTTTGAATCTGTGGAGAGGTTCCGTTTGTAACTTACTTTTGTTAAAGAGGCAGAAGTGTCATTTCTTTGTAATGACATCTGAGGGAATGAGAGAATTGACTCTGAGATTAGCTCAGATGGTTAAAGCATGGCATTTGTAACACCAGGGTTTTGGGCTCAATCCCTGCATGGATTACTTAAGGGTTGGACTCAGTGGTCCTTGTGGGTCCCTCATAAGTCAGAATATTCTGTGTTTCTGAGTGACTTTGTGCTGTGGATATATAGAGTTTTTATTTTGTCAGCACGGAATATTAGATGCCATTTGAACACCTTCTTGGAGTCTCTGGGAGAAGGTTTATATGCCTACACATTATTTATTTATTACAGCTGGCCAAATAGACATTGCAACAACAGGCTCTCCTGGCATGCCAGGTATTTGCATAGCATTTGGAAGTAGAATCTTTCAGTACAGCATTTGTTTAACTCCCTGGATATCTTCTGTTACTGCAGGAACTGCCAAAGCCCGAAGTAATGCAAATTAAAATAGTGCCATTGTGCCTTTGTGAATGACTCTCTAATTTGGACATGCATTTCCAGAGCTTCCTAGTGACCAGATAACCTCTGAGTGTTCAGTTATTCCAGTGAGTGTCAAACAAATTGAGTTTTGGTGGCTTCCAGAAAGGCCAACACCATTTCAAAAAGTATGAACCTGCTCAACTTCTATTTCTATTTAAGTCCTGTAAGAAGAAACTAATTCTTTATAAGTGTCTAAACCTAGTTATTTATGTTCTGTGGGGAAGCTTATGTATCAAGGCTGCATGGGAAAGAAATACCATCAGGGAGAATTTTCTTTACACCTTTTCAGACAAAGGTGAGAGTTGGATTTACCCTGTTAGCTCAATGCTCAAAACCTGAAGCCCAATTCCTAATCAATGGTTTCATCAGAAGGCCCCAAATGTATTCCCATATTCCCAGTCTGATATGCTGAAACAATTATTATCTCATTTGCTTTGCCGTTAGCCCAAACCATCAGGCCTATCTCAGCTGAGGGCAGCCCTTGTAGATCCATCAATGGATCTACATCTAAAAAAGGACAAAAGAGAGACACTTGGAAATGTAGTTTCTAACTTCATTAGTTTTGTTGACTGATGGGAGTGGAGGGGAAAAGAGTATCATGCTGTCTTTATCCAGATCTCTGTGTGCTTTGTTCATTTATGAAGATGTCCTGTGTGAAGGAAAAATCTTCCTTGAGGACTCTCAGAGCAGAGATACTAATCTTCTTTTCTCATTATTCTTGTAAGAGATAATAATTTTCTTCCTCCCTCAAGGTGGAGTTTGGAAAAATCAGAACTTCCATATTTTGACTATTCTGTATCAAGCTGTCTTGTATTTATAAGAATTTGGTAAAAATCCTTTTGTCTTTTTAGCAGCAGCATTTCAGGTATATTTGATCCAAATGTCTATCACCTCCCTATAGTAAAATAGTTCTCTTCAGATGTTCTAGAGTAGTAGTGCTATATGTGCTATAGTACTGGGACTATTAGTGAATGGGAAAAGTTCTGTGTGATTCAAAGTTTCACACAGACCTTGAAAGTGTCTCAGGTGTTTATTATTCCAAACAATGGGCTTTTTTCCAAGTAGTTCACTTTTGTTTCTTGTAAGTATGTGTGACAGTTAAAGGAGAATGCTTGCAACAAAGCAACATAAAGTTTTGAGTATAAGTTTACCTACTTACAGAGATTTCAAACAAAAATGTCTATTTCCTGTACTTGCATTCCATCATGAAGCAATTTTCTTGAATTTGGTGAGACTGAATGGAAAAAAAAATCAACATTTAAGGAGGTAAATATTTCTCAACAGATGGTGCAAGTAAACACACATTCAGTATAGGTGCAAATCCCCATGGGGGATTAAGGAAGTTGGAGATAACTGTTAACAGGAGCATTAATTAGAATTTAATCTCAGCTCTACAAAGTCAACAAAAGGCTCTTGTTTACCTGTAATAGAAGAGCGCACCCTCCAGTACCTACCTATAGCCCCATAACTAACTCAAATGAGTCTTGTAAGTTTTGATTGATAGCACAACCTTGAAATAAGTCTGTGACAGATGCCTTGTAAAAGAGCAGCCTGCAAGTCATCCTCAGGAATGTTCACTTTTTGTGCCTGCAGATGTCTTTGCTATTCAAAACCCATAAAAGTTATGGATGTTTTAATGTTATTTAAACACGCGAGTCTTAATCTGCTGTCATTGAAAAAAAAAATGTACTCATTATCAAGAGATAAAACCTTTTTACAACCCTACTATTTAATTTTATCCTCAGCAATACCTTTCCAATATGTGTCATGTGCTGATACAAGCAAGAGGTGTGGGAACGTTCCTCCTAGGACTAAAGCGCTCTAGACAGAATATTGGTTGTCTTTGAGAGTAATAAAGACAAAGGAACACAATATCTAATCAAGCATTTACTTGGAAATTCTAATAGATTTCTAACTTAATTAAAAACCTTTTAATGAGCTCTTTGTTTTTGATGAGAGCTAAATATAGATAAGCATGGTAATATGGCCTGAATAGCACTGCAAACCAACTTCACCACCCCTCCGGTGCCTTGGAAAGGGTTAAAAATGTTGCAGTACCGGAGAAGTTAATTCTCAGTTAATTCAGAGAGAAACTGTAGAGCTTCTGTATTGAAAGCACTCAACCCTCAGCACTTCAGGAGCATGATTCACTGGAACACACAAACAGGTTTAGCTTATCTGCTATAATGTAGCACTGTACAGACTCCAGGAAGGACCTGTTCCTGTGGGGTGACAGGTGAGGTTTGCCTGGTCCTCACCTCTGAGTGACCTCAGAGCTCACCTCTGAGCTGTGTCACCTCCCTGAGCTACCCATCCAAGGATCAGGAGATGCTGCTTTAGGAAACCAGGGCTTCGGTGCAGTATGGAATCTGGGGATGTTTGCAGAGTTCTGTTGACCAGGCTTTAATGGAATTGCAGCCATCAACAGAAGGGAAGGAGGTGGCAAACAAACCTTAAGCATCCTGCAGTTGGTCCAGCTGCAATGAGAATCCTTGTGGCCTCAGTAGGAATTTGAGGTGCAGGATGATTGCAAGAGGTCTGCAAAAAGAGGGAGGGGGGAGAAAACGAAAGAAAATGTAGAGCTATGAATATATTGAATATGTTATATGACCCAATAATAATTGCTGGCTTTGACTATTGCTTTTAGTTAAGCAATCCTAAAATAAGAATTGCTTTATGGCATTCATAATATACTTCTGTTTTTTTGATTGAAGGGTACTGTACACGGCACCTTCAAATTTCTGAGTTTCTTTTTTTCCCCCCTCTGTTTTGCTTAAAATTTTGTTCTATCAGAACATAACAGTTTTGATTCAGACTGGGAAGAATATGCTTGGAAATATATTAAATAATTATAATGAATTTGTAAGTTTATTTCTTTTGCATTAGTTAATATTGTACATTCATAATTTTATTACATGTTTATAATTTAGCAAGTAAATATAGTCACATAAGACAAAAATCTTTATATACAGATAGATCCAGTTCCCACTAAATTGTCAGGTATTGAAAGGTAATGCTCTGCTCTATTGGACACAGCCATGTTTTCCCAAAAGACTAGCTCTGTTTCTTAGAATCATTTCAAGAAAGAAATATTTTTATTTTTTTTTCATTCACACAAGCAAATACAATCTTGAAAGAGAATTGTAACTTTATAACATAAACTACTAAAGTCGACAGGGAAAGCAGAATAAAGCTCTTCTGACTGGCTGATTAACTCGTTCTGCTCTTATAGAGATTTTCTTCTTATTCTTGGAGTATAAGAAATCTGAATAAAGGATTTAAATAATTCTAGTTCATCTGAATTTGAGCAGATTGTTTATATTTTGGACATATTTTTAATTGAAATAGATTGCAGTGGAGATTATTGGATGAGTAGATTATATGGAATTTATCATTTTTAAACCTCTTGAACCCACAGATGGAAAGGTAATTCATAAAGAGGAAAATAAGAAAATAAGGAAAAGGAAACAATTTGCCTCATAAAGGCAATTTTATACCAAGTGTGATTGTCCAGAACAGGTAATGCATGAATGTTTTTATTATTTTTAAGGCAATAATGCAATAAAACCCATACTTCTCTAAGAAATACCTTAACATAATTGAAATAATAAAAAAAAATGTAAAGGAGTTATAATGTTGGAGGATGGGGTAAAGAAAGCAGCCTTTGGTAAATTGAGGAAATCATGAGTAATATATGGCTTTCCATTTGAAGGAACCTACTGTCTGTTCCGTCTGCTCTTAAGCAGCAGTGAAGGATAGGTCTTAAGGAAAAGAATTAATTTACCTATTTATTTGCAGCAAATAGAAGGCCAGTGTGGAGAGTTGCAGGCTCGGTTTGGGCAGGAAAAAGCAGGGAGCGGAAAGGTAGAAAAAAGCAGCTACTTGTGCAGGTGTTATCCCACTCCGATCCACCCTGTGAAGAGAAATAGTTCGCAAAGTGCAGCCTGTGGGGTATATCTCGTGATTTCTGATTTTTATTTTTTTTTACAATTGCTTCTAAACTGGGCGTGCTTGATTCAGCTGTAATTTTCCAGCAAAGGCTTTCTCTGTGGGTAGTGAAACCCATGTATTAGTCACCTCAAAAAGTTTTAAAGAAAGCCATCAAAATTTTGTACCAGGGAGGTATTATTTCTGCTGTAATGGCACACTTAAAAGCAATGGGAGCGATTTTTAAGAAGACCGTGGGGCTGCAAGGGCTGAAGGATGTCTATGGTGAGCTGCCTTCAAAGGGGAGGGAAGCCAGTCTGTGTGGGATACAGCCAGCTGTGAGCAGCAGGGATATATTTCAGATGGGAACAGGGAAGTGTTGTGCAAAAGGTGCTTCTGTGAGACTTTTCAGAAGGTGGGAGGTTGTGAGATCACTTAGGAGATGAGAATAAACCTTTGCCTTCGGTGTAACCAATATGTACTTTGTTACCACACATTACACATATTTAATTGCATTTTTCATATGTTTTTCTTTAACACAGTGTTTTGGGAAAAGAAAAAGCAGTTGGGTTTGGGTATCTGTGGCCCTTGGTGAGCAGAAGCCATGAGGCTGCAGATAGCTTAGCAGCAAACTGAGCCGGTAAGATCTGTCAAGAGAGAAAATATATTGCAAGGGCAAACAAATGCATGGCTCTTAAGTGCTCTCAGTGCATCTCCTGGCACATTTCTTGGGGTAAAGAGTAATACATGGGGGCTTACATTTAACTGGATTTATAACAGTGCAGGAGGTATATCGCTTTTCTGTACGTGTTCAGACTTGTCTACTGTGTCCTGCAGGGCTTGTTTGCTTGTTCTCTGCCCTTGATATGCTGCTTGATCTGTCTGGCCTCCTTTTAAGTGAGGGGCTGAGAGAGGTGTCCCCCAGAGGCCTCTTCCTACCTAAATTATTCTGTGATCAGTTTTTGGTAGTCACTCAGGTTTCAAACCCTGCAGAAGGAGACCTGCTTGATTGAATTCCTAGCTGAGTTGGGAAAGGCTGCTACAACAGGCAACAACTTTCACTGGAGCGAGGAGGGTGTGAACAAGTTATACAAGTATACTGTGTTGTTTTCAAGATCAGAAAGTAAGGTTGCTGTGGGCAGTGTGTGTCCCACTGGAGGAGACTGAGATAGGTATGAAAATGTTGGGAAAAATATCCAAACCACGGTGGCTGACTCACAGGCAATGTAGAAACACATGAGAATCAATCACAGTATAGGTCATTATTTAAATAAACTGATTTACAGTACAACTGATGCTGTGAAGATAAATACATTTGTGTTTATGGAGGACTAAGGTCCTACATCTGTCAAATAAAGAGAAAAATTACCCCAGTAAAAAACAATGGTGGTAATTATTTAATTATGTTGAAAAAATAAGTATACTCATATTTAGTCTCAAAGAGTAAAATTGTTTTTACAAGCTGCCAGCAACTGCCTGGTCCTAACCAACTGGAAGGTTTTTTACTGTCTTAATCTAGTATGCTTTCAGATTATTTTAATATTTCCTTTGCCTTTCATGAAACTCTCTCTGCTCTGGAGTGTCTGTTTCAAAATAGTGAATCCCAAACTCTCATTCCTCTCATTTTTGACCTGAGAGAGAAATCTCCTCAGGAAACATACAATCCATTCTTTACAGAGCGAAAGGGTGGAAAAAGTTATTTACATGATTGACAGCTGATTTTTACTGGCCATCAGTAAAAATTACTTTTACAAGCTATTTTAGCTGTTACTGCATATTTTATAAAGCTATCTTTTCATCATGATTATTATTGATTTAATTTTATAGAAGGTGTGTATATCCGTGAGCACTGCTTAGGTTTTCTCCACATGATTTTTACCATGTTCTTAGAATTTGTCTGTTTTATTGTTAATAGCATACTTATGAAGTCAGTCCCCTGGCAAAGTGTTAATGAGGATTGTTTGCCCTTATAAAATTGTTAATAGGTTCCACTTAGAATAAGTACACCTCTTTCTAAGTCTCTTCTTGCAAGGTCACACTCCTCTCTGATTTTTACTTGCCATTTGGAGGTTCAATTAATGGGGACAAAGATTTTATCTAATCAGTGGAAGACCCGAAGAGCAGAATTTATAAATCTACCTATAAATCTGAGGGAGATTTTATGCATGTAAATTTATCCTTTGTGTTCCTGAGTGGTTATGCCCATTTAATTGCAGACGCCAGTACAAAGACTATTAAAAGATGTATTTCAAAGTAGCAGTGTAGCAGTGTCTCTACTGGTGTCTCATCCTGATGCATGAAAAGTCCCAAATCCAATGATGTTAATGTGGACTGTGTGTATATATATATATATATATATATATATATATATATACACAAATATAAAGGAAAATAGATAAATAGATTTTAAAATTTAAATAACAAGAAAGGCAATTTTCCATATTTTCAGCCCTTTGTATCTGCTGTGATTTGTGGTAAAAGAGCCTGTAGAGTCTCCTGGGGTGCCTTGCAACATGATAAACTTTGTTCACATATTTGCTACATATTCTCATATTAGTGACAGCTAAATTTTTATAACTCAGCAGAGAAAAAGGAAGATAATGGGTTCCAAGCCTAACAGCTTTGTTAAGAAACACCCTGCATTCCCTATTAGTAAAAATAAACGCTGTGATTCATTATGGCAGGAAGAAAACTGAATTCCTAGGAAATGAATAACTTTTTTTTTCTTTGAGTTTCTTTATGTGTCACTAAGAACAGAAATACTATTTATATAAGGCTAACAGATTTTTTTTTTAGCTAATTTAAGCAGCAGTCATTGCTAGCTTATAGAACAATGTATGTCAAATGAGATTTTAGAATATACTTTCCAAAAAGGAGTAAGGATTTTTTGTTCTTTTTGATAGGGGCATTGTGTGTTTCAAAAGAAACACAGCATTATGACACATAAAATATCTGAACATTATTTCAACACCATTTCCTGATGCAGATGTGGCATCTGATTGAAAAGGGAAAGAAGACAGGCTGTTGAATGCAGGGTGCACAGAGCTGAGTCCACACCCCACTGTTACTTCTGTGGTTTTGCAAACAGTTTTGTGTTACTGCCATGGTCTAACCTGTCTTGTTTTTTTGCTTTCTCCTCTCAATTATCCTTGGTTATCCTCAAATGTCATTTATGACCACAGACATCCATAAAAAATTGAAGGAGGCTGTAGTTCCACAAGGTGAAATCTGTGATGGTTGTTGTTGATGAGAACTCCAGTGAAAGAGAGTGGGAGAAAAATGGGAATCCAAGAAATATGGAGAGATGACAGGAGTGACACATTGTGGGGTTTTCTCCCTCCAACTGTAATTAATGACTATACTAGAGAAAAATGTGGGTTTTATTTGTAGGATCATTACAGGTTGCAGCCCAGCCATGGAGAAAAGCAATCTTTTCACCCTAGGAGTTAGATGTTGGATTTTTTTAGTTTAAATGAAATGCTCATGATCTTATGGATGATTGAAGGTTGGTTGCCTCAAGCAACAGTTTATTTATTAGAGATCCAGCCAATCCCAATTTGTATATCTTCATTGTGTGATAAAGGGAAGTCTTAAACCACTCTGTCATTATTGCTCTTCCTCTGGTATGGGAGATAATTCTGACAATAACCGTCTTGTGCTCAAGGGCATTATGAAATTTATTCTCTTAAGACATATTTCTGATTTCACATCTGTGAAATTAGATTAGATAGATATCTTTCTGTGGCAACTGGAGTAGTTATACCTTTCCAAAACCATCTTTGTGTATTAGGAATAGATTCCATAAGCTGTCTGATGGACAAAGAAAAAGTGCTAATTATTACTGCATTAATGTACATACAGACATTATTTTGCTTTTGTTTTTTTTTCTACTGGGAAAAGAAAATCTAGTGAAATTTATTGTCTAAGGGTGTTGGAACATCGGACTTTTAATAGGTGGATAATGAAATCTTCTACCAAGTAAGAAAGTGAACAATCCTAATATTTTATATGTAAACATATCACATCAGCTTTAAGTACTGCATTAACTTTCAGGTTATATACCCAAAGTGCATCAATAAATAATATACAGCCTAGAATATTGAATAAAAATGGAAGAACCTAAAATCTGCCCCTGTTAGAGACCAGTCTCCCTTCTTCACTTTCATGTTATTGCTTTTCCATCAGCAAATTACAGTAATGCTACATATATCCTTTGTCAAATAAATAAATATATAATCAGACATGTGGATGAAGGCATCAGAAGAGTAAGCAGTTATTGTATACACATGGTAGTATTATAGTTCAGTTAGAAATAGAACTCAGTAAGATGAATGAATCTAACAGTCAACTTTATTTCAAGTTTTTGAGAGCTTCAGTAGTCAGATATTCTTCAGGTTCACTATGTTGCTAGTTGGCCAAAAATGTAGAAATCTTTGATTATTGTGCTATTATTAACTGAAGTTTAAGGACTAGAAAGGCCCAGTGGGGGAAAAAAAAAAAAAAAAAAGGTGTATAATTATCTTGCTGGAAGGCTGCTTTAATTAAATTCTCCCAACTGAGACATGTCCCCATTTTTTAAGTGAAACATAGACTGTAATCTGTTACATTAACATTTGATTTGCTTCCCTGCAGATGACCATGAAAGTGAGGGCATCTCAGTGAAGCTGTGCTCCAGGTGGGACAGTTGTTTCTGAAACCAGTGGAGCCATCAGTTCTCCTCTTTCCCAGACCTGTTTAGATATCAGCTGATACAGCAAATAGGAGGAAAAGTTACTGTGCATTGTAGATGTTTTTCAATACCCACTTCAGCGCATACATAAAAGTACCTTTTAGGATCTCTTTTATTTGCTTATCTGGAACGCAAAAGTACCAGAACACCAGAGTGTTCAGATAAAGAACAGCTTCAGTGAATCCTGCTTAATGGTACTCGAATTCTTTACTCATCCTTTTACTCATCTGATGAAGGCCTATAGAGAAAGAGGCAACTTCAGTAATTCTGAAACTTCACTAATTCAAGATCTGTGCGAGTAGCAAAGCATTTGCTCTGAGGAATCGAGAGTTGACCGTCACCCTCTATACTGCAGGGCCTGACAGTCATACCAGGGCAGCTAGCTTTACCCTCATCTGTTTTCACGTGTACCTAAAGTTTTTAAGGTGGAAAGGAAGATCAAGACAAGATAGTGTCATTATTGCAAGAGATTCATACAAAAAACTGTCAAAATAGATAAAAAAATCCTCTCAAGAGTAAGAAACAGTCCACCACTGTGTTCAACTTTTATACACTACAGTCTAGTCCTTCATGAATTGAAAGTTAAGTTCCTAGCACTTTAGGTGATGAGTTAGAAATGAGCCCAAGCAAATTGTTTCATCTTTGTGGTTCATTTTGTCCCATTGGCAAATTGAAAATAATTACAGTTACTCGCAATCCTTAACTTGAAAGTATCTAAAATAAGACAGGAAGCTCCACAACCTTCCTATGTACTCAACTGAGAGATGTTTATACAAACAATTCACTCAGGATCACTCACTGTATATCGAATTTTCAGACTAAATTGATTATCATTTTAGTATTTTAGTGGTTCAGACCCTGGAAATAACTGAATACTATGCAGAAACAACTTCTAGTGTTAATTCTGATACATCTTTCAGGACTCAAGGATGATTATTGATTAATAATTCTGGAGATCTAGCTAGAGAACCTGTGTTGGGGCATATGCCATTTTGTAAGTGTAGCAAAGAGTTGTTGGGAACCTGGGAAAGAAATGGAAAATTGAGCTCATACTTGCTGTTCCTTAAGTACCAGGATATGGCCTTAGTTCCAAACTAATGATGCAAAAGAAACTCCCCAAAAACAGTCTACTCTGAACAACCATTGGCACAGGAAGAGCATACTTCCCCTAAATTACACTCATCTGACAGAAGTGCATAGATTTTGCTATCCACCAAAGTTAAGTTGGTAGGTTGAAATCCAGACTTTAAAATCGTGTGGAAGTCAGAAATTCAAGGAAACAGAGAATCATTCTTCATAACAGCCTGTGCACTATCTGGCTATACATAAGGATATGCAGTGTATGGACTCTTTTCAACCCCCAGTGTCAGTGTAACCCACGCCTGTCCTGCTATCTGATGTACCAGCTCGTGCATCCATGCATGTTTGTGCCAAGGGGCATTTAGATGTGCTTTGTCTAATTGAGATCAGAGCCTGGATTTGCCTACAGAAAAAGCCTGTAATGCAATGGCTATTAAAGCACAGTTCTTGTTCAACCATCAATCTTTATCCATTTTGAAGGACACCTTATGGATATAAATTATGAGGTCTGTCAAGGGAAGGTTCTTAGATAAATGGGTTCAGTCACTGGAATATTACTTCTTACAGGACTGATGCTGAGTAACAGTAAATTGTGGGGCCTAAGGAAGTTTATAAAAGCCAGATCAAGTCAGCTGCCTCACTCCTAAATTGACAGCAACATATGCAAAAGCCAAGGTTATTGTGTCACATGGCAGGTTCAACAATGTCATTTTGACAATTACAATCTACTTGCAGATTGACAATGTGACAAAATACGGCACTAGCATAGAACTGACAGGCTTTAGAAGTTCAGGTTTTTTTCAGGTGTTATGCAGCTTCATGAAAACATATTAAAAAACCCAAACCAAAACAACAGCTTTAAATTAAATAAACCTCTCTTCCACCTTGATATCATCTAATGTCTGTGCTGTCAGAGCCCTCAACTTTGACATCTCCGTCATTTGTGTGATCTCTTGCCTTAAATTCCCAAGTTGTGAAGAGTATACTAGAAAAATTCTGTGTTTTTATTTTCTGAAACACTTGATAAATCAGCTTTGAAATGTACAGTCTGAGAAATAAGCTACATCTCCATAATTTTTACATAGTTGTCACCTCTACTATTGACCATTATGTTTGATTCCCAGCCCCATTCTAAAAGCATGGGAAACATAGTTATATTGTCCTCTGCTGTGAGCTGGATTCTTGTATGTGTATGTGCTGCTTTATGAGTAAAAGTGAATAATGAAAGAAACAAGACCCTCTATGCACAACTCTTTTTCCTTACAGAAAGAGCTTGATAAGGTTTTCTTGGATACTATCCAGCACTCAGACAGTGCTTTTATTTTCAGACTTTTTCTCCAGAAGCAGGTGATATATCCTATTATTTGTTGAGAATAATGGTGTATGTGTATTTTTTGAATTTGTAGCATCTACTAATTGAGAAACATTGAGGTGCAAATTAAGTCTCACAGGGATGAAATACCATCATATCAGCAATTATTGCAGCACCTCATGAAAGGGTCATAGATTTGCTTTGTCCTGAGTATGGCTGGAATCAGTTAACCTGGATCCTAATGCCAGGGACAAGAACAAAATCTTTAGGGAATCAATTCCATCATTACACGTTTATATAAGAATTTTGCTATCACAAAATTTATTTCTTTTTTCATTCAGAAGCTTGGGCAAATCATCACCTACTAGGTACACACAGTTCACAAACAGAGGCTGGATGAAGACAAGTGGAATAGAAGGAGAACACAGCCAATTTAGAAGTTTCTTTTTGCTAGAGATAGGATAGCTCAATCCAGATTTCATGTATGATTCACGTACAGGTTACGGCTCAATCTGGTAGAGCACTTTTTATATTTATTTTGCAACTATTTGTAAAAGGAAAGAATGCAGTTCATCTACAAAGACTTAGCTTTATGCTTTTTCTGATTCTCAGTGTAGCCAAGTTCTCAAAGAGAGGTGTTTTGATTCTACTTTGTCTCTAGACTTCTCCATCATAATTTTCTTCCCAATGGAAGTTTTGTCCCCTATCTAAGGATGATTTTCTGTTCCCAGTCGTTTGCTTTTGCGTTGTTTCTGTTTCTTCTGTTAAGTTCTTGCATCAGACGGAATGGAACAGAATAGACTGTTTCTTTTGGAGGAGACCTACAACAATCATCCAGTCCAACTGCCTTTGATCACTTCAAGGCTGACCAAGTAAAGCATGTTGTCCAAATGCCTCCTAAACACTGACAGGCTTGTTCCAGTGTTTGATTTACTGGCTTACATACATCTGAATTTCACCCATAATTCCCGCACCAAAAGGCAAGGCAAGGGCTTTTCCTCTAGAACTTGATGCATAATGGAAATGCTGGCACAGAGGCAACATTCTGATCAAAGATATCAGGTGTGTAGGGAAAGGAAATCAGAGTGTGTCAAATAGTATTTTATATTACCATTGCTTATGTATTTGAATGGTTGATCTTTGATCTGTTGATGTGGTTTGGAGACAAATCCCTGAAGTGGAAAACTGCAGAATTTCTGAATAAGGATAAAAATGACTTTTTGTATTCAGTTAAAACAGAAATGTAGCCAAATTTATTTTCCTTACCTTCAGAAATTGGGTGGTTTTACAATTCAGTAGTTTCATACTGCAAAAAAATATTGATCAAATATTTTCAATCAGATTTGTCTTTTTAAAAATCTGAAACATACTGATTATCTTTGCAAAAAGTGCATGAGCACATGCATAGGAGCACTCCGACAGATGAGTCTCAGAAGACAGAGATTATCTTCTTTCCACTTCAAATTCCATCGGAATTGCATCAGAATTAGGGAAATAAGCAAGTACTCTTACTAATTTTCCCATACCTTTCACATTCATCTTTGGTCGTTTCTTCTTATTCAGTTGTTTCAGGAAACATTGCTTCATCTATAGTGGCTTACCATGGCCATTAATTCTATGTTATTTTCTAATTCTTTTGCAGATTCCAATTTTTTCTTGTTGCAAATCTTCCTTTGTGGATTTCTCTCACTTTCTTTTTTCTGTCCTACTGTAGATGACACGTTGTGTCCCTGAACTGCGTCCCAATTGCATAAAACCAGGAAAATAAGGAAAAAAAATGAAATTCATGGTGAGCCCACAGCATAATACATGTTTTCAAAATTACATTGACTCGCCCACCTCAGTGACTTAGCCAGTGGGTAGAGGCAAAGTCATTTCAAGTGGCTGTTTTCCAAATCAGTGATTACTTACCACTTTTCAGTGTGGGCTGACTTGCTGTGTGTAAAAGGTATATTTTAGAGTCCAGAGGAAAAAAAAAGTAACATCAGTCCCAGTCCTGAGTCAGAAGTGCTGTTGCATTCGTATCATTAAGCCCTGAATGGAGGTACAGACATGGCAAACTTTGCTTGCTCCCTGGAAAATCCACCTCTTTGGCTATGTATACTTTGCTAGTCAGCCTAAACCTATCTGAAAATGGTAGAAAAAAGACAGAAGCACATTGAGTTTACCTCAGTTGTGTATTTGGGGTAATAATATATACTCATATGTCCAAATATATATTTTTTTAATGATTTATTTTGGCTGGCAGAAATTGTCCTTTTAAGAAGAGAATGGGAAACTTGGTAATAAAGTTTCCAGAGGGCTTGTATGAGCACATGGCAGGCTTTTGTAAGTGTTTCCTTGGCCTCTAAAAGTATAAAAAATCACAGAGTTCTGTTTCATACATCCATCTTTCAGGGAACTAACTAGTCCATTTTGGGGTGTATCAATATAGAATGGAATAAACTCCCTGGAGGTGTAGAAGCTGCTCTACTTTGAAGCCATTAACCATTAGCCATGGAAGCAAGTACACCGCTGGTATGACTAATGGCAGGTTTCTAATTGTTCATAATAGATGATGTATTTATGGAGGAATTGCTTTAAATGCAGCACCGTGTCCTATGGCCTCCCCAGGATGCTGCTCAAAGGCTTCAGTAATCCTTACATAACAATAATTTCCTTTTGACAAAATATTTTTGGTGAGGAATATTTGCACAGCAGGGAAGGCAGCTGCCTCCTGCATTTTCACCAGGGCTGAGTTTTAGGCAGGCCACAATTTGACTGTAAAATTAGAGCTGCATATACCTGTGGGTGCAATTATTATCTCTCTGATGATGAGGTCTCTCATACGTGGGTAAAATTATATAGCTACATAATAAAGTAGTCTTAATTGCAGCTGTTCACATGTATAGAAGGAGAAGTGTTAATTCCAGACTGACCTTTAAAAAAAAAACACCTTTCACTTTCATTCCAATATTGAATTCACTTCTGCTAGAGTTAAATTCCACAGAAAATGACCTGTGATGAACTTCGGTTTAAGGACATTATTGCATTTGTGGGACTAAAGGATTTTTCATTAAACATTTAAATCTGTGGTTTTCAGATCCTTAAATTGCCTGAAAAATCGGGAGTCTTAGTGTGCTTTCCAGTCTAGTAACCAGGATGTTGTTTTCTTGAAGTCACAAGGCACTGAGAGACTTTTTTCAGCCTCTGTAGAGAGGAGAAATGGAGAGAAGTGCATTCAGAAGATTCAGTTCTAGGTATATCTGGGTATGATGCTGAAAGTGTGGAGAGAAATTTCAAAGTATCTTTTAAATTAATCAGCATAAATCTGATGTTAGTTGTTTGTGTGTGTGTGTGTGTGATTGAAATACTTGTCCTTTTGTGGATATCGTATGCCACAGGGAATGACTCTTTCCATATGTAGTCTTTTCTTTTAACTGAATATTGAAATCCTGGGGCTGCCAGCACCTGCTCCTAGGAAGACTGTAATGACTTTGTAATGTATCCCTCTCTGAACAACTTAAATATGATCTCATTTTTCACTTATTTTCTAATGTTGTTTTGACAGGTTACTATTAAGGCTGCTTGACACACCTGATGAAAGGACGATGATTCACTTGCTCATTATTTTGCCAAATATTAATCATTTGCAGTGAAATTTTATATTCTCGATTTCTATTCGTGGAAGGTTTTTGTTGTGGTTATTTTTTCCTTCAGTTGAAATGATCTGTTAATTTGTGACAACGAGGTAGGAAAGGCCTTTTCTTCTGATGTTATAAAAATACGATCCGTGTTTGTTTGGGAAATTTAAATCTTTAATTGATTGGAGTGGGGGTGGTCAGAAGTCTTTTATCAGAGATGTTGCTCTTAGTCACAAACTCCTTTTTTCTTAAAAAATCAGAGATTGTATCAGGCCAAGGTTCCTGCCTTACAGGATCAGTGAGTTTAGGCAAATGGGAATGTAGCCAAAAGCACTTCCATGGGAGGGATGACATCCGGTACAGCGTTACCACACAGAGAGGTTTCTGCTGAAACACTGGGGTAGAACTGCCAGGGGTAGAACACTCAGCCTGTGCTGTGAGCTAGACTTTTGCCTTGTTTATGTAGCATCAGTTCTCCCTCTCTTTGGAGCGTATCAGTTGTGCTAATTTTTGCTTAATCCTTGTTTACAGGACGGCAGTGATGTCAGTGGAAATGCTTATATCAAGAAGGGCATATGCAGAGGACAGGTATCACTCCTAAAAGACATTCACAATATCATTGATAATGCAATATGTGCATTTGCAAATATGCCTTTTAGTGAACAGCAAAAATCCGACAATATTAGAGAAGCTTTAAATCTATTTTAGTTCGAAGGCAATGTATGAATTCAGTAATGTTAATTAAAGTATAAGTATCAGCAGATTTTAGCATTCCTAACATGCTTTGAGGATTGATTAATAAGTGTAATACTTAGATGGCACAATGGAATCATTTTCAACATCATTACCTTGTCCCTTGAAGAAGTCAAGCTTGAACCCTTGGGATTTGGCACCACTTTGTGATACAACATTACCAAACCCATCTGACTTTCTGAAGGACAAAACTTTTATAATAATCAAAGCATTTGAATGTACTAAATTGGGAAGTGATGCAAACAAGAAGGGGTCACTTGAGGAGATCGTGTTTAGAAGAATTGTTTGAAAGAGTAAATGAAAGGTCTTCAGCCTAGGAAAATTACATAGAAACTCAAGTTAAGCCTAGACATATGATGGGAAGATTGATGTGGCAGCACTGGAATCACAGCAGACAGTAAATTAGACACTAGGTGTAGTCACTATAGTTGATGAAGTTACTTACAGTCTTTACATGGATTATGGAATAATAAAATAAGAATATCATATATATGATATAAATATTAACTCATGTAAAATATACAAGTTAACATATAAAAATAGACTTCCAGAGGGAGTTGCAAGGCAACTAAGAGACAGTCTATGTGGTTGGATGCCATAAAATTATTACATGTGCATCCCACAGGCGCCTTATTAGATTCTCTGCAGGAACAAAATGAGAGCAGCAATTTCTGGTTGTCTCCACACAACACCAAAATCAAGCAGGCTTATATTAGCTGTAAAACAAGCTTGTTAAACTTTCATACGGGAACTTTATACAAGAACATTCCTTGAGATGTGATCCCTGTAGGAGGGTTTACTCTTAAACACAAGCATCTTCAAATTGGCCGGGGTGAAACCTGAGGTAGAGCTGAGCTTCACTATGGCCTTTCAGGATCAAGGTGCTTCTACACAGAACTCAGGCACAGGGTGATGTGCAGATAAGTAACCCTAATACTGAAAACTAAAGGTGAGGTGTGGTTCCCTTCACAGCCAGCCCAGCATGGCTTACAGTTATGGACTTGACTCCTAAGTGTTGTGTTTGATTTTGTGAGGATGGTTTTATTTTGGTGGTTTGTTTTGTTTGTTTTTTTTTTTTTTTTAATGGATCTCAACACATAACAACTGTAATATTTATATATCTCTGTTTCAACAGTGTCTGTCTATTTGCTCCCTAAGACATTAGCTGTAGAACACAGCCCTGTGTCATGCCTTTGTTTGATGGATGTTCTTACAATCAGAGTATCCTTGAAGCAGCAACATTACTGCAAGAGAAACGCAGAGCTGCTTGGGCTCAGGCAGACCAAAAGCATATGGACTCTCCGTGGGAAGGACATAATCATGTTTATTATAAGCAGGCCTTTGGCAGCTCTTCTGATATTGCCATTTTGCCTGGTTACCGCACAGGAGAACAAGGACTGGCCAGGCCACTGCTGAAGCAAGGGTTGTGTTTTTTCAAGTGCAGGTGGTTAGTGTTGATAGATGGGATTATGAGCCCCAGCAGAAAACGAATCAAGAGACTGCCTGGGATGTACCTGATTGCTATAAAGGCTGAAAGAGCCTTGCCCAAGAAAGTGCATTGCAGAAATGAAGTGACTCCTGTAATGTAAGTGCTTAGCAGGGACTGTTTGGAGCAGGAGAGAAACCTTTGATTTAGGAAGGGTAACTTTTGACAAATGGAAAATATATAGATCTGTTTCATTTGAGGGCTTAGACCTAAGAAAGGGGAAATGAGGTCTTGAAAAAGTTCTGGGATTTTGTTTTTAATTTTTTTTTCCCCTCTCCTTTCCTTTTTTTTATGTTTCCTAAGCCAAGATCAGCTTTCTAAGGTCAGGCTAAGCTAGCTTATAAGGCAGATATATATTTTTTTAGGGCTTTGAAGTGAATCCTTTCAACCTGGATAGACTCGTCTCACACCTGCTGAATATGCTGCATTCTTCTGCTTTATTCTTACTCATGTGCCTTTTTCTCAAGAGAGTAATTCAACAGATTAAGTAGAAACAAAAAAGTTAGCGTTTTGCCACTGATAGGAATCAGGAGCTTTTAAAATAAACTTGCAGGTGGGTAGAGAATACCAGAAAATAGGATTCCCAAACCAACAGCATAACTAAAAGTTTATATAAATATTACACAAAAAAAGGAAAACAGAGTTATTATAAAAGGATTGTAGTTTCAATATCTCATGATAATTATGTTAAGAAAGAGCTCGAGTTCTTTCCTACTTGCCCAAACTCCTGTCCTTCCCATTCAAATAGTTGGTAAAATGATCTGCAACAAAGTTTTTGGCCTTGAAATGGAGAGAGAGACAGGGAGCTTTTGAGAATGTGGAGAACTAACAACCTTCTTTTTGAGGCTACATCATTCAGTACAGTGTATCTTATCTGAGAAAATGTAAGAAGGTTTCGTTTTTCAGTGTGTTGTCTAGCATTTCAAGAACTTGATTCTGGCAAACCAATAGCTGAGGCTGTGTTCAATCAGTCATCAGGCTGCATGAGTCAAAGACCAGTTGTCCTGAATGTTGCACTGACACAAGTACTACAATAATGAAATTTTACAAAGGATTTTTTCATTTTTTAATCATAGGAAAAGGTCTGCCATCTTAAATCTTATAATACTTAAAATAATACTTTAAAAATATTTTTGGTGTTCTTTAACATTTCTGTGATTGATTTCTGTCTGCCACTCGGTACTTATAAGCCCTGCCTGCTCTCTCTAAGTACCTACATAAGCATTTCTCTATTTGCATGGCCTGCTATTTAAGGTTATCCTGCCACCTCAGCTGTACTAAAGCTGACCTGCTCATGTATCAAAGTTCTCTTGGTTTAGATAATCACAGTAGGTCTCCTGTTGCAGAAACTGCATCTAGGACTTGGCCAGGTAATCCTCAAAATCACCCATCCCTGACAATTAAGAATGGTGGCAGAGCAGTGACAAAATGGAGTAAAATGAAATAGTCCTTGAGATGTCGCTTCCCAGTCTGTAACTGGGTAGTCTCGAAAGCAGGAAGACTGAAGAGCAGCCTGGTGTCTTTCTGAAGCCATTCTAATGTCACTGATTTATAGATCTCTTATTTCGTTCAGAGGATGAGAAGGAATAGCAGAGTAAACATGATGGAGAGGGCATCCACTTAAGGCTAAGGTCAATTACTCAAGGGAATAAATGTGCATAATTGGACACCTGATAACTAACAGCATAAATAGACTGCTGATTTATATCATCAGTCTTAAACTGCAACCCCTTTATACAAACAATTATAATAATAGGTTGATTATTTGTATTTGTTCCAAGTCCTTGCGATGATCATCTTTGCAAAGACACAGAAGAAAAATAGACTACTGTTCTCTTTGGCAGATATCCTTTCTCATTAGATGATAACTGGCATTGTGGATAAACCTTTTATAGGTTAGGGCAGACAAACACTTTAATTATGCTCAGGAAGATTTTAATTCCCAGATGCCTAGATCAGAGAATCTTCTGGCATCTCAGGTTGTTGAATTAAAAGCATCTATCTGTCTTACTAGTTCAATGACTTTTCATTAGCAGTGATGTTTTGCTGCTCTTCTCTATTCTTAACATAACTACAGTAATTAAGAGGCAATTTTAAAAATTCCGTGTTGGAACTTGGCTTGATTCAGAGTGTGCTGAGCTTGGGAAACTGGTGTCTGTCAGACAAACTGGAGGCCCAGTACCCATGCTCTAGGTCAAAATCATCGCTACTAAGTGGCACTGACAGTCCCAAACAGCACAAGTCCAACCCTGCAGATAACTGTTTTGACAGACGGAGTTATCCTTATCCTGAGTGCTTCATTTGTTGTGGGGATTTTGGGACGCTGAGGACATGGCAAAGGGAGTGTTGGCAGGGAATAAAGACGAAATGAAATTAAAGCAAATTTCAAAACTCAGTGCACTCTGCATTTTTCATCTTTCAAGGAAGATACATTTTTTTATTTCCTCTACCCAGACTTTTCAGTGTTTCTGGGCTGCCTCTAAATCTAAATCTAGGTCCAAATCTGAAAGGTCTCATGCCTTTATGTAACCTTGCAGATAATCTCCACAAAAAAAAATTAAAATGTAACTTAACATTGTTTGTCAACACTGTATTTACAGTTAAATTTTGTCTAAATTAGTTATCTGTTATCCTTTGCAGATAAATACAGACATACATTTCTCTGTTCTCTAATTTTCCTGTTATGCGACTTAGTAGTCTGCCTGAATTTTGTGTAGTGTTTCCCACACACTTCTCTTTTCTGATTTTGGTTGGTGTGAGCTGTAATTCTGAGTTGTGTACACAGAGGTCTCAGCCTGGGTTTTTCTCTTCCTCTCTAGAACTGAGGAACTTTACTGTAGTTTTTAGCTCAGCCCATAATGAAATAGCAAAACCAAGTTAAGCTTTTTATTATGGTTCAAAAAACCATAATAAAAAAACTGCTGTGACCTCAATAAACTCACTATGTTCATACTTTTCAAGAAAATATGAGGGAAATAAATTATTCTGTATTCACTATTTACTTCAACGACTATTCCCCCAAATGCTGCGGAAGGACCTCAAAAGTCTGAATTTGAGGGTATTGTTTCAAATGTAAAAAGTTTACTCATGGATGTGAAAGTATTTACAAAGTTCAGTCCAGAAGTATCTTATTAATTCAGCAAACCTTTCCTAATTTCCTTACTCTCAGCAATTGCAGGTATGGTTTTCGTACAACATCAAATGATTAATGCCACAAAAAGGTACAGCAAGGAAATTCAAAGTTCTTCCTTCTTCCTTTCCATTGAATAGCTGCCACACATTCAGCTCTCTTCTTTTTAGCAAGTGTCCCCTCTTTATGACCAGCGGGGCACAAGCATGTAATTTTTCTTTGGGTTCCTCTTACTTTCTACACTCCTGAAATACTGTAAATGACTATGAAACTAATTCTTAGTCACTGAAAGAGGGGAAATATTCTGCCTTCCCAAACAGGAGTAGTACTGTTATGAGCGTTATTTTCTGACCTTTTAAAGTGTGCCTCCAGTCTCAGATTTACAGTCCTGCTCAAGACACAGCAACGTTATTTATGCTTGATCTATAAAATGAATTAGTGGTTTGAAAGTGTATTGTGAATTACTAAATTACTGTATTAGTAAAATATGGGTTTGCACCTGTATTTTTCAAAGGGCTCTAATATTAACCATTGCATATTTATAAAATTTCACCACGTATTTGTCTGTGTGAGCAAACTAGAGAAATAGGTGGTTAAATAATGTCTTTTTAAACTGTTATTAGCTCAAATACAAAATTACACCTGTGAAGGGGTAAATCATATTGAGTCCTGTTTATGCACTTTGAAAATCAAAAGGTTTTTATAGCTCATCATTAAACATATGTTTTATATGTTCAGCAGATATGTATTCTGCTACAAGCAAGAGGTCATAATTTCTGAGAAGATTGTGGATGTTATTTTAATAGCAGATTAACACAGTAATATGTGTTAGAAAGATATTCCTTGCTTCAGCAGACTGTGCTCAGTCTTTAAGGTAAAATACATTTTCACGGGTCTCCTTTAACTCAATTTGTTACGAACTCTGCTTGCCCATGACACCTTAACTTCCTAGGTGTGAGAGCATTCCCTCATTCATTAAAGCACTGGATTATGTCTGGTGCTTAGGCATTGAGGACAGCTCCAGAACAGTGCTAGCCAGAGGGTGAACATAAACACCTTCATTACAGACTCAGAAATAGCTGTTAATGACCTCCCTGTTAAGGGAATTAGTTGCACACTTTGTACTTTTCTCCATACAATCCCTTAAGACAAGAGTAGAAGATCATAGAGTCATAGAATCAGCTGGGTTGGAAAGGACTCTGAGATCATCAAGTCCAACCCTTGATCCAACACCACTGTCGTTACTAGACCATGGCACTAAGTGCCACATCCAGTGTCACCTTAAAAACCTCCAGGGACGGAGAATCCACCACTTCCCTGGGCAGCCCATTCCAATGCCTGATTACCCTCTCTGTAA
>JAWWES010000171.1:30242319-30332326 GCA_035583135.1 Lophotriccus pileatus
AGCCCATTCCAATGCCTGATTACCCTCTCTGTAAAGAATTTCTTCCTAATATCTAACCTAAACCTCCCCTGGCAGAGTTTGAGACCATGCCCTCTTGTCTTACTGATAATTGCCTGGAAGAGACCAACTCCACCTGGCTACAACCTCCTCTCAGGTAGTTTTAGAGAGTGATGAGGTCACCCCTGAGCCTTTTCTTCTCCAGGCTAAACAACCCCAGCTCCCTCAGCCTCTCCTCATAGGGCTTGTGTTCGAGTCACTTCACCAGCCTGGTTGCTCTTCTCTGGACCTGCTCCACCACCTCAATTCCTTCCTGGACTGAGGGGCCCAGAACTGGATGCCATTCTGTCACTGCTGTTTCTCAGTTTCAGCCACATTACTAAATGAAAGTGCACATCCATTCTTGTCTCACAGGCACAGCTGATGTGTGGCTCTGGCAAAGCCAAACGTATTTCTCACTCACCCAGCTCATCCCTCATGAAGGATCTGGCAGTGCCAGGAGCGCAGCTCAGAGCCTGGAGGTGCAGGATTTGAGACAGGTAGAAGAGCTGAAGTACAATAGTGTACACCTAACAGGCTGCTACACCCACCTGCTGAAGTTCCTACCAGAGCACAAAGAGGTAAGGAAGGGCTGCAGTTTGCAGCCTGGGAATGAGAGAGTGTTAAGCTAATACTCACTGAAGATGGAAAACACCCGTCTCTTTAGTTCTTTCTGAGTTCTGTCTCCTGGGACACGTGAGTCAGTCTCTCTCAGCTGAGTGATTCTTAAGACCATGCTCAACCTGCTGAAGAAGTATTTTCAGAAAAGATGTAAGGAACATGTTGCTCAGTCTCCAGAGAGCAAAATCTAGGGAAAGATCTCTTCTGTGTAGTTCACTGACACACTAGATTTGGTTTCAGGGAGGCTAAACATTGACAAAGAAGAATGAGAGAGAGAGAGAGAGAGAGAGAGAGAACTGAGACTGTTTTTTCTGTATTTTATACCCAAGCAACATACTTAACTGTTGAAATAATGGTGGATGAACAGGATATGACTATAAAAGTGTTGCTCGCCATTCTTGTGGATTGCCTTAGAGTAAGCAGTTTGGTTCTGCAGTCAAAGTATTGGTTATAATCAGAGTCAGTATTGCATTGAAAAATCCTGTCAGATTTCTAGTTTTGTTCCTTTTTTTTTTTAACAAAATGAAAAAATTTGTCTTTTGAAGAAGGCTCTGAGCTGAAGTCAGTGGAGTCAATTTGTTTCAGCTGAGTCAGAATCATGCCATTAAGATCAGTATCTGTTTTTAGGAGAATTTCTTCTTTTCCATCCTTTCCATAGTGTTTTACATTATGAATTATTGGGATAGAAATTCTCAGTCTGACTATGCACACAATAGTGGAGGAAATATTATCAATTATTACTTCTTCCTTGAAACCACTAGGTAATGAATGAAAGAGATGTGTCACATTCCACTTGGAAATCAGAAGATTTCTGAGTAGTGAAAAAGATGACTCAAAATGGTCACACTTAAAGGCATCTCAAAGGGCCTTAAAAGGTCTTCACTTCTACATCAGCATTTTTGGTGGGATTAATAAGAATAGTTGGACATCTATCTTAGGACAGCTATAATTCAGTTATAACTCCACAGCTGTTATTTCATGTCATTCTAGGCTGCCTGAAGGATCTCACTCACAATTAATAATTCGTACAACATTATCAACACAGAAGAGTGGGTTTAGAACAAAAAACAGGAGTTGAATTTTGTTTTCTTCCAAAAAGAAAGAAAAAAAGGAAAAAAAAGCTATTGATGTTTTATTTGGGAAGGAAAAAATTAATCAGATCTACTTTCAAGGTAAAGTTGTTCATTACTTGTTTCATACCAGCACAGCACTTGTGTTTTTTTTTCTGAGTACATTAGGAAGCTGGATTATAGAAATGTAGATGTACTGTGAAGGTCTGAGGATAATTTTGCCCTTAGCTTGACGCTGCTGACCCATTCTTCAAATGGAGCCCACTGTTAAAATCTCTTATTTATGCATTTAATGCAGTTCAACATTATTATGTGATGCTGTTGACCTGAGTGCAGCCAACGGCTGTAACCAGGCTGAGAGAACTTGTATAAATATGCAGTGAGTAATGGGAAGCATGCCTTAAGCCTGTGCCTTCACAAATTCTATGAATTTTCAATGTGCTAAGTGTAGTACAATTTATTTGCTAACAGACCAAGGCAAAGCTGTGGAATGTAAAGCTGTTGATATCCTTTGTTTGAAATAAGAAAGCACAGTCAAAACAAACAACTAACATTTTAACAGAAATGCACAGAAGAGCAGTCACATAGACTGCAGTCAGAGTCACCAGGGCTTTTCCTTCTCACACACTATTATATCACCCTCACCCTACAGAGTCCTTTGCTACTTCCAGCGTGTAAATGCGGTCGTGTCCCCAGCAGCAGGATCTGCCTTTCACACTCTAAAGCTCTTGTGCCACATTGGCTCATGCAAAGAGAGGGTGCTGATCACCTCCCTGCCTCATTTTTTAATAGGTAAAGTGATGGTACTTTACTCCTTTGTAGAATAAATATTAAGTTCTTGAATGAAAGCTTTTTTAGGAATATTCTTTCTATCTTTTCATCGCTGTGTTTTTTCCATTATTTCTACAACATGGAGTGTACCTTGATAACTGAGAATAATTTTAGGGTTCTGTCACTCATGAAGGGATCTATTCTTAGATATCTTCTCATATTTAAAAAGACTTATAGAAAGAATGAACTGAACTCACACTGGAGCCAGGATTCCAGAGCAAGAACTAATAATCCTGACTTGAGCATTAAACTCTACTTTTCCTTGATCAATTTGTGACCTTTATTTTACAAACAAGTCATTTGGGGGTTGTATTAGTAGCATTAAGTGAAAACTGCACAGTAGTTCTTCAGAAGTGTAAAATTTCTGTGTAATTATCCCAGCATTTTTTCTGAAACTATAATCTTGCCCATAAATGTTCTGTTCGTTTTTCTCCACTCGTTACTGTTAGTGACAGTGAGAAAAGAGATAAAATAGATCACTTCTTAGTAAGGCCAGGACATATGTACTATGACAAAACGCTTCTACTGCAGGGACCAAAAATTACTTACATCCAGCAGAAAAGCAGAACTTGGAGACACATTTTGAGGAGCACCAAGAACAGCAGGAAGAGAGGAGTAACCGGGCTCTTGACAGTTGCAGAAATTACTGCTGACAAGAGGCATTAAAATACTTTAGAGAGAAATCTGACTACAGTTCACAGAAGGTGGGGAAGAGGTGAAATAAGGAAAACCAGAGATCAAGGAGGACTGTTTGCCTTTCCTAATACTCACTAAAGTTCTGCCTGTATTTGCATATCTGTTTATTCTCATTTACCTTTTATATCCCATCATTTGCAGTACACCAGGTGACGTTCTGGTGATATAAAACATTGCTGCTTCACATCTGCTGGGGACCTGTCTCTTAAACAGTGAAATGACTCACTAATGTTAAAAATAGATTAAGATGATGTGTAACTTTTATGGCTATAACTTTTTAGTTTCTTTCTAAATGTTCATCTGAATTTACATTTCTTTCCTTTTCTTTTTTCTGCCTTAGTTCTCATTCAAGTGCCCCAGCAAGGAATAGAGAGTAATTCGTGACTGTCTCTTTGTGTTGATGATTTTGCTTTAGCTCAGGCAATAAGTAGGGTACAACAGACTGTAAATCACATATGAAAATCTCTAGATGAGAGCTGTGACCAGCAACAGTGTGCTCACAGCTCTCATTTAAATCTACCAACTGCAGTCTAGAGCAACTGCTGTTAAAAAGCAACACCTCCAGGAACAAAAGGAAATTAGTTGGTAGGCATATGCCCAGCTAACTTCAACATCATAAAAGGAATAATTATAAATCATTATTCACTCAATAGAAGGAAAGTTAAACTTGCCATAATACCTTTCATCTGTCTGAATGTGTAGTATATAATGGATTCTGTGCTGAACACAGCCTGAGAGATACCCCAGGAAGCAGAGCAATAGCTTACAAAACAACTATGAAATCAATCTGTAACCCGAGGGGAATTTAGTTGGTTTGTTTTTTTTTTTACCAATATAATTGCACGTTACAATAATACATACTATTCTAGAACAAGACATAAATTCAATCCACCTAATTTTAAATACTGTTTTTACAATTCTCCTATGCTATTTTCTAATTATTTCAGGTGAGACTATTAAAAAAAAAAAAAAAAAAGAAAGAGAGACTCTTGGAAAAAGGTAAATAATTCAGTCTAGCCTAGCATGAATAACTAAGCTGCAAATGACTGTAAACTCAGAATAAAAAAGATCAGGGAGAAAAGTATTTTTCTACTTGAAGTCAGGCAATAGAAACCATACTGGGTATTTCTGTGTTATAGTTATGCAGACTTTACCTGGCATCAAGAATAGGATTTACTGTGGTTGAAAAGAGGGGAATCCTGATGTATTGTCTTCTAAATTATTGTCACATCTGACCACAAAAGACGAAAAGGGGTAGTGCAGCCAGATTACAATTCCTCCAAGATTTCCTAGTCTGTGGGCTGTGTGCCTGGAGAAGCCCCAGGCAGCAGGCTAAAATAGGGATTTAAGGCTGTGAAAAGTCAAAAGGATGAGAATTGCTTACAGGACTTGGAGGCTCAGACGACTGCATGCACCATTTAAAGCTTGTCTGCTAAGTACGCTCCAGGGAGCTCTTCCTGCTCTCCCCCTTCATAAAAATCCCTTTTGAAATGCTTCAGTCAGGGCTGGAGATCCCTCTCTTCCCCCGTGCCGATGGAAAGCAGCAAAATTGCCCTGAAGAATTGTGTGACCTCTGTATATATGTACCTGTTTCTCATCATCTTTCAAACTATCTGAAATACCCTTTTCATGCTTTTTCTCAAACTCAAAAAAAAAAAGTATTCCCTTTTACTTGTGTAATTTTGGAGCCCTGCAGGTTGCTGGGCTTTTCTTAAGTTTTAAATAACTTTTGTCTCAACGTTTATTATCAATAATATGTTAAGAAATCCATAAAAAAACAAGCAAAGAATTCATTGGAAAAATAGACATTTCTCTTTTCATCCATTTCTCAGCAAACCTGAGTGCCTATTGGCCAGGTTTCGATTTCTAAAAGAAGGGACCAGACAGGAAAACAGGTTATGGTAGGTTTTCATAGTTATATTTGACCTAATCATTTGTCCCTAGAGCAACTCTCTCACTGCAGAAGAAAGAATCATTTCTGTGCCAGACAGTCCCATCAGTTTTCAGTGAAAGTATTTTCTTGAGTAGTACAAATTTCATAGTACATAAATAAGGGATAATGAATAAGGGATAAATCCCGTGTCACTAAATAGTTATACAATCCACTAAACCAATAAAAAATATCATCACTATCAAGGAATTAATGTGATAAGGCTACTGTATAAGTATTTATTTAATATCTGCTGTTTCTCAGTGACTGGTTGTCTGGTCTTGCAAGGTTTTCTGTCTTCAGAAGGGTCAAATGGAAATAAATAGTTTTCATACTGATGGAGTTAAGCAGAGATACATCTAAGAAACATTCAGTTATTCCAGATAGTAGTTAGTGAGGGATTAACTTTTGAACAGTGTAATTAAACTAAAACAAACAAACAAACAAACAAAAAACCCCAAATCCATCATAAATTACAAAATACCCACACACACACATTTCACATAGAACTGTGAGAACCATTCAAAGTCTGAACTTATTATCGGAGAGATAAACCTTTAGGCAAGGATAGGTCACTTACTAGAACAATTTGTTTTTCCTAAGCCTCTGATCTGTTTATCTGCTTGTGTTCTATAAAATCTCCTGTTAACGTTTACACATGCAGTATTAGCAGAGGAAATTATATTGCCTCTTTGCACTTCAGAATGGTTGGTACAAGCCAGTGAGAACTATCAAATTCTCCAGAATCCTATTTGGCAATTCTGTCAGCTGTCTGGAGCGTGCTCCCAGGAAAGATACCGCAAAAGGTACCACACAACAAGGTTAAAGTTGGACAGTGTTCCTCCAAGGTAGCGAGGAATGCTTTGAAAACGAGGAACTATTTGATTTGATGAAGTATGACTGCTGAAATAGCTTAGAGAGATTATAAAAAACTGAAGAGGTCTCAAAGCAACTGCAGTGCCTTCGACTGCCTTACAAGATCTCTGAGTAGAGCTGCATCTTAAGGCTCAGTTCCTGTAAACATCTGTTTGAGGGGGTGACACCAATCTGTTGTAATTTGCCTTGCCCAGGGAAGATCAGGATGTGATGTTGTATTTTATGAGTTTGTACCTAACCTAACCTTACAGGTGTGGGTAATGAAAAAGGTGAAATTACTTTTCTTGCAAAATTAAACCAGTTCCTTTTCAGTGGAAGTGTTTGCAGAGATGTTTCAGCTCTCCAAAAGTAAACTCAGTTCCCCTTCAAGCTCTGTATAAATAGCCAGGCAAATAACAGCCAGTTTCTCAATCAGTAAATCTCAAATAAAATTATTCCTTAAGTTTCCATCCCATTCCAAAGCTTCCTGTATATTTTGAGAGTCCTGCATACAGGTGATATTCAAAATTTAGTGTAAAACTAGTTATATTATCTACCCTTAAAATTTAGGCATAGGACTAAAATTCATTGTCTCATCTTAAACTGTTGTAAATTATAATTACTCCATTTTTGTGGATGAGAATAGTCAGCTGCTACAGCGAAGGATTTGTCCATAGTACATCAAGAAGTTGATATTTTTCCTTTAAAAGGCATTGAAAATATTCTGAAAATACATAGTTACAGAAAGTGCTAAAAGGATGCTCCAAAGCTGGTGGAAATTTCTAGTATGATGTGCAGACCTATTTACAGCACACATTTCTAGTGTCATAAGAACTGCTAAACAGAAGAGGTACTAAAGAGGTACTAAACAGAAGAGGACTAAAACAGAAGTGTTTTAATCAAAATTCTTGGTAATTTTAATGATAGGAAACACACACATCTATATCCTACTTGTTTAATAAATATGTGTCTTGTAATAAACCTCCAAACATTAGACTGTTTGTGAGACCAAGCAGCCACAGGTATTACAGCAAAGTCAGCACTCCACTAACATTTTTCATGAGATTTTATAACCACTGTGGCAAACAACCTAAGCTTGATCCCGTATCCCCTTCCTCACAGGCTACATAAGAAGCTCCCCAGGACCCTTTAGCCCATAGAACTGGTTGCTTACTTCTCTTCTGCTCAAGCTCAAAGATAAAAAGATATTTTCCTCTCTCCTTAAGAGCACCAATGAGTTTGTCAAGAGCTGTTTCTCATTGCTGGTGTTTGGTTTGCCAGGACCTGGGACCTGTTCCCTTTCAAATACCTGAAGGCTCCTGCTGCCCTGTCCTCCAGTGCTTGCTAATTCACCTCCTGGGCTTGCCATGACCCACGAGCTGAGGCAAGAATCCCGAGGCCTGCTTTGTAAAAATGGAGCCTCAAGAACATCAAGTCTCAGGAAAAAAAAAAAAAAAAACCAAAAACCCAACAAAAAAAAAAAAGGCAGATCTTGGTAAAAGTTTGTCATAGAAGCATCGAATCATTTCAGTTGGAAAATACCTTAAGATCACCAAGTCCAACCATTAACCCAGAACTGCCAAGTCCACCATTAAACCGTGTCCCTAAGTGCCATATCTACACATCTTCAAATACCTCCAGGCATAGGGACTCCCACCACTGCCCTGGTAAGCCTGTTAAAGTGCAACAGTGAAAGAATTTTTCCTAATATCCAATCTAAACCTCCTCTGGCACAATTTAAGGCCATTTCCTCTCATCCTTTCACTTGTCACTTAATGTTGGTTTGTTTGTTGTGGGTTTTTTTTGTTTGGTTGTTTTTTTTTAATATTAAGGTCTCTGTTAAAATTTAAAAAAAAAAAAAAAGAAAAAGGAGGAACATTTTCCTTTAGTACTTCTATAAGACTGAAATGTTACAGCATGCAGGAAGACTATGGGTATGAATGATGAGAACCTAAAAGACCAAGGGCAGGTAGATTTGTATTATCTTCAAAGCAGTATTCCCTCTTAGGCAATATAAAACCAGAACTGAAAGTTAAAAGTTTAAAATTCATCCATCACAGCACAGTAAGGTCCATTTATTTTGCAGGTGAAACTCCACTACAAGCATTCCTCCCACCCATAATACTGTGGTAACATTGGGAACTGAAAAACCTCAGGGGGTAAATATGATCCTGTAAACTTTAAACTCAGAAAGAGCTTTTCTCCCAGGCTTGAAGTGGTAGATTAAAAGAATTTCCTTATCCAAACACAAATATGAATTTTCCACAGAGATATTGTGAACAGTTTTATTACCCATCTGCTTTAATGTACCCATTGACAACCTGATTGCTCTATGCAAAGATAAGATAAAGGCTAATACTATATGGGTTTAAACAAAAAGAACATATTTTGATTTTACCTCTGCGCTCCAGCATAAGTCCACTGATACTATGGACTTACTTGTTATTGTACTGGTGTGAAATCCCATTCTTAATCTGGAAGCTGAACAAAGAAATTCACCCCACTTGGAGGGGAAAGCAGCGTCATAGTGGGAGGGTGAAGGGAAAAGAGCACTCAGTGCATGCAGTTCACGGAATAATCCCCCATGTGCTTTGCACGTTAAAGAATGACTTGCCAGGTCACAGAGGAGGAAATCCACCTTCTGTGGATAAAGTAAACATTTTTCTCTTAATTAATGATTTCTGCTATTAAGTATTTCATGTATCTGGAAAGCAGAAATGCTTTTGGTGGAATTTACATATGTACTGGTGCCACAACTTCTCTTCAGTTTGCTCCTTCAGATGTCTTCAAACAAGCTTTAACTTATGAATTTGAATTTCCAGATGTTTCTGCCAGTTCTAAAGACCTGTTCACCAGCTTTATTCTAACTCTGCTGCACCCTCTTTATAGCAGAATGGTGTACAATTTCATCCACGCTTAATGAGTCAGATAACTTGGAATCTAGCTGGAGTTTATATCACTGCTTGTGATGCAGTGTCAAAAGTGAAGGTGACCAGATTTTGTATTGGGTTTGCACGGTCAGGTTTTGGTAGTCGAGTGTCCTACAGGGGTGGTCTCTGTGAGAAGCTATGAGGGAAATGACTCTACATACACCAGAGCTGGGGAAGAAGGAGGAGGTGCTCCAGGTGCCGGAGCTGAGGTTCCCCTGCAGCCCATGGGGCAGCTCCTGGGGAGGCGGCTGTGCCCCTGCAGCCCGTGGAGGTTCATGGTGCTGCAGAGATCCACCTGCAGCCCAGGAAGGACTTCATGCTGGAGCAGGTGGATACCCATATTAAATAGACTTTATTTAGTTATATGAAATCCCAACTACCTCTCTGTGCAGGTGCCTCTTGAGCACCCCACCATGCTAATTTGTAATACAGCAGTAAATAATAACAAACTTGTAGTACTTAAACTGCCAAAAATGCTTCTGGAAAGATAAAACTGCTCCATGAGATAAAACTGCAAGCATTCTATTTTCATCTAAATTTCCAATCTATTAACCTGTGATACATGTTGGGCTTCCTTCCATCTAACTATTCTGGGAATGAAATAGGGTGGCTGGACAGCCTGCAGTTATTGCAGGCAACTTTTTATATCACAGTAATATGCTTTGGGGCTATATAAAGATCTCAAAGAGATATCCCAAAGAAAACAGGAAAGTAATGAGCATGAAAAAGCAAACTATGATCCTGTACAATAACGTACAATACAGAGGAGTGAGAGGTGAATTTCTAAAGCAGTGCCAGTTTGTACAAAGGGAGTACAAGTATGGAACTATTGAAGGCCTCTCTTCTACATTACTTAAGCATGTGTCTGTTTTGAAGCATGTGACTCTTTCTTATCCAGAAAACAAATACAAACCTGTGTACAAACATACTCTCGTGTCTTTCATCGCACTAAGGTCCCACTTCACAGTTTTGGATATACACTAAGGCCTAAAGAATTTCCTTTTCCATTCCCAGAGCACTTACCATGTCATTTTTGAACACTTGCCAAACTCTGTGCCCTTGTGTTCTGCAGCGTAATTTAGGAGGGAATATAAGGGGAACAGGCTTGACTTAAACTCTGTCTGAAGGACTGCCGCAGATTTGATTGATGCCTTATCTTTTAAAGCCTTATAATCTGCTGGGCAGGGTTTTGTAGGTGCTCATCTGCCTTCAGAGTTAGATTTTGCACCATGCCACTTTAGAGATATAGCCTATTGATTTATTCATGGGAGGAAGCTATCAAATATTAACTGTTTCAAGGAAAAAAAAAAACAACTTTGAGTAAGACAAGCATTTGGAACACCAAGCTTGATGAGTGAGCCCTTAACTACATGCTCCTTAATTTTGGTTAAGTAGTGCACCATATTTGTGTCATGGAAAAAAATCTGGAATACTTTAGCACTCTGTCAATGATTTCTGTGCTTTATGAACTGTACCACAGGTAATATGTACAATCTGAAATGTTTGTGAAGCCTTAAGATTTAGGCTACCCAGATCTAGTGGTACTAAAAGTGAAATGTGGTCAAGGCGGGACTATTCCTTTTGCCTTCAGACAGTAAGAATTCAGGCAGACACAGTCTGCTTGGAATAAAAGAAAAACTACTGGGGCGTAATAAGCAGACTTGCATTTTTTTTCACTTTTTCTTCATTTCTCTAATATTCCATACATATTTTAAGGTGCTTGTCACTTCCAACATCACAGAAAGTTATGCAGATACTTGATCTGCCCCCGAAAGGAATTCAGCATTTCAAGAAAGCCATTAAATTATGCACCATATTAGCCTATGACCATCTATTCTTATCTCTGCTACAGTCGCTGCCTATCTTCTTTCTGCTCCCATTTCACTGCTTTCTTCCCCACACTGCTTAGTTTTGTCCTAGTTAAAATTCAATAGAAAGACCTTTGGGAGAAGGATCAGGGCATCCATTGATACTATTCTGTGATCTGTGAGAATGGCAGTGAAAATAAGTTTGAATAACAATGGTGCTACTGATGATTTTGTACATCTGTATCCTATTCCTGTTTAATGTTTCACTTAATGATTGGAGCTGGAAAAAATATTATCTCTCTAAAACTCTTTGGAACACATAGAAGAAAAACTTATTTGATCTTAAGATTTCTAAGTTCATCCAGCAGGTTTTCAGATGGAAGACACTTGTATCCTAAAAGTTATAATAGATCCAAAAAAGATACTGCTTATTTTACTTCCATAATTCATTTTTTTCTGATCCAAATTTGAATGTGAGACTTATGTACGTGCTTGGTAGGTCTTCTAATCATACTGTCAACTCAGAAACTCCACTTTGAACCTAAAATATTTTTTGTCAAATTTTTTTTGATCCTGTCATTTAAGTAATCAGCAATCAGCTAATCCCTCTATTCCCCCCGCCCCCCACTACCTACCCCCCAGAAAAAAAGTAGATGATTCCTGGAAACTTTTCACACAGCTCAACTGGGGAAAGGAGTTATATATTCCAGAAGAAACATGGTGGTGTTCATAATGGTGTATCTTACATGCATTTAACCTAGCTCCTCTTCAAGAGGAGGATGATACAAAGGAAGATATTTAATGGAATCTTTTCTGTTTGTCTAAATATTTTAAAATGGCAGGTAACGTACTTGAGTGATTGCCAGGAACTTTAGGTTTTTGATTAGCTAGAAATGCACCAGGAATATGATCTCTCTGAACTTGGATGCTTCTGTTCTCCATGATCAGTTGGGAAATGTGGAGAGACTGCAGAGGCTTTTGCACTTTGGTGAGGATGTGTGGGAGATGTATGCAGACATCTTTGTGATATCTTTGACAGGGACAGGTCCAAGTTACATTAGGGGAGCATTTTGGAGCTTATTTGGAGCTGTTGAAAATTCGGAGGCTTTTTATTTTCAAATTATTTGAAATTCAGTTTTTGTCACCTTTCCAGGAAAAATAAAGTTCCTGTACATTTGAAACTGTGAAGTATACAACAGTGTGTGACAGCGTGTCCTTTGTCACACAGGAGCTCTTTATCCATCTTTTTGTCTAATTATCTGTCTTTAGGGGCACCACTGAGCCTGGTCTATGACAGGGGAACCACAATGGTGTGTCTATGAGTGGCTAATACTCTCCTTTGTAGCTAACCTGAAGTATTAAGAAATAAAATAGGCAAGCCTGGCCTAGCCCAACCACACACATTTGTGTAATGATGTCTGAGAGGCCAGGTGGTCTGTGGTCAGGCAAGCTTTGTGGACAACAGCTAATCTCTATAGACATTGTTTGGGTGCTGCTTGCAGAACTATCTGCTTAGATAAATTAATAATATCTAATACTGGGAGGAACTGAGAGCCCTCAAATGCTGCTTGTGTCCGGATATGGTGCATTTCACAGGATCAGACCCAAGAGCAGGAAGCTTTCTTTGGAGCTCTTTAATTTTAAAATAGAGCTGTATTTCTCTAATCTTGAAGACCCTACCAGGAACTGTACTACATATTCATTGTCTCTAGATTCAAAAATCTGGTTTCTATTAGTATGTGAACTTTAACTTAATGGAACATAATATATTAGTGGGAAGGGGGATGTAGTTTATACAGTAAACATACGCCTGTGGGACTGTGAAGAGGGGAATTGTTAAAATGGCTCCAACATGTAACCGATGCATAAATATCTCACAGAAGCCTGTGATGCAAACTTAATGCTGACGGTGTATAGTGCAGTAAGGTAACAGTACCTTTATTGTAGACATCTGCAGCTGAAGGGTCCTCTTGGGACCACCATTTGCTTGCCCAGGGACTTTGTTGACATGTTAGATGTCAGCATCCACAAGTTTTATGGACTGGAACAGAAGGGTGCTTCCTGATCTAAGTTTTATAGGCAAAGTCTTTGTTTACTGATGTAGCATTTGATATCACAATTGGACAGTGTAGGGAGGCATTTTGTCGGGTCAAAGCTGGAGACAGGATTTGTCCGTGTGTGCTGAGGAAGAACACTCTGGTGCAAAATACTCCTGACAACGTATAAAGTGTTCAATGTTAGCTTAAAATCATCTACACTAGTCTCAGACTTCAAGAAATATTCTTAAGCAGTCACTAAATTGCAAAGAAATTCCAATAGTGTTGCATTCTGTATCAAATATCATTGAAAGCAGCATCATTAATGACACACTAATGAATACCATATGAATTAATAATAATCGGCTAGTTTTTGAAGTCTCCCCGGCTTCCAGCTGTCTCTTAAATCACTTCAAATAATTAATTGCTTAATGCTTTTCACCTTTGACAGACAGAAATAAATTGCAGATTAAAAATACCTGTGTTGGCAGTGGGCCAAGCGAAGTTGCCTGGCTGTTTGCTGCTAATCGGGAGGGATGGTGCATTTTGCCCTGCTGAGCCTGCCTTGCCCAGGTAGTAATGCACAGATTAAAGGAGACTGAGCTACTTGTTTCACCCCAAAATTTATCCAGACCCACACAGTTTTTGCAGCTGTTTCTCCTCGAGGGAGCTGAATCAGGACCTCTGAAGTCTCCAGCCCTCTCTCTGTAGCACTGCTGCAGGATGGTCAGTGGCCATAACGTTCCCCTTTAGCTTGCTGGTGTGACAGGAGGGTCAGAGGTCTTTTTTAGGGTCACTTTTCTGTTGAGAACTGCCCTGACTTCACCGTAGTCAATAAGTGACCATCCAATTGCAAGGAATTTCAATCCCATCGACTTGGAATAAATATGAATGGCAGCTTCATGTAAATTCAAACATTTGAATTTAACACTGTTTTTCTTCCTGTAAACTGCCTGCCCCTGAGGATTTTAATATTTTTATTCTTTTTACTTATAGATACTAAGGAACACAGTTGCTTGGAGACCTGCATCTTTTTATCTGTGCTCAAAGCAGGTAAGGTCAATTATTCAAATAAAGTTGTAGTGACCAGAGAATGCATGGAAAGCACCTTTAATTTTTAATTAGTTTGAAAATGGAGAAGTCAGTCATGATTTTTTCTTCTCAAATGACTTAAAGTTTCAGATCATGCAGTCTTGCCATTTCAAAAAGTATGGAAAAATGTCTGAGATAGCTTGTGGTAGGAATTCTCCCCTGTTGTGTATTCTGCTTTATTCCAAAAGTGGCAATCTCATTACAGTGCTTGGTGAAAGGGTGCTGCATTTGTAAATGCTGCTGATAGCAATATATACTGTACTCTTTAGGCAATGCATAAGGTTCATAGCTGAATTTATTATTTTTTGGTAATACTTTTAAACTTTATTTTGTGGCTTTATGATAAAGTGTCCAAGAGAGATAAGCCATGGGTGCTCTGTGATTCAAAGGCAAGGAAAGCCCAAATGCCTGCTTTTTAACCTCTGATAAATGCAGCTCACAGCATTCTACTGCTAATGCAGAATTTAATCCTAGTTCTGCATTTTTCCCTTCCTCAGCCTGTTAAATATGATACAGAATGGCAACTCCTACTTTCTTCTAAATGCATTTTAAATGCACGTTTTTGAAGCTCTAAAGTTACTGCAGGAGTTCTTCGTGTAAAATGACATTATCCAGTGTACATAGAGAAAAATGGAGGGCAACAGGAATTTGTTGTGATGGAGAGTGTAAGCTGCTAGACTTTCAGATATTTAAAATGCTGGGGAAAATCCTGCAGTTAAAAAAAAAAAAAAATTCTTCTGCATATTTTTGTGCCAGTAATTGCCACAAATTCCTTGCAGAAAATTGCTCAGGCAGAATTGTTCCTTGCAGGTATAATTATGCTAGACAGGAGCTGCGGGGGCCAGTTCCAACTTGGAGAGCCTGTACTTTCCTGAGGTCAGGCCCATGGCAGTGGCAGCTCCAGCTTTAGCCCTGCCAGGCTGTACCTGCCTGAAGGATTTCTGCCCTCTCTGATGCTGGAGGGTGTGTAGGCTCAGCTATTTTGTGGGGAGACAAGACAAGTCAGGCGTTCGTGACAAAGAAACCGTGGGTAGTAAAAGGCAGTGGTGGAGGAGCAAAGGGGTGATGACACAGATGACACTGCCCCATTCCAGAGCTGCAGTCTTGGGTGAGCTTGGCACGGGGAAGTAGAGCCCGTGGTAAATCCTGCAGAGAATGAAAGTGGGAAAAGATTTGACTGGAAGGGAAAAGTAAAGGAGAAGGGAAATGTGGTCTAGGAAAATGCAATGAAGCAAAAATAGGAAACAAAAGCAAGAGAGGGGAAAGAAAAGGGGAGGGCAAGCAAACTAAAAGCAAAGCAATAACAGCATAAAGTATAAGCTCAGATGGGTTTTGCACTGGTATTACAAAACAAAAATTCCACTGGGAAAGGAGGGCAAGCACTGGGTTGAGACAGGAGGCAGGATTTCTCTGTGCCTGAAAGCATATTGCTGAGATGAATTTTCTTTATGCATTCATACACTTCACCTAAGTGCAGTAAGAATTGTTTGGGGTTTGTTGGCTATGAAATGTATTTATGATTTTCTACTCCGAACTAAATGTTCAATTTTGCTCAAAAATTGTTTTCTTTATTTACCTAGGGCATGTACTTATACTGCTAAAGCTAAATGTCACTCTGATCTGCTAGAAATATTTTTTTCCTAGCCCAGTGCCTTTAAAATTCAGTGTGTTATGCTTTATTTAAAAATAATGGGAAATATAGCCGTATTTCACAATGAGTAAGTGTATTAATTATGAGACAAATCACAATAGGTATGTTTGCTGCTCAATTTCCTTTGAATTTCAATGAATAATAATTTTCTTTAAAAATAGAGGACATTTTTAATATGTCCAACAATGATGAAGGAGATTAATTACAGGTAATATATTTTTATTGAAATCTGAATGACTACACTTGTCATTGGTCTCAGAAGTGGGCTATACTAATTTGAGTTATATACATAATATATATCAACTAATTATATATTTGTTCCATTCCTAATTAAAAAAAAAAGTCAATTTAGTCAGAATTTCATCAAAGCCAATTTTCCTGAAGTAACAGAGGTAAAGCTTCTCTTGACCTAAATGGGAGCAGTATTCATTCTGCATTTTAAGGCAGGAGCAGCTTGTTTACCTTAAGACTTCTGCAAAAGAGAGTATACAGCACTAGAAAATGCATGCCAGTTTAAAAGGCAGGGGTGAAATGGGGAAAAGGAAAACAATTTTAATCCAGGGCAACACCAAGCCAGGCAAAGTTTGGCTTCTTGTGGTACACTACCTTACAACCTTTGTCCCAGAGGAGCTGGCAGGCATCAGGCTGCTGTTGGCCATAAAGTTAAAATCCAGATCTGCTTCAGAGTGATCCTTTCCCTCATCAATACAGAAAAATTGTGAAGTTCTGTGGCACTTTGTTCTCCTGATTCAGTAAAAGCCATACTGATTCAATAAAAGTCATATAAGCATCTTTAACCTCCTTATGGGGGAAGCAGCAAGTAACTCTCTTGCCCCTCTGTCACAAACAAGAGCTTCAGAAATGCTGAAAACTGCCTTTGCCTGGCTGTCACATGCACCTATTTAATGGCTATAGGCAGGAGTCCCTAGTTCCCCATTTGGAGTTCAATGTAAGTTATCTCCTGAATTAAAACAGAGATGAAGTTATTTCTGTGTCTTGTGGAAGGCAATAGGAATTACAGCCCCAAAGATGTCAAAATAAATAGTGTTACCCCAGCCCTGGCAGCGGCCTGATCCAGTCCTGGGGTGAGACCTCGCTTCTTGGCAACCATAGGTGTCTCTTGCAGGAAGGCTGTGCTGTGATGCTCCACACCCATGGCCAGGAAAACAGAAATCAGAGGCTGTCAGTTTAGGTTGAAATGTTGCTTTGCATAAGCCTCAGCCATGTTCACTTAAACTCAGCTGTTTAAGCACTTCTACCTGCTAGTAAATTCCTTTGCTGGAACATTCATGGAAAGGGAGCACAAAGGGTACAATCAATCTAAATTAATTTCAAAATTCAAATAAATGCATCGGTTGTTTTTCTCCAGAATTCACCATTTCTAATTAGGATGCAATATGACATGTCCTGTTTTCACATTTCATACACTGCATATTTCAAGTAGCAAATCTAGACTCTTGAGATGATGGCTGGCAACTTGAGAGAAAGAAAAACATAAACAACTTGGAGAAAAAAATTGAATATAATAAAAATAATCTTGGAAATATTCCAAGGCTAAGTCAATTCAGAAATATGTTCAAAATATGGAGTGTGAGCGTTGGTTTTCCATAATACAGATGGAATCAATGCAAGCGGAATATTGATTACAGATTAAGCTCACCTTATCGATAAAGTTGAACTTTTGCAATCATCTTCTGAGAGATCTGTCATGCAATTCCTACCAATCCTGAAAAAAAAATCTTTCCATCGTTAGGAAGATTCCATTTTTCACTTTAACAGAGTCTGAAGAGTTTCTTATCAACTCAGTTCCTAAAGAAACAGCTACTATGTTTCTTTCCACTTCTTCACCTATGACAGTATTCTTTGTTTTAAAAAGTAATATCAGTTTCTTAAGCACTATTGAAGAAAAAAATACCTCATAAATAATAGTTTTATACTGAACACAAAATTTAAAGGGCACAATGAGCTCTGCAAGAAAATCTTAAATTGTGTATCAAAATAAAAATGCTCTAAGAAGAGCAAAATGAGTGTCTTCTGTCAAGAATATACAGTGGACATTCCAAAACACATAGCTGTAACTGGAATAAAAATAGTAGAACTAATGTAGTGTTCTGATGTTATTCTGTTCCTACAATTAACAGATTGATCTATCACACATTTAAATAATATTCCATTTGGCAGCAAACAGCTGCCAGGGGAAGGACCATCACCAAACAATGGGTTAATGAACACTGAACTGTTTTGGTCTTAGGTGGGTCATAAGAGTTAGTACAAAGCACAGATCTTCCAGATGGGTGGAGAAGGCTGTTAGGGCACAAAATGACACAACTTCTCTAACCAGAGCTGGGTATGGCCACCTCATTCTTGTCTCAGCTCTGGCCACTTCTGAAGGTGAAGGTGCTGTGCGGGTGTTTCAGGAACGAGTTGTGCCCAGATTCAGCTCTAAAGCGTATTTGACATATGATCAAAACACAAAATGGAAAAGCTGAACAAATAAAAGAACCCCAAGGTCTTTTCCTTTACCCATGGAGAAATATATCAACTTGCCTTTAGTAGTTCAAGGTCAAACTAAATCTGTGTCCCAAACAGGCATGAAAAATGGTATCATTGAAATAACACCTAAACTCCAATTCTGACTCCACAAGTGATATTTGGCAGTCCTGTAATCTGAAAGTACAGAAATTGTTTGTGTTTGATTTTTACCAAATGTAATAACAGCATAGAGCTTGATCATTAGCACCTAATTTAAGAAGGCATCAAGAGCATCAGTGATAGCAAGTGTGTTATCAAGGCTAACTGCTCATTTCATTAGCTTGTTCTCGAAGAAGTTGTGTAATTCTTATTCAATAGAATACTGCTTTTGTCAAGCTAGTTTATTGATAGTTTAACAAATTAACAGAGGAGTTACATTTTTTTCTCTGAAGAGAAAAGAAAAAAGGTTGGAAAACAAGAATGGAGAAATTAATAATAAACTGCAATAGTGAAGTATTACAGAGATTTCACTTTACACAAGAAGGATCAGTTCCTGAAAACACTCCTAGAGAATAAGATCCTTTGAGAAGGCAAACATGCATTATTGAGCTGTGTGGACTAGGAAATCACAAGAGATTTCTCTCTTTGATACTGGATTTGAAAGGACTTTTGAGTCTTGGTTTGCTGTTATCTCAGTGGCAGCAAAGAATTGTTTTATTTGTCATCAGAAGGGGTTTCCACTAAGTCCAGAACTCTTTCTAGAAATGTTTCTCTATTTGAGAATCTCTTTCCATTTCAGACTTCCCTGGCTTTAAAAAAATTCAACTTTAAATCTCATCTGGTAATGGAATATGCTATTAACATGACAAAAGCAGACTTCATTTATTATAAAATTGTGTTTCAGTGTGATTATTTAGAAATGCAATGTGCCTATAAGTGCATTTAAATTATGGTAAGCAAAACAGCACTTTATGAAGAGTTGGGTAGTGTTGGGTTTAGGGTGATTTTTCTTTTTAATGGACTGTATCACCCACTAAAAGATTTCTGGTTTCTTGGATGATTCATTAATGCTTCCTTCATTTTGCAATTTCTATGGGACCATCTGGCCCATCTTTGTAGAAAGGCATTTAGCTGTAAATATATTTTACAGTCTTTCTCAATTTAAAAGTAGTGCCCAGCTGCTTCACAGAAACTGTCAGCAATTGGTAAAGTCCTCAGAATTGCCAGTCTTCATTAGTAATCCAATCAGGATGTAGTTTAAAATACTGCAAATCAGATTATGCTCCATTGAACAGGAATTGGAGTGACATGATGTGCTGGGTTATCTTATTTTGCATCTGTGATTGCCTTTAATCCAGGAGATGCACACACTTTCTTTTGAGGGAAAGGTACTTAGACTGGGGTGGGCTGTCCCTGTGCATGTACATGGTCCTATGTGTGTTCCCCTAAAAAGAGAACTGTTCAGGTTTTATCTGTCCCTTCCAGTCCAAGTCCATGTCAGGCACTGGCAACAGGAGTTACGTGCAGTATTGGCCACGCTTTTGAGTTCGTGCTTTATGTGGTTTAGATTAATTAGAACTGTACATTTGTGTTTTCTTATTTGAGTGGATTTTAGAGAACGCCTGGTCTCTCTCTCCCTGTTATCTTCTTATATCTACCCATATTTCTTTAACAGCTGGCAGTGCTTGCTGGTAATAAGATAAAAATGTGCAGGTAAGGCAATAAGGCCGTCACTGGGCTGCATTAAGCAAGTGCTTTAGTGCATAATTTCTGTCATTGGGAACTCTCTGGTGCAATGTGCAAAAGGGAATATTTGTAAGAACAGTTTAATTAAAATAAATTTCTACACGTGAAGAATTTACATGTTACAGGCCAAGCTGTACCAAAACTTGGACGGAGCAGAATTCTATATTTATTTATAAGGCATGTCTACTACTCAGCTAAATATGTGCATAGAAAAACTGCCATTTTACGCTGTTCTGTACATTCTGGACTATTTCTTCCAGTAGTATTAGATTTTCTGATGGGATAACTCATGTAGGTCAGTGAGGGAGGAGAGTTTATCTCATTTAGCCAGATGGTGTTTCCTAGGACATTTCACTGTAGTGTTCATGTGTTCAAAAGTAACTCTGAACTTTGTGTTTTGTACAAGTAGTCTGAGTTACTAATTGCTATAACAAAATAAAGCAGGGCACCTGATACCTGCTACTCAGCTCTAGATATTTTATCATTTGTTAAAAGCTGAAAAGCCTGTTTGTTGTTATCAGCTGGATGCAATCAGAGTTGCAGGATGCAGCTTTTATCAATTGTGCTTTATACACTTTTAATTAGATGAGCCTTCAGGAACAGCTTTGAAGCTATGAAGAGGACATGAAAACTTTATGTGAGAAATTCTGTGAGACATTAATATGCTACTTATAGTTGAACAGAAGATTTTCTAGGTGTATGATATAAAGGGAAATGTTAACAGAAAGATGTGATGTCAGAGAAGTGTGTCTAGTCCTTATTTTCACTAGAAATTTAGAAACGGGTAATAGTGAGAAGATAAATTCTGACAGACAGGTCTACACAGAGTAGATAAAAGAAGATAAATTTATAGACAGCCATGTCTTTGGGATCTGTTCAGTTAACAGGACAGAGGGAGAATGTTGAGGTGAATGGAGTAGAAGAGACAAGTTCTATTAGGAAGTTGAAATCCTTAAAATCACATTTCCCTAGTTTTGTCAAGTCTGTAATTGAATAGTAATAAAAAACATTAAAAGTAGATGACTTAGTGCTACGAAAAGTTTAATGTTTAGTGAGTAGATTGTACTCTTAGAAAATACTATGGGAACATAACTACTTTCTGACACAAAAGCAAATCATCTCACAGTTTGTTGTGTAATGCATTGACATCCTCCAAGCAATATCTTTGGTTAGCCTTAGGGAGGAAATTAGGGAGTGCTAAAAGTGACGAGGATCCACTTTCACGTGTTTGGTAGGGGTAATTTTTGTTAATTAAATCCATTGTTTATGGAGTCATTGGCACTCAGCTAGCAGGAAGTTTAAGGATAACCACTTTTCTCATAGACAGTTGCATGGAATTGCTTGAGTGTATCTTTTCATTTTTGTCTACTGTCAGTGTGATCTGTGAAGACTTTTGCTTTTCAAGTAAATCCCCCAGTTCATCTCATTCCAGGCATAGTTTGAAGACTCATCCTAGTGGATAATTACACATTTCATGGCATTTTTATAAGCCTTTGCTTCATAGCTTGTGGATGCCTGTATTTCCTAAGCTTTATAGTCCATGAAATAAAGGGGTTGTGTTGCAGTACCTTCAACAGCTTATACATAGAACCTGAATGCTAATTTTTAGGAACAAAGAATTTAGACAAGTGACATCATTTCCCTCTTGCAGTGAGGAGTCAGGAATGACTCTATTTTCAGCAATTTAATGGAGCTAGGCTAGTAAAAAGCCTTTGAAAATTCTGTTTGTTCTAAATATGTTATGGCTCCCAGTGGAATTTCCTCTGATCTCCATAGAGTTAGGAAGGAATTCTGTTTATCTTTTTTTTTTGTTGACTGTGAGAGACTGCTACATACAGACAATTCAAGCAAAATAAACAGTAATGTGCAACACTTTTTCCACAACTGAAAAACTAGTATATGAAGCAGTGATTGTATCAATGCACACTCAGCTATCAGAAAAGTAAGCGAAAGGGAAATGAAAAATGGTACATGAGGGAAAGAATGAGAAAGGGAGGAAGATGCAATCCAGCTGCCATCTTCAAAAAATTACCTAAAGGAGCAGCTCCTGTCAATTCTCAAGTGTGAAAAAGCAGCTCGCATGTTCGTGTGAAGACTGCAATCATTCTGTCCTTGTCGTGTTTAAATATTAGGCTTACTTTTTGTTTAACTATTCAGTAAAGAGCAGTTATGAAATTTCTTTCCTACTGGATTTGGTGATTGATCCTTTATTCAGATCTTCATAAAATATCTGAAGATCTACCAGTGATTCATTTCTTTTGACTGCTAATGCTGATTATTTTATTAAAATAAATGCAAAAGAGCATTGAATATTTATATTCTGAAAGCCATAGTTTAAACACAATATTTTATAAGTTATTAAATGATGCTGCTATGGGTAAAACAATGGATGCATTAGATACATGGGATATATTCCACAGCTCTGGCTTTGACTCCCTCTGTGATTTTATTGCCACAAATGATTGCACAGTATAATAGGGGAGATTCACAGACACTTCATAATTTCTTCCCTTTTCCTCTCTTGGTCTGCTCTTTGTGTCTGTTCTCTCTTTTGCACCACCTACACCACCAGTAAGAAAACGAGATAAAAAGATCAGTGTTATGCTACTTACACTTCCACATCACTTTGCATTTCAGTTGCCACCATGTTTTACTCATGGTTAAGGCATTATTTAGTCTTAAGAGTTCTCTGCACTGTTTAGGAACAAAATACTTATGTACATACATGCAAAACACACACACACATATTTACATAGATTTATATACCATTTATATAGCAGTCAATTTTCAGCAAGGATTTTATAGTTATATAAAAATCCAAGGATATTTATTTGACATTTTATTTGACAAAATAAAGAAAGGGAAAGCTGATACAGTATGAAAAGAATGCTAAGAAAATAAAATACATGTTTCTATTGCAATCCAGAAGCTATTCTTAGACAAAGATGTAACCAAATAGAGAAATGTCTATTCTCATATTACTTTTAAAAGATTAACAGTAACTAATTAGATAGTCCTGTTTTGTTCCATTTTGAGGGGTTCAGCTCTATCATTTGAGAACCTCAGCAATTCTGACAGTTTAAAAAAAATACTGAAGCACTATGTCTTAATATTTTCAGTGGACCTTGAAAGTAAATATGCGGTATTTTGGCATCTCTTTCCCTGGTTGCAGCCATGACCAGGAATCATAGAACATGAGAAGGAAAATAATCCAGCAGTAAGCTGTGCAAAATTTGCTTGAAATTAAAATAATTTACTCCGTACATATTAAAACCAGGTAATTGCTTTAAATGATCCCTCAAAATTTTGCTAGTCAGATAAGGTGAAATTAGAAGAACAAGGTAGGCTCCCTTTTGATGACTAAAATGAAAATGTGGCACTTTCTGGAGGAAGATACAAGCTCTGTATCTTGCCCACTACTTCAGTTGCGGATCTGAAATACTATATTTCAAGCCCTTTGATTATGGAGCATTTACTAAGCAGTTCTAATCCCAGGTGATTTCCACTAATAAAAAAAAAAAAAAAAAGTATCAAAGAAAATGAAAGGGACCTACATTATATCACTTACAACTGCAAAGGTCTCGGGGACCAGCTGTGAGAAATAAAAGCGTGGTGATTGAGTGACTGAAAATATGTCACTGGACACAACAGTGACTTTGATGCTGATGTGTAAATGGGGAAAACAAAGTAGATGTAGAATTTTGGATGTGGGCTCTATAATTTTGACTGAAATAATGAATTAAAAAACAGGATCATTTTTTCCCCCCAACATATCCCTTGATTTGCTTTGGCTTTACTTTTGGATGGTTTTCTTTGCATTTACAAATAATATTTGTGAGCCTGTTTAACAAAGCCACTCTTTTTTTTCCTGTTTTTGTTTTTTCTGGACAGTATTTTTTTAAAAAATATGTTAAAAGTGAACATAAAAAGCATACAAGAGAATCATAAGTTATAAGTAGACCAAACATCTAAAGTTAATTTAGTATTCAAGGGTTGCTTTGAACCTGTGACACTCAGAAGAAAAAATCTGCATCTAAACCACACACAACAGGACATGCATTGATTTTTGTTTTTTCCATTTTACATAGTGGACATTGATTTGCATTCCTAATAAGGCCATTAATAACAGAGTGAAAGGAAGGGTAATAGTCATCCAGCATATATGTAACCAGCAGGGATATTGGGCATTAACTACCGTGCCTGTAGTCTCTAGTACAAAATCCTGTATAGATGCCCTCTTCCTAAATACAGACGGAGACAGTGTAGCACAAAAGGGAACACTGTGAAGTTTTTACTGGTCTAAATAAAAATATTTAATTAAGAGATTACATATTTGTGCCCAAGGATAGATGAGGATCAGTAAATTTTAATTTAAAGGAGACATTTTTGTTTCGAAGGTTCTTTACTGGGGAAAGAGGAGCTGGCCTAAACGTGGTGTAAATTCAGTGGTGAAGTGCATTGCAATGTTATTGGCTTGAGTGAGGGAGTGAGACAGCGAATGTGAGCCACAAAAGCAGAAAATAGCTGGGCAGAACCTCTATCTACTCGATGTACTTTAATATAAATATTAATAGTGGCACTACCAGCTGGAGGGCAGGAAGAATTCACCTGAATGATGTGTTGAGCTTTGGGATTCCAGGAAGTCTCAGGGAAAACAGATGAGCAGATGGAAACAATGGAAACAAATGAAAATGAAAAATGTTATGGTAGGAAATGGTATGAAAAGGTGTGGTCTTGCATGACTGCCATTACAGCCCAGCTGGGAATGTCATTTAGCCGCAGAAAACACAACTTCTGATGGTGAAAGTGTAGAGATCATCAAAATTAACACATTCAGATTCACTAACAAACCACGCATACGTCACCAATCTTCCTGTTGCCTATCCACTCATAATTTTTCAAGAACAAAGATAAATTTAAGAGATATTAAAATGTAGTTTATGCTTTAAGTAGGTCTTTTATAAATGCAGAAAAATGGAATTGCATACATACCCGTTCCATATAAGTATTAAATAGATACCATGTTACATAGACAGAATTATAAATCTCCCCTAATATAATTATTAACGTGTGTAGACTCCATAATTCCATTGGTTTATCCAAGAACTTTGTTCTTCTTTACTGTTTTTTTGTCTGTGTCGGGCACTTGGCTGAAATTGGCTTGCTTACAGTGCTGCAAACTCCCATCAGTCTCTTGTGTAGTTTCTTTCCAATTTATTCTCTGTGGTTCCTTAACTAGTGCTATCATTCCACGTTGGACACGCCACTTCATCTCCTCTGAAAAGCCCTTATAGGGTGCACTGGGAAAACAGTAACTCCTTTCTGCTGTGAACAGTGCTACCTTGTACTTCCCAATCTCCTCAGTCCTATCCTCTTCAGGTAGTTCAAGGGTTCTCTTTCAGGTGCTTTCACAAGTATTTCAAATCCAAGTATTGCTGGTCCTGCTCAGTGCTTAGTGATGCTCCCATATCCCTGTGGATCACAATTCTCACAGTTCCATGAGTATACTCTCTGCCCATCCACTTCATCCAGTCATTGCATATTTCCTGTTGGTAAGTAGGGAAGCTCACATAAAAATGTACTTTCATAAAATAATAACCACAGAATGTAGTCTGTGCTTTATCTGCCTCTAGAACTAGTTACCTATCTGTTTAAGTGTTTTTCAAATACAATTCCAGACACGAGCCAGTATATCTGTAATGTGTGAGATATGCTGCCACAAAGGAAGCAATTTTCTGGCATTCACAGACTTCCTCAGGACCCTCGTGATGCGATGAACAGAAGCAGATAATAAATTCCACTTCTTACATAAAATCTCCCTGACATTGTGGAGGCTTAATCTTTGCTTAAGGTCCAACCAAGTTAGTACCAATTTGCTGTTGAAGCAAAAATAAAATACATGGTTAGACAGTTGCCATGTTCCCACCTCCTGATTCTTCTCAATGACAAAAGAATTTTAGACAGTTTTGTCAGCTATCTGAGCTTTCTGTTCACTCCACCTAGGCCTTCTCACGGTTTGGACAACTTCACAGTAATCCAATGTCAAGGACGTTGCTGCTTCTGAGAGCTGCATATCTGCCATTTTCACAGGATGTGCGGAGATGTCTGCTGCCAGCTGCAGTACATTCATTTTGGAAGCATCAAAAAGGCCACCATAATTGATTGTTTAAACAGAAGTACCTCTTTTCCACACCTGCAAACATAAGTGCAGACCTTCTTTGTCCTGTCAGATCTGACAACCACCATCACCTTCCCTAAGTCTCTCACCCACTTACCATCATTTTAAAATCCCTTTTAACAGGAATTATTTATGAGAGTTTTACCTTGAAGACACTTTGCAACCAAGTGAAATGCTAGGTTAGTAACAAAAATGATTCTGCAAAACCAAAAACTGCTGCTTGCCCCAGGGCTGGCATTTGTGCTAAGCCTCCTCTCAGGTCTTAACTCTGTAAGCTTGACAAGGCTGGTCAAATAAACATTGTGGAATATCCTGTGGCTACTCTATTTTCTGGATAGCCGCTGGTGAAGATGCAGAGCAAAAGCAAGAGGGGTGATCCATGTGACTGGAGACTTATTTTACTCCAAGGGAAGTAGAGAGAACAAGGTCTGGTATCTTGTTGGAGTCAACCACCCCATCCTGCTGACCAAAGAAGCTGAAGTGTGGTTTTCTTTGATTTCTTATAAGCACAATGATCCTTCCTTGTCCTCAATCTTAGCAACCTCCAGCCACCATGTGATGAGAAAAGCAAAGGTCTCGTCCTTTCACTGCATTCACTCCTAATTCCCCTTCTCAGGGAACACATTTTGTCTCCAGTCTTCCTTCTTTCTTCTCTCCTAAGATTGTAGTTTTGATTTCTTATCAATAATTCCTCTCCATTTATATCTCATGTCAAATAAGCATAGTCATTAAACCCATTTTTGTACAGGATTCCTGCTGTAATTTGAGTGATGTTTGTTTCTAATATTAGCTTGATGCAATTTACTTAGATGTGATCTGCATATGTTCCCAAAAAATCCCCCCAAAAAATTCCCCCAAAACACCTGGCTTCTGCATTTCTTTGGTTCCCTCTCATCTTTGAGGAAATCAGTGAAGATCACGTAATTAGGGTCTATATGTGGACATGAAAGTCATGTTATTTACACCCTAGAAAAATTTCAATCAGCTTAATTTTATTTTTGCTTCCACAGTTAAAAAGATTACATGTTATACTGACACGTATGCTTGGACAAATAACTCACTCTTGAGGTAAGTGTCCGGGCATAAATCAGTTTGACATATTCCGTCTCCATGGTTAGGAATGGCATTGAAAAGAAGGTAACATAATTTTGAAGTTAAAGAATAATGTGGGCCAGGGCAATGGAGACAGTAATGAGTCAAAATTGCTATTCATCATGCAGACCTGAATATGAAAGAAGCCATATCTGACAAAAGAATCTAAGGAAAAAAAAAGATAAAATCCAGCATAAGTTCATATTTGCTCTTTGGAACCTGATTGTGTCCACAGAAAATGAGTAAAAGAAACTGCATTTTTCTGATGATCAGGCTTTTCAGCTGTTGGTAATTCCAGGGGTTTGCCTGTTAATACACTGTGTCAGGTGTATATTTAAATCTATGTAATGGGAGATCAGGAAGATTCCTTTTAATCTTTCTTAACTTCACTGCCAAGCATAGTGCTTCAGGGTTGGAATGACGTGCATATTGCTGTTGAAATCAGCAAGGTAGAAAGAATCAAGCTAAGGAGACACCACTTTTCGTTTCCCAGAATGTTCTGCTTTATTAAAAAAAAAAAAAAAGAGTCTTGCAGAAGCAGAATACTTAAGAGTTGACAGTTCTGTAGAAAAACTGGCAAAACTTCAGTTTTAAACAACATTTAACAGGACCTTTTTTAACTGTATGGTAGAGGAGTTGGTATTTGATTGAGAATATTTTCACAGCTCCAAAAGTAGATTAGGAAAAATAAACCAAATGCGTTTATTTCATTTTCAGGTCACCATGTTTTCACAGTAAAATCACCTTTTCTTATCCTGAGTCCAGTGCCCTCTGACCAGTTTTTTTTCAGATATTCCCTGCAAGGAGGTTTTAATGTATAATACAAAATATCCTTATTTGTTCCCTGTTCAGTTTTCATACTCTTACACTGAGCTGAGACATGGATACTTCCCCATACTGGTCCTGCTAACTCAGGAAGACAGGTGTTTGCATTCCTTTGATTAACTTGTGAACAAACAGTTACAGAGCTGTTTGATTCTCTCAGCTGATGTAGCTGTTTATCAATAATAAAGACTGTCCTCTCCCTTCCTTGGTGCTGAGATAGGTTCAGCTTCCTTTGTACCTGCTGTGCTTGGTCGCACTGGATGTTCTTACCTAAAACTGATAAGGGCATTGCCCTTGCCCATCACCTAAAAATCATCTCGACTGTAGAGGTTTGCTGGTTCAGCATATTCTTTCTCAATTTCCCAGCATAGTAGACATTGACCTCTTTCACTTCTGGGAAAGAAGTTTCCCTCTTCTTTCACATGTTCGCTCTACTATCAGGTCCTGAATTTCTGTTACAGTGGTTTAGTTGGGTTACAAATATGCCAGTTCCTGTTGTGAGCAGATGGAAGAAATAAGGAATCAGATCAGGGATTGAAATCAGTAGAATTGAATCATCTCTGTTCTTGGATCTCTCTTGCACATCATTTAGCACAATGTAGCTGATAATGGCTGAAATATTTGGCTTGCTGCTTAATCAAAAATAACAATGAGATTATCAAGTGTAAAAATAATACCAGTTAAAAAAAGCCCATAGTTCTCCTTCTTATAAATACTGGCTGGATGAAGTGTTTTCAAGAGAACAAAGCAGTTGGGGCAAACAGTTTACTTCAGAAGTTGTAGCTGTGTTCGCCCAGAGTTCCAGCTCTCAGCTCCCTGCAAGCTTGTAGCAGGAGCTGTGTAGGGAGAAAAGGCAGTGGTCAATATTAGATGAACCTGCAGCTGCTGTACTTGTATCCAGTGTGTCCCAGAGCACATCAGCTGCAGCTGGATCAGGATCATGGACACGCAGGGGAATGTGGTTGCCTCTAGCCTCTCTTTATACTAGATGGATTCAGGTTTCGTGCTTTTGTGTGGTTTAATGGCTAGGTGTCATGGAATATGCTGGCTGCTGTTTCCAAGGAAACTTGTGACACGGATTTTAGAAACTGTCTGGGAAAGAATTAATGAGCAGTTAACTTGGTTTCAGATCTAGCTGAGCAAAACTATTTGTCTGAAAAATGAGGGTTCACCCACACCAAAAACCTTTACTTAAAAACCTTGATTAGGTTTCTTTTATATGGCTATCCAACTGATAATTTTTAAGTCTATTGAAAAAACATATTTTATTTCATATTTTTCTAACACATCAAACCTATCAAATGTTCAAATAAAAATATTTTGATTTCAGAAAGACTGCAAAAGTGAGAATAAGGCTCAAAAGCACTTTATCTTGTCTTCTACTCTGTTTGCCTCACAACGGGAGCAGTTATAGTTGAACAATTTTTGGCTGATGCTAGCCTAACCTACCCTTAAAAATCTGGATTCCTTCAGTTTCTTAGCTAACTTAATTCCTTCTTTATCCTCTCAGTGATAAGTCTCTCATAACAGCTGGCTTAAACCTCCACTGCTGCATTTTAGGCACATCACTTACACCTTATTCCCCAATGGATATAGGAGGCAATTTATTACCAGCTTTGTCTGAGTAACCTTTCATGACTGTGACTATGTACGTCTTATTTTTTTCTTTCAAGACTGAACAAACCAATTTTTCTAAATTTCCTTTGGTTTAAACAATGATCTGCTAACAAATGAAGCCGTCCTCTGCTTCACTTGATACTTGGAGCAAGCTTTGCTGAGAGCTGGGGCACTGTTCCAGATGCCTTACCATGGAAAGGAAAAGCCAAACATTCACTCTAATAAGGTGCATTGCAAACAAAATGAATATTTGAGAAAATTCTGTAGCAAAGTGATTTAATGGAGAACGGGTTTTAAACATCATAAAGGAAAGTAATCTATAATAGAGGCAAATATAAGTATCTCTGGTTCTTGTGCATTGTATGAGTTATTTTTATTCACTTATTTTTAAAGTCAATTCCTTTCTTATTGTGGTTCAATTCCTTCTTATTGCTTGTGGTTAGAACCTTAGTTTTAAAGTTTATGTTTGTACATCAGAGTACAGCTGTGTGGACCCATCCCTTCATCCTTACAGCTCAATTATAAGTGATGTGTTTGTTCTTGAACAAGGCAGACTGAAGAAAATATTGCTAGAAAATAAATAATGTAACCAGGTGTGTTTGCACTGGAGGTACACAGCTACCTCTTTTACAGAATAAAAGATGGCCTACTTTTCATAGTTTTACTATTAAAAATAATCTTCTGAAGTTACCATTAAAAAACATTTTGTGAACTTCCTTTCAGGAAGTTTTCAGCAAATTAAGGAAACCCCAGGAGAAGTCATTTGTTTTGTTCCAACAATACATGAAACAGTGACAGGTTTGCAAGCCACAACTTTGTTTTCCCAAGTAGTTTCTGGAGCATACGTCGTGTTGAAAGCACGGGAACCAGACTGTTGCCATGCAGTTTGTAGCTGGGGATGCCAAAAGCCTTAAGACTAATCAGGAACTAAGATCAGTAAATAGATGGTAGATGCAGGTCAGTGAAGATTCTCCAAGCGTGTCTCCTTCTTCCCAAGACTTAGGGGAACATGTTAATTACTAGTGAGAACTAATCCTTATCCCTGATAGAACTGCATGTGTAGGAGCACCTGTTCTCCACTTGCTCCACTTAATGAAGAAAAAAATTGTACAGCTACTGCCAGAGAAACTTCATGAGAAGGAGAAGCCTTTCAGTTGTGCCAACTTTGGCATTCACAAAACAGACTGTCTTAGTCCAGTGAGGTAAAAGGCATTTTCAGTTATTCTCATTCCCTGTCTCGCTGTCTTCCCCGCAAAAGAGTTTGTTCTGCTCATCTGGGATGCATGAGGGCATCCAACTTCCACTCTGGTCCCTCACATGGAGGGAACAGAGCCTGGAGCTGCAGTACAGTAGGAATGTTGTTCTTCACTTGGGTTGTCTCTGCTGTTGTAGGTGAGGGTTTGCTAGGGGAAAATTGGAAGACAGGCACTGGGAAGACTGGGAAGTTCTTTGGAATGTTCTGGTATCTGCTTGAGTTGTATTGGCACTCAAGCACAGTTTTAATGCTCCAAAAGAAATTATAGGTTTTTTAATTACAGTATTAAAAAGAAAAGTGCATAATTTTCTGAAATATAGTAACAAAAAAGTTTTGAAAAAACATCTTTAAACTCAAGAAACCTTTTCTTCTGTTTGGCAAAGCTTATGTGACTTGAGTTTATTACTCGTGTTCTTGAATGCCTGCACTGCTCAGGGATTTTTGGTTCACTTGCTGCTTCTTGAACTGACACACATCACCTGCTTAAAGCAGCTATTTTAAAGCAAACAAACCCTGTAACATTTAAAAACAGTAAGAATTTATTCTCAGGGTGGTGAAGTAGGCAAAAAATGTCATTTCTTTACTCAGTCATATGGGACCCTCACCCTTCCCAACTGATAAGACTAAGAGCATTTTTTGTTTTCAAGGATTTCATTTTAACTAAATTCCTTTTCAATATGATAGCAAAAAAAAAAATTGTTTTGAAGTGCAAGTGAGAAACATAATTTTCACATGTTAATGACACTGTGTGTTGTTGGCTGTTAAACATCATTTTAAATTTGATTGGTTGATGAAACTGTGAGACTATGTTAGGAGAAACGAACTGCCTGAAGCCCAGTAGTGACATCCTTTTACTTTATATTTGCATACACTGAGGCAAAAGGGGGTTCATGTTGGCTAAATATTTATCTCACTCATTTAATGGTCTAATCCATAAATTACAGTGAGTGTATCTTTTCAGTCCTATATTACAGTCAGTTTCTGTGTACCGTTCTATACTGTAGATATACTCCACTGGTCATTTTTCAAATTAATTTAGACTAAATCAAGATTAAAATAATGAAATATTGAAATAATGAAAAATTTTTAACAATTAACTGTTTATGATCAAAATGTGCAGTCATTTATCTGCATACACTGCTGCTCACACTTGACACATACACCTCACCTGTTCAGAAGAAAACGAAGTGAGGCTTTCTCACCAAATCTGGATCACTTTTGACAGGACCCTCTGCACCCTGCCTGCATTTGGGTGCCACTTGTAAACATTGTCATCTGGTAGGGCTCTCTGACAGCATGTATTGCTCATTAAAATGTTCTTGGTTAACTAAGGTTTTACCCATTTTGTGAGCTGCTGTTATTTCTTACTCTTGGGTATTTTTTCACATGGTTCCCTTGCCCGTGAAGAAAGAACGAGCTGGTGTCATTAATGTTCATACAGGTGTACTTACAGTTTTGTGGAGAGCCCTCTTCTCTCGTTTCTTATAGCTACTATGATAATGTAAGTATCCTTGTACTAGAGGGAAATATTCCAGGTATTAGAGTGAAATGCAAGGAGCAAGAACTATGAAATATCCCCCAGATAGAAGGGCCTATAGTTTTTTAGCGCCCATAGGGTTTGTAGGGTAATTTCCAAATAGAGCCACAGTCTTTGCTTCTGAATTTGAGAGAGAACCTTTCACCATTTTTGGAAACTGAACAGCTTTCTGCCATAGGGTTCTGAGACATATACCTGCATACTGTTATTATGTGGCTAGACTACATCCAGGAATAGTGCATTCTTCTTTACTGCACGATAAATTTAAGGCAAACTAATCTGTTTGGCACTAATCAGTGCAAAAATTTTATAATTCTTTACCTTCCTCATTTGCATTCATTGTTAGCAATGCCCCTGTCCTTGTAAATACAAGGTGATGCTAATGATGTAACTAGTTTGGCATATAATTGTGCATACCCTGTTATAGACAACACTGTAGCCTCATAGTACAATATATATCATTGTTCTCCTTGTACATCCTTAAATCATTATGCAAATATTACTCTGGAATGGTCTATCCATAGTTATAATAATTATATATTTACAGTTATTTTGCCAGTACCTAATGTAGAAACACAAATTCTAAGTAAAGAAGGAATGAAAGAAGATAGTCCTTGAATGGCTTCAAAGTAGGGAACTCTTCCAAACAAACAACCCTAATGACTTTTATAAGCATTATTTAAAAGATGAAAGCATTAAAAAGTCTTGAAAAAATTAACAGAAATCTGACAATCAGTCACTCTGTCTCCTGACATGTGAGTGAAAAGGTTTTTTTTTTTTTTGTAGTTCAAAAAGACAGTTTCAGTATTCACTTTCCATACCTAAAGTAAACCAATTCAAAATTTCATTGTGACTATCAAGAATGACTACTAGCAAGAAGATACAAAAATCTTGAAGGGATAAAAATTTACAAAACAAAACAAAAAAAGCCTGGAAAATGTAGAATTGTAATAGTGTTGGAGAGATCCGAGTCTCGTTCCTGTTAGTAAATGTTTATCCTTGAGCAGATTTTCACAATAGGCAAAAAAAGAAGCAGGTCATTTTTCTGGCCACAATAACCTCAAACTTAATGCAGAGGCAGAAGGAAAACAAAGGAATCAAGTGCCTCAGTGACCTCTGATAAAGCCAGTCTTAAAAGCCAAGTCACAGTGCATAGCACCAGAGGTAAGGGCAGCAAAAGCTCATGTTCTTTTTTTTTTCTAGAAACTCCATTAAATGCTAGTCCAACACTTACCTTTCCAATTGATCTGCCAGTGCTGTAGAAGAGACTGTACTTATGTATTTTTCCCACTTTTATGCTTATCTTGTACCAAGATATTAGTTGTCAAAGCCAGCAAAAGTGTAAGACTCTTAGTGGACGACACTTGCTCCAGAAGACAGAGGAAGGGAAAGAACAAAGCCAAATTAGGCTTTGGAGGTTTATTCTGTCAGTGGTCTGTGACACTGTATGAGTTTAATAAGAGCTTAACTGAATCCTTCTCAGGGAATGGGAATTCTGCTGAAAGCCCAGGATTTTAAGAGGTTATTAAGGGACAGAGATTTGGTTGATGAAATGTCATGTCATGAACCTTGCTCATTGCTAACAGCATAAAACAAAGAACAGTGCTGTAAGACCAAGCAAAGAAGTATTCTTGTTTCTGATTTTATTCTGACTGAATGGCTTTGTATCTATCAGTTGCAAAGAGCTGATCTCTTCTAAATTAAAACTGTCACTGGTGTTGTGGGCTGTTCATAGGATGCTGTACATGTGGAAGAACATTTGAAAAAGTATTATGCTCCCAGCAGTCAGGAGGTTATCTTTACACTAATGTCCTTCTAACAGTAATGATATCCCTAGGACCAAGAGTTATTTATTGTCCTAAAACCCAGAGATTATCAGCACTTCTGCAGCAAGAAAGCTCATTTGCCAGACAGGCATACAGATATAGGAGAGGCATAATAAAATAGTGATAAAAATGTTGAGGTAAGACAATGCAATGAGGAAGTTAGAACAGTTTGTCTTAGTTCTGTCATCCAACAATACTTCGTAACCCAAAGGACGTGGTTTTAATCAGTGGGTCTGAAATGTAAATGAAGCAAATTCTGACAGTCTGTGATCAAAGGCAAAGAGAAGGATGGAAAGCTTCTCAGATAACTCTCTAAGGGAGCAGTCAGTTAGATAAACAGAACAAAAGTAAAATATATTCACATCCCAAATTTTGCTAAATTTAGCTTTGACAAAAGAACCTGGAGGTAGCCTTAAGCCATTGTAATTAACTGGTTAAGAAAGTAGCACTGGGCTAATACGTTTTGGTGGCAGACTCTATGCCCACTGAAAACCTGTCTGATAAGGTGCAGGCTACAGGGATGACACCATCAAAGTGATTTTGAACCCTTTGATGGGTGCTGAGAGACACAGCTTCTAAATGGTTATTCACTTACTTACTAATTGTAATTCCGAAGAATCAGGTTAATACTTCCAGCTCTAATAACTCTGAATTAGAGATGGCTGACTTAGGATTCATTAGAAAAGCAATCAGCTGGAGTCAGACTTCAGAGTACTTTGGTTGCTGTGGAGAGGAAGAAAAAGGCATGTTAGAGTGTAAGTCCCATTGCAGTTTTGTTTCCATCAAGAAAGACCATTTCATTACTATCATTAATTGTCAGACTAAATACATGTCAGGTTCTTATACTCACAGAGGGTATCCCACAAAATTGTCTCTTTCTTATGTTTGAAAAAAACAAAGCAAATAAACACAAGACCTTATGTGATGTCATTAATTTTTAATTATTTACTGGGGCAATTGCATTTGATTGAATTGGCTTCATAATGATCAAAGTCATTGCTTCTAGAATGCAAGTTTGGACAAAAGGGAGTAGGCTTCACTTGGCACTTAGTTGAAACAGTTCTGAAATTTCAACAATTAAAATTATTTTATTTAAATAATATTTTCAGCAATATGATATAAATGGAAGATTTTAAACAATTTATTTTTAAAAGTCACTGTTAGAATGAACTGGCCTTGTTATGGAGTATATTCTAGGTCTGGTCAGGCATTTGCCTATTTGTGAAGCTGTCACTATTGCAGAGACTCAGTTTGATTTCAAAATGTTCTGGTGGGCTACAGGAAGGATTTTCACAGAAATCAATTGGATTGCTTTCCAAAGCTCTCAACAGCCGGCTAAGCCAGGATATAGGCTGCTGATGCGGATGTCTGAGGATTTTCAGGTTCCTGTTGGGCCCACCAGCCAAACCACTGACAATCTAGAGCTTCTTTCAGCTCCGTAACTTCATTAATGCCTATTAGACAAACCACTGGCAGGAGAAGCCTTGGGAGGTGAAAGCTGATAAATGAGTTTTCTTAGTTCCCTTGCTGGCCATCAGTGAGCAGTAGAAATAAAAACTGGCCATACTCTTCCGGTTAGATTAACAGAAACATGGTCACATTTCTCCATCTCAGGTCTCTGATGGGGAAGCCACACTGAATTATGTGTCACTTTTAGTCAGCAGTTGCCAGGACAGTGGTTTATCATCTGGCAGGCAAAGACTGCAGGTTGTGGTATATGATCTTGGCAACCTTAAATGGTAGTATTTCTCAGTCAGAATACATATTCATTAAGATATTTATGAATTTCAATATTCGGCCTAAAACTGGGACAGGATTTATATATTCCTATTGTTTTTATGAGAATGGTTTATTGTATGGAAAATTGCTATTTGTAAATTTAAACACAAGTGCTTAATATTTGTACCCACTGATCCTGTGTAATATCATTCCTAGGAATTTTCACAAACTTATTAAGAGCTTGTTCATATGCTCTTTGACAGCAGTCTTCCTCATCAGCCTTAAGCATGTGGAATCAATATCTACAGTTCAAAGAATGATGTTCTTTACTACCTTATTGCTGCAGCATTCTCAGTGGAAATGTCCCATTCCCTGTGGGCTTTCAGGCGCCCAAAGGTGAGGGACTCATCAGTTGGACTCATAAGCCACTGCTGGACAGTCGACAGATCACTGTAGCACAGTGCTCATAGCAATTATGAGCCTCAATACGGGCCTTTGTAAAAAGCTACGCAGGTTTTGGGTTTTGGTTAGTGGGGGTTTTTTTGATTGGTTGGTTGGTTTTGTTTTTTGTTTTTTTGTTTTTTTGGTTTTTTTTTAAACAGTACGGTTATGCCTTTAAAAATATAGTAAATCTTAAATTATTTCAGTAGCACCTGGGAGAATCTATGGTGGCTCATATAACTAATTAGGAAATGTTTCTTTCAGGATAAAAGAGGTATAGAAAATACATTATTAACATTTCTCAAATATTCTTTAATGAATCTTCCAGTGTGCATTTAATAATAAATGGGCGTTTACTGAGAAAAGCTCCCTTCTGTTTTTTGAAGAAATGCTCACAGGAGAAAGTGTATGAACATTGGGATTCAAAAAGTAACAATATATCTACTAATGTATTGTCTTTGTGCTGGAGAACTGTGTTTGCATTGTTTCTCAGTATCAGAGCAGAATGCATTTGAAAAGTGAGAGTATCTGCAAGGGAATCCAAGTAGTGTACTATTAACATTAGAAAAGGCTATTGATCTCTAGACAAATCAAAAGAACTGTTCCTGAGTTCTGAATTTTGTGCCTCTGAATCCTGAGGGCAGTGGAAAGCCCCCCCCCCCCCCACTGATTTCATTAATCATTTGATTTTTACTTTATGTCTGCTTTGAGGATTTGAGCAACTCATAGATGTAAAATAGTACAGATATAAAGCATATGTATTTGTACAATAGGATTTTATTGACTTTTAGAATTATTTAAGCTGGGCCAGTGTTTTCAGTTTGGAATATTTCTCACTGAAGGCAAAGGAAGTTATAGGAAACTCTCTCTACATAAGTATCTAAAGGTACATGCAGAGACTAACCTGCGAACAGTACAATTCTTCAACTGAACTAAAATTATGTAGTTTTACGAGTTTAAATTTGTGCAAAGTCAAGTGCAAAATTTTAGTCATCAAATAAATAGAAGTCCTGAACATATTTCTAAATCCTGCATTAAAGAAGAAAAAAAGGTTTAAACTTTAAGGCAGCAAGCGTGATGTGATTTAAACTGTTGGGCTCAGAGTCTTCAGATTACCTTTCTTTTACTCTGGACAATAATTCCTCCCTGGTGTCTGGATCATAAACTACATTAATTTTATGGTTTGAACGTTACTCTTCATTTACTTGAGAGTACTTCATCACTGATTCTGTATTTGTCTTGTGGAAAGCACATCATCAACACGTGAGAGCTCACACTTGGGGATATTGCACATACATATTTCCTGTAGCTATCTAAAATCCCCAATTCCCCAGATCTCTGCATTTTTTTTCCTGATTTTATGAATTCAGTAATCCTTCTGTAAATAGTTTTGCCTACTACTAAGACACTAGAGTTTTGTTTAGACACTCTACTGTGTGTCCTCTCTATAGTGAATATCTTCAATTCTCTTTTAGACTTCAAGTAAAATCAATATTTTTTAAAGAGACTTTTTATGGAACAGAGCTTAAAAAAATTAAAAAATAATTAGATTATATTTTTGTAAAAAAATATCCATCTTGATTATCAAAGCAAACAAATAAAAGGGCCAAGCTCAAGAACTTGCACAGCAATTTTGGATCAGGCGAGTTTTAAATAGGAGGAGCTCAATGTTGCCATGGACTTTTGTGAACCAAAACAGGCAAAATGTTGGGGTTAAAACAAAAAAAGACAGGCAACATGCCAACTGTTGGGGTTAAAGGTTTGGAATAATTTGTAGGGCATATCAGGAGTATGTCATCCTTTAGGAACAGACTGACTGTGCAGGCTGATGGGCAGCTGAACCTTCCCAGGAGAATGGCTCTGAGACCTCTCTTTCAGAGGGGTGCAGATGCAGCTGGGCAGGGCATCTCTTCCTGTGAAGGAGAGCAGCTTTCAAGAGAAAATGAGAGTCCCCCTTGAAAGAGATAAAACTGAATGAATGCTCAAGGACAATTGGGTAACTTGCCTTGCCTAGTTTCTAGAACACATGAACAAACAATTTGGCATGAATAGAGACTGCATCTACTGCTTTGTAGCCCTTTGTCTTTGAAAAGCCCAGTTTATAGGTTAGGATCATTTATCACTACTTCCTACAGACATTATATTGTTTGACTGCAGTTTTATCTTAATCTACAATACATTGACTTTACATTGTTTAGCACTAAACATCAGAGCTAAAAGAAATTTAAAAAAAATAAGCTAAAATTAAATGATGGGATTTATTCCCTGTTTTTATGTCATGGAGGGTTAAGAGCAGTAAACAGAAGTGATTTTAAAACAGTAATAAAAAATTCTCTACCATAAAACACATTTCCTGCTATTTTACCGTTTAAGAACATCTCTTTGGTTGGTTTGTAAAACTGAAGCAGTCTGAGAACTATACGATATCTAATTAGTGGGAATGGAGGATGGAACTGATTCTTTTTGGCTCTTACTTTCATTGAACTTCACACTGAATTACATGATGAGAATACCAAGCTCCATTCCACAAAATCCTTGGTGAAGGGGAGGCCCATCCTCATACTTTCTAAATTGCCACAAAAGAAAAGCAAGGTTATTATTAGCAACCTTGAATTCTCTGTATAGGCTATCATACCCACAGTGGAAAATTGTCAGGGTGGCACCTCAAAAAGAGTTGAAAATCACCATGTGTTATTAGGATCACAGAAGTTTAAGATCATGGAAAATTTTAATGTGGAAAATATTTTTTCCTCGTAGTCTCAGAATGTGGTTTAATTTTTAATTGAGTACAATTTCCAGCTGTCATCCTCAGCATTCCTCCATTCTCAGCTGTTGTCTCATAAATGGCTAGAGAATGCTCTTTCACTATTTAGCACTAATTAATTTTGTTAATTAAATGTCACCCTGCTTTTTTCCTTATTAGAGTTTTTGTACCAAAATGCTTCCCAGGACATTGCTGCTAAAATCACTAAAGATTAAAAAGAAAGGATGGAAATTGAATGTGCAAGCACTAGAGAATTCATTAAATGCACTGTAAGACTTGCAAATGCCTCTCGACAAGCAGGATGGGGAGTGTAAGGCACTTCCCTCCAAGGGTGAGTTAATAGGCCAGCCATTTATGTCAAACAGCCTGTCGGTGGGCAACAGTATCACAAACTGCTGAACTCAAGAACCAGTGTCAACATGTAATCCTCTTCTGAAATATCTCATTATAGGAATTACATTGTCCGGGAATATCCTTGCATCAATTATATAAAGCCACTAGATAAACATCTTATTATTGCTCGTTTCCTTTTTAGACCTAAGAGAAGGAAAAAAGAAAGGCAGACTTTGTCTTCCTCCAATTTATTGGCAGGTCATCTATCCATTAAAAAAAAAAAAAAAAGAAAGAAAAAGAGAAAGAGGAAAAAAAATCTTGAATTGCTTTCTGGGGATATGCTGATGTGTGTATGTGGGAGCTGGCAAGGAGTCATTTGAAGATGAATGTTGCTTTCTGAACCCCTGTAGGCTGTGGCACAGCATAATGCATATGTAGCGTTGAAGGGTTTCACTATTTTTTTTTCTGACATGATCCCCAGGTAGGGGCCAGTTGTATTGAGTAACACGTAAAACTGCCAGTGAGGAATGTAGTCCAGGATATTATCAGGTGAAACATGCAATCTTCATTGATTTCTTGACACTATCATTAATAACAAAGCCAGTGTTTCCTATAAGTCCCTGAAGTTTTTAGTCAGCACATTCAGTTAGTTCTAATTGTCGTTCATCCTTCTCTGAGGGCTTTTTGGGTAGTAGGGGGAGAGAGAGAGAGCTTGTTCACCTGGCTGCGTTTCAACAGGCTGGTTCTGCTCAGCCTTTCTCAGCTGTGTGGGCATGTGAATGGAAAGTACTGTGTGTAGCAACCCAGGACAAACATCTGCTGGGCTTTGTGAAAAGGTTCAGATGGTACCAGAATTAAGACCAGTATTTCTGTCAGCTTTCAGGGGAATTGGATGGAGGCATCAGTGAAGGGTATTTTACTCAGTCCCCTTTGATTATTTCTGTGCTAGAAATGCGCAGGGATGGCCCAGTTTGCCAAAGTGGGTATGGCTAGGAGTGACCATGTGTACGAATAAATTAAAGCACTGGTACTTATCTAAATGCCATTTCAGCCTGGTTATTCCCAGGCAGCATCTGGAGATGTTTGGAAAGGGTTATACACGCAATTGGAGTGTATTTTTACATGTTACTCAATGTAAAGCCTCTCTCTCCGGACTCCTCCCCACCCCCCCAATAGATCTTGATCTTGTGAGGGGAAAAATATGTGTCTTGCAAATAAATATAGTAGGGAGCCAACCTATATTCCATTCCAAACCAGGATTTGATTTAGATTTGCTTCTTGAACTTTCTAACATTTAAATTTGCATGCACAGAGACACGGGGGCCTGTGATTGATAATCCTGTTCTATTAGTTTATTAGTTAGTGTATTGTTTAATATATTTTCTGTAACACCTCTCTTACCTGTCTCTATATGAATAAAAATACAAAGTTACTATTTAGTGGATATAAACACTGTATTGCCAAAGGATGAGCAAGACTGTTTCCTAATTCCAGTGAGAAACTGAGACAAATAGAAGGGACAGTAAGTCTCCAGTCAAGTGGTAAAGTAAAATATATATTTTAATATAAATATATATGTTGATCTTAAGTTAAAAATGCACAATTTTTTGATTGTAATCAACTTATCAACTGGATCCTTTTGTCTGCTGATGCATATTCAGTTTTTTAACTATAAGCTCTTGAGTATCTTCTGGTCTTGAAACTGCTTTTGTTTCCCATTTGCACGTAGGACTATCCAAAAAGTTCTTTGCAGTTTAGTGAAGGATCTTGGTAAATGAACAGTGCAGGACAGCCACTACTAGTTGGTTGTCTCCTGGCCACAATATGGAATGGACTTGTTTTCCAGGATTTTACTAACACCTTAGAAACTGAAACCAATGTCTCTTAGTGTCCAAATTCAGCAAAACCAGTCCCCAAATTTCTTCATATGTTCTATAAAATTCTCTTGCAGTAAGGATGTCTTCCTTCAGTAAGTTCTGAAGATATTCAAGCAGCCTGTAACCAAAAATATATTGAGCTGATCTGTTTTGTAAACATTTCAAAGTAATGAATGGCTTCCAAGAGTTTTGGCCACATTATCCACAAACAAACAAACACAGAAACAAAAACTCTTTTTTCAAAACAAGTTCTTTGCAACCTATAATTCAGTTGATCCTAGAAATGGGATAATATTATAAGAGTGACCAGGACAGTAAAAATGATTGTGAGGAGAAGCTTCAAGAAGATGAAAACATTATATGAATTAAACAGATGAAAAATGGAAAAGAAAGAGACATCATTATACATCTGGCTAATGTATATGTATTACTGGATTTCAGTCATGCATAATATTAGGAAAAAAGCTAATTTATTGTTCATATCCTAAACTTGTATCTGCCTTGAAGTTACAGCATTGGTAAAACTGCTTAGAAATAAACTAAGGAAAGAGGACTATTAAGGTAATCTTCCTGCACTGCCAAAACTGTACAGTCGAGACTATAATAATAATAATACTGTTTATCCTTGACATTGACATGCTGGGAATATCGAACAACACTATGTCCAAAGAGCTCCCATGCAAAACTAATCCATGAACCCAGATGTTTGAGATGAACTGGTTTCTAGACACAGGAGAAAATTAGGTTGCCTGTGTGGATGGACAACAGGAGTATTACAACCTGCTCTTGGTAACAGGCTATCATCAATCACCTCTCTCCTGTGCAGGTCAGCGGGAGCTGGGGAGTCAAAGCCATTGCTGTAGCAAGCAAGATCTAAACCTCTGTCATTTCACTGATCCACCCTCAAATGCCCTTTCCCATGAGTTCCTCTTGCCAAGGTAAATACAGTTATTTTTCTGACTTCTCACTGTTAGGTCTTGCATGTGGTTTAACAGACACAGAGTCAGCATCTCTGGTGCAGCATCTGCTGTATCTGTGCTACTGACTCGGATTCAGCAAGTTTAACTCAATTGCAATCATGTTCCCACCTTTGTGCCAGAGAGCTTTCAGTGACTTACAGCATAATGCCAATTGAAGAGGGCTGTAATAGGAGACTAACTTGTAGAAACAGAATAACTGAAAGGGAGAGCACAAAAATAAGAGGGAAAGTAAAACTAGATTGAAGAATAAAATATAAACATTGGTAGATTATTTTAGAGCTTACCAGAGACTGGCCAAAGTGAAGAAATATGAAGCAATCAAGAAAAATCTCTGGGGTTATAAGCAAGGGAGTGGGAACATATTGCCCACATTGTGGTCATGTCTGAAAACGCAGTCCTGTCTGAGGAGATGTGAGGGAAGAAAAGAAACATGAACCCCTTGGGTTGTGGCATTCCTCTATAGCCAAAACTGAGGGGACTTGGTGGATCCCATAAATTGAACAGGGCACTGAAAAAATATTTTTAACATCTTCTGTAAATAGCAAAATTTTTATACCAAAACTGGGAATTGGCTGTAAAACTCCTGTGTCTGAATTGGACTTACACTGTGAGGAAAAGGTTAGTGGAACTAAAAAGACAATAAAAGAAAAATAAAAATGTGGGGTTCAATAAGAATAGAAGATCTTTGCACAGATGATCAATGATCCATCGATTCTACAATCACTCTCAGAAAGGTTAAATCTTTCCAAATGCCACTGACGGCTGTAGTAGTCCCAGGTAGTACTCTCATATGCCTGTAACAAGTCTATAAATTAGTATATCTCTATACACAGCACGACCAAATCTGACTGACATTGAGTAGGTGGTTGGCAGTTGGATAGCTGGTAGGAAAAATTAAGACATAGGTAGCCTTAGTTAAGGTGCAGGACATCACCTGTACAGGAATAGTAAAAAGCAGTTGCCTTAGCATGTGAGAGAGCTGATTTTGAAATGGAGGAGAAGATAAAGCTGTCTTGCACCAGAGCTGGCAAAGCTGGAAAGCCTTGGAGCAGCAGAGAAATTACTCAGCGTTAGCAAACCCTGTGCAGGTTTGCTTATATTTGTAAGGGATAGAGAACATGGATAAACCAGGTAAATTTACTTATTCTATCTCTGACCATGTTGTTGTTGACACCATGGGAGCCTTTCAGCTACATAAGCCCAAAGATTTATTGTGTTACTGATATAGAGGAGTCAGATCACGATACACTCAGGCCTATGTGCAGTACAAGGGAAAAAATATCTGTTGGCAATCGCGTGTGGGTCTGAGGCTTTGAGCGTTCGGTAACAGGCTGCTCCACACATGAGCAGCACAGGCACAGATAGATTTTTAGCCACTGAGCACTGGTCTTCTCTTTAAAATCCTGGGCAATTCCAGGAGTTTGAGGATTTCCCTGTGAATGCTGTCAGACTGACTTCTGTTTCACTTGTGTGTGTCAAGATTATTGCTGTTTTCCGCTGTAGTTGTTTTCGTGGGGTTAACACAATCTGTATATGTATGGTTGAGAAATTGCATTAGTTGATAATGTGATTTGCAATCAGAGACTGATCAATTTTCTAAGAAATGGAAAGACTTGTTGAAAAAGACACCCCAGAATTTAACAAGAAATTAAAAGCCCCAAACAAATATGGAATAATTCATTCACTTCAGTCATTTCACAATTGTGAGCTACAGCTGCCTTGTCTGAGTAGCTTTGGGTGACTTCCAAAGTCACGGCTGCTGGAACAAGATCTTGTGCTCCCTTTCACTAACTTGTGTGCAACAGTTATACTTGAAAGGCATATTAAACTAATATTGTGGAGATAGTGTACAATTGTAGATTATCTACTATTTAAATCCTAAAGTTTCTTGTGATGTTGGTGAGATTTTTGTACTATCTGGTTTCTCAGAGATAAGGTTCTCCTTTTCCTAAAGCTGACAAACAATCCTCTTGCCATACCTATCATTGCATGGCATATCTTTGTCTTGAAATGCAGTTACAAAAAAAAAACAACCCACTGTTACATTGGTATATTTTTTCCTATTATTTTATGCTATTGCACTGATATATTAATATGCTATTTTTCATCCGTACCTTTAATGTTTCCTCTACATTAGTTATTTTGGTAAACATCATCTGCTGCTTTTGCAAATATATATGTATGTATATAAGATCATTAGTGAAATCTGTGTACATTAAGTGAGTCATAGGTAGCAATTTTGGTATTGAAGCCTGTATTTAGAAATCTAGGCTCTTAGATTTGAAGAATCTAACATTTTTACTTTTTTTTTAAAAACAAGCACATCCAGTGTTATTCACGGTGAAAGTTACTGGTTTGAAATTTTAAATTTAATGGGTTTTTTTGTTTTATTTTTGGTTTTGTCTGTTTTTTTTTAATGACAGTTACCTAGTGCTGTGTGAGTCTCTTAAGACCTAAGGACGAGGTTGGTGCAGTGCAGTTCTGTAGGTAGAAGAGGTAAACTGTACAATGAGAGTAAAAAATAAACTGGTGAAAAATGAGACAGTTGAGCTGTGCCATGTTTTATGTGACTTGCAATCCATCATCCTTTGTTTTAACATATTCACAACAGTTTGGTTAACGTTTTGCAGGAGGGAAGGAAAACTAAGATGTTGACATAGTTGCTGGAATATTTACTTATATACCAAAAAGTAGGGAGTAAAGCAGTTACAGGCTGCAGGCTGTTACTGTGCTCTCATGTTCACTCACAGAATTAAGGGCTTCGGTTTTGCTCTGTACATGTTGCTTTGTATGTGAGAAAAATGTAAGCATTTGCCTTCCATGAGAAGGTGTTTGTGCTTGAAGTATTTAAAGAGCTTTTTTGTTTTCTTTCTTCCTTTTTCCCCCACTAAGGAAAGCAAGAAGCATTTACAATACACACAGCCATTTTGGACTTCCTCTTCATGATTTTCAGTAAAATGCTTTTAAATATACTCTTAGATCGTGTTACTTTCAGTATTATTGTGTAGCAGAGTATTATAATAAATTTTTAATCTACCAGACTGTAATTAATACATGTTTTAATACCTAGCAACAGAAAAACAAGGAGATGCTCAGATGGACTGTGAGTTAGATATTTTAAAATCATGCGTTTCAAAAGGATGAAACAGTGGAGCCCTGTGCAAATCATACTATACACTTGCAAAAAAAGGCCCAAATTGTATTTTCTTGTGGGAAATATAAAACACCTGTGTTAATGAAGGCAGGACACAAAGATACAGACTGCACTTAGCAATGTTTTTCTTTCCCTTGCAAGTGTTTTTAAGTTGGTCCGTTCTCCCATAAAGAGCAGTGAATGCCAGTGGTATCTCGAGACAGAAAAATTCCATGTGATATCCTGGCCTGGTGCAATCCGTGTGAGTTTTACCTTTCATTCCAGCTTTTCCCCTAACATACTTCCACTGCGAACTCACAGACATAATCAGAGAATCATTGAGCAGCCTGTTCCACCATACCCATATGCAAACATAAAAGGCTTCTTAGTTTGTTTCTCAGTTTGTGTTATCCGTTAGCATTTTTTGGTGGTTGTTGTTGTTGTGGAACTGCACAGAGTAACAAAGATGTCTGGGAGAAAATAGAAAGTTATCATGTTTTTCTAACCCCAGTGATCAATACTAAAAAATCTTGGCCCTTGAAATCTGATCTATAGCACTGACAGTACCTCAGTGGGTTTTCTGTTGAAACCATTAAGCTGAACTGCTTCTGAAGTTCAGTCCTCAGTGGACACTGTTGCATATGACAAACTTCTGTTGATGTTATTAAAGCTCATCAAAACAAACTGTGCCTTTTCAGATCTTACTGGAAAGTAAATTCTTTTCCCAATGCCCAGTAAAAGTTTTATGGCTAGGATTTTGTCTGTCTGGGTCAGGTAGATTTGGGGCATAAAAGTAGATAGATATACTTTTACTTCCCACTATCCATTTAAGTGAGTGTTAAGGTTAAAGAGTTAATAAAATTTAAGAAGTGGCAGATAGCACACTAAATCTAGGGTTAGGGTTAGGATAATGCTCATAATAATGAAGAAAAAGAGTTTTGGTTTGAAGGCTTTTTAAGAATAATCCTTTGTGATGGGTTTGGTTCAGGCCTTCCTGGTCACCAACCTGTAACCAGGTATCCAGGGAAGTGACCATTGCACCCAGTATTCCCTACGATTTTTACGTAAACCAGGGTATAAATAAGTGGAAGATTAGAGACCTCCTTCTTCTTCGCTTCCGGTGCGGTCCTGGAGCAGGGAGTCACTGTGTTAGTCTGGCTTACCTGGCTGAGGCCTGCAGTGACTGCCGCTCTGCGGGGACGCGGGAGGTCTGGAGTCTGCTGGCCTGTGATCCTGCATTTCTCTGAGGGACGTGGTGAGATTTATCTTGCCATTTACTGTGATAATTTGCAGGGGTCGGTTGCGTGTGTGTTTCGGGTCCCCTTTTGTCCCTTTTATCCCTTTTTTCCCTTTTCCCTTTCCCTTCCCTTTTCCCTTTTTGTGCATTCTTCTGTGAATAGTTCTTTGTAAATAATTTTAATATATTTATATATAATTGGGAATTCAGTTTGGTTTTCTTTTGGTTTTGTGTGGTTTGTCAGTCTGTCCAGAGTGAGAGAAAAAGGGAGGGGGGAAGGTTTTTTCTCACAGTCCAGGCACTTGGCTGGGAGCCAAGTTCGACCTGCGACATCCTTTAATCTTGGTGCTTCAGTTTCATGAATGTTTCTTCATATCAGGGCTCATAAATGAATTTGGGTTGAAACTGCAGTTCTATTATTTGTAGTGCCCAAAGAAACTATTATTTCAAACAGAAATAACAGTGGCTTGGTGTCTGCTTTTGCTTGGTGGGGGTTTTTGAAGAAAGCATGCCATAGCCATCAATGGGCTGAAGCAGACACGTTTTCCTCAAATACCTCATAAATCCACACAAAACTGTTCAGCATTATCAGAATAAGGATGACCACTGACATGGCTGTTGTTATATTTTACAGACAGTCAATAAGTGGTTTAGAAACTCTCAGAAACAGAAAGGAAAGCATAAATGCAAGTTCCCATTTCCTATTGAGCTACTTTTGCATCAACAAAGATAAAGTTCACAACAGCCATATGTTTTTCAAGTGTTTTGCTTTCTCAGTTCTCTGCCAACTCCATTTGTCAAAGAAATGTCAAAAGTACAAACCAAACCCCACAAAATATTTGACCTAAGGATTCTGTAAGCCAATTCCAGAAAACAGTCTTGAGCATAAGATTAAACAGTTCCTTTTTAGCAAGACTGTGCATGAAAATATTTTACTTTTTCATTCAGCTCTCACAAAGCCTCGCTGTGCTTCTCATTAGATGTACTACAATACTGTCATAGCAGTCAGAATATGGTACAAATTCAAAGCACAAGAATAAAGATAATTAATAGCAAACAACATCCTTTCTGAATAATAAAGAAAATAATAGCTGACAAACTACACAAAAACCAGAGAAAAAAAAATCCATAAATCAAGGATGTTAATTGTTATTTCCACTACTTGTTAAGATGAAAGATGACACTATGTAGGCATTTTCTCAGCGTGATCTCTCATAAACAGATGTCCAATGCCTTGGGTAAACCTGTACAAACTGAGAAGTATCTACTGACTGCATCATTAGTCTTCTTCTGATTTCAAGCCAGGGATGCTGAAGAACAAATTAGTCAACTGATCCTTGTCAGAGTCAAGTTTTATTAAGGAAAAGCATTTGTTGCAGAGTAGAAAGGAATGCTGGGTGTATGCTCAAATTTATATAACAAAATCCCAGTGAAAATACAATTTTTTAATTTCACATTTGAATAATTATTTGCAAACTTTACATTCTTCTTCCATTGTTCAACGTATGCTGTACATTCATCTTTCCTCTAAAAGATGCACCCTAAATATGTTAAAAATATGAATATGCTTGAGGATACAATATTTGACATTCAAGTAAAATACCACATTTTTCCAGCATCATTATTCACACGTACTCTATCCAACCCTGTTTTCTTGCCATTTCTACACCTAATAAAAGAAGTGAAGTGAATCCTCAGGTCACCCATATGTGAATTCTCAGCTCTAATAAGCCTGTAGGTAACAGCAAGCAACAGAACCACTTTTTATTTTGCAAGGCATTATTGCCTGGAAAGAGGCTGATGCAGATGATGGCGTTTTTCTCTTAAAAAATATTAACATGTTTTTCAGTATCTTACATTTTGATGGCAGCTGATTTTTTTAATGATGTTTGAAAAGTGACATTTAACTATGAAAGAGAAAAAATAACTATTTAGGGATACACCTGTCTGAAAAGTGGAGGATGATAGAATGAAATCAAGAAACGAATAATTTACATTTCTACCAGGAAAAATTTTTGACAGTGAATGATTAAGTCATGGAAAAATACTGCAAAAGACTTAATGGAAATGAAACATTTTAAACTCTTGTCTGTATATTTCTAATAAAAATAATATCTAGAAAATTACATTCAAGAAATGAATTAGATAAACTTAACATTTCTTCCTATAACTGCTATCTATACATCTGTGCTTTCTTTGTGTGAACACAAACAACAACAAATTGTCAGTAACTAATTATCAAGGAAGTAAGTGGCCCTAAGAGAAGGATTTACAGTTATATTGAAAGCAGGTTTAAAATATTGGTTATTGCTTTATTGTCATTGCTTAGCTTTTTGTGTTAGATGAGACAACGAATAATTAGAGACTAAAATAAAATATTTTGTGCAGGAAAGCCCTCAGACAATTTATCCTAGAAAAAAAAAAAAATCCTGATTGCCAAAAAATCACACTGAATGCAGTGCTGTGGCAAAGATGCCAGTGGCCAAATCGGTCCCTTAGGTAGAACTGAAGGATCTTTTTACCACTGCTTCAGAAATTAAACTAAGTAAGAGCTGGCGGTACCTGCAGAGATTTGACCTTAATGGCTGCAGTAGGCATTAGCCTGAGTACAGACTGAATCAAACCAGGGTAAAAGCTCAGGAATAGGGCCCTTTAATGAGGACTATCCTCATGATATACATAAAGACTGAGAGTTTTTTTTTCCTTCTGCTGTTGAGTTCAGTAGGAGTTTGGCTGCAGCAGTAGAGCACTGGGGAGAGGGGAACATTTACCCTGCACAGGCCATTCAGAGCTGCTTCGCTCCTGCCCCATGTTCCAAAGAGGAGTTCCTTCCTAAACCCATTGACATCATAAATACTAACAGTGTATGTTTAGAAGCAGGTTTGATTAGCAATTTCATTAGCTTGGAGTAGACAGCAGAACAGCTGACTGCCGGCATTCATCTCCCTAAGTATGATAGTTAAAAGTTCCATAAAAAAAATTAATGACGAAAAAGCTGTTGCTTGTTAACTGAAAAGTATTGGTTGTTTCTGTCTCTTTGGCCTATTTCACATTGCACAGTAGCAAATTAATATTAATTGGATAACAAGACCAAATATCTTGCTGGAAGCATTTGAAAAATTCAGTATGATTTTGAAATTACTGTATTTGAGTTCAAGGAGTCTACAAGTAAAATACAAGACAGTCATATAAAAATGTCATCTTAACTGAGCATTTTACCAGTAGCATTTAAAAAATATGCGTGTTTTGTAGCTTCATCACATCCAGGCACTAATTACAATGCATGCATCAAATATTGCAGGTGATGTGATAAATCATACAAAAAGACATATAGAGTTACCATGACATTAGGGTTGTCTTGGTTAAAACTGTCAGTGTGAAGCACCATTGGAAGTTTTTATCTAGCACCAGTTGCTTTTTTTTTTTGTGATATAAAGACTACCACTTTTTAGGTCATGTTTTTTCTTCTAAAACCAAGTAATAAGTGTAGGCAATTTGAATCTAGGCTTATCTGAATTTGTAAATAAAATTTTTCACAGAGACTGTAACTCTATGCAGTATGGCACTACAGGTTCTAAAATACAATATCCAGATACACTATAAGTACAACCTGGCATAAAATGTATTAAAGTTTGCCATCAGAGAAAATGTTTTAAAAGATCTTGAGAATCTGAATGTTTGCTAAATAAAGAAATCAACAGTTTGCCACATGGAGATTAAGATATAAAAATATTCACGTGCAAAACATTTCTTTAGTGTTTGAGTTATTACTGCTGTTATTATCTGCAAGACTTGGATGCTTCATGCTTCTACGTCAATTATATTTTTCAAAGTGTTAGAAAATAATTATTTCAAATTATGCTGCATGTTGCTGAATGAACTGGAGTTGAATAAACAGCATATTTAGATAGAACTATGTATTTTTTCATAGGGCGTAAATGTAATAATTCCAAATTTTATATAATTCTGACTCTGATTCTTAACCAGGGCCTCTTATGACAATATGACCCTCCCACAAGTAATGGAATTGTCTGTTGCCAAAAAAAAAAACTGCACAGTAATGCAAGGAGAGCTTGAACATCTAATTTCATATGCAAGTCCTCGCTGCACATGAAAATACCTGGTTACCGTGCCTCTGGGCAGCACAACAAAACTCTCACACAGCATTATGCTGGAAATGACTCTTGCAGTAACTTTATTAAATATTTAACTTCAGAAAAACCTAACAGTGACATCACAATCCTCATTTCCCCTGGATTTACATGCAGTGTGTGTACACACTGATGGCTAGGATGACCAAGCTTTTTGCCACAGGCCCCAAATAACAAATCTCTTGGCCTCTTCTCTTATGGTGTTGAATTATGCCAGAAGTGAGTGTGCTGAGTCTGAGAAATTTGACTTAGGGACTGAAACCTCAGCCTGGCTGTCACCTTTCTGGGGAGTGGTTGAACTGCAGCTCTGGGCCTTAAACTGGTTTTATGGGAGGAAGGTGGTTGAGACTCCTTTCTCTATTTCTTTTTCTCTAAGTTGTGTGTTCTGGATAAGACTTTTTAGATTATTTTTTTAAATAATAATATTAAAAATGCTAATATTATTTTATAATGAAAAAGACACTGAATATAGGTCAATGATACAGAAATTTGCTTCATATCAAAGGAATGGTATGTTGGAGGAAACTGGGGGTGAATTCTGAGATTTATGGGTGTTCTATTCTTAAGGAATTTTATTATTCACCTTTTCTCATGCACCATAGCTAAGACATAGCTAATTACACCAGGAGTGGCCTCGACAGATTAGGAACAGTCTCAGTTTAAATGTCTCGACTTTCAAAAAACAATATAGAAGCTCTAGATTTCGTGTACTTTCACTTCAGAGTGGGGAAAAAATGGAAGAAAAAGTACAGAAAAATTATTTTAAAACCCCAAGGAAACAGAAGACGTTAGGTAGAAGGACCTGAAAGTTGTGAGTGTGCAAATCTTGTAAACTCGCCCACGTTCATCCTTCTTGCTTACAAAGCTGGGAAGAGCATATGACAGCTGCTTCAAGGCAGGGTGGAAAATGATGAGTCGGGTAGAAAAGAAAAGGAAGTAGTAAAAGACATCTTATTCTCAAAGTACCTACCGAAATGCGGAGGAGTCTGTCATCTGGCACCCATCAGGATATAATCCCTGGCAACAGACAGAAATAAATCCCAGAGGGAAGTTATCAATACTTCAAAGACACCAAAGTAAGTTCACAGTTAGCTAGCAGTAGGCAGACCTCAAAAGTTTATCACTAGAGAAATATGAAATATATTTTCTATGAATAAACAGTGACAAGATTTAACTCTTTATCTGCTGCTTCTTAGAATGGTTAATTTGTTGTCAGTGAGTCTTTGATGCAAAGCTAGTGCTAACAAATTCTAACCTATATGATATCCATGAACCATTCTTTATTTCCTCTAATAAGGTGTGCTTTGCCATTCAAACCATGTGCTTTTATTTTTGCTTCCCAATTTGACAAGTAAAACATTCAGACCAAAAAAAAGAAAATCACTACACCAAATGCATAAAACTTTTGTTTTTTTCTGTGAATGCTTCACTCTTCATGAGGGCTATACAGGTATTAATATAGGGACCAGCAATTCTTCAATTGTTTGTGCAAACAGAATCTTAATAGTCCAGATGTTCATGAATAGTAAATAAAAGGCAGCAGAAACATGAATGAATGGAGCAGCTGCTCAGAATGCAGAAGGATGTTTGCAAACACCATTTTGAAGTATGCAATCAACCCTGGTTCAGAGGGAAAACTTGGATAACCAAAAAAAGTTTGAATAGGCAACGGAACATGTCAACAATATTATCTAGTCTGTCCAAACTTTGAAACTATTCAGCCGAAACACAACTTTCCTGTTCTTTTATGATTATTTCTTACTCCAAAATGGATCAAAACTAGATCAAGAAATATGCTCTCAGGTTTGGGTTGGTGTGTCTGTGTGAGGGCACCTGTATGTGCACGTTAATGTGACTGCCTTACTTTGTGGTTTTTAGGTATGTAGGCCCTAAATTTCTAATTAATGAACCATCAGCTGTCAAAAAGTAGTTTAATTGGTGGGCTAAAGATCAGGATATTCCACCTATCCCTCTCCTCTGAAATTCTTAAACATAAGCAGCTTACAGATTTGGTAAATGGGAAGGAAAAAACTTGACTATTTTAATTGCTATGATGAAGGCCAGTCATAAAGCTGGTTCTTTACATGCTCCCAGATGCCATCCTGCCCAAACAAGGCTGGGACCAGCTGTGTGTGCCCACAGGAGCTGCTGTGACTGAGCTGGTCTTGAAATGACAGAGCAGATTCTTCTCCCGTGGCCGTCTTGCCCCAGCAGTGAGTTTGCAAGGAAGATCTGGAAACATGAGCTATACTTTCTGTCTTTCCAAATTTGCTATTTTTTTCATTTTAACGTGAGTTCAAGTTGACAAAGAACAACTGCTCCAATCCAAATCAGTGGTATTTTTCAACTTTCCCTCCCCAAGTCCATTGCTGCTGAATTAAGCATGTGATAGGATCCATTTTCAGAAGCTTAAGGCTTCAGCCTTTGCAGAGAATTGCATATTAAAAGAGTCGTGTTAGCACCTGGGACTGTCTGATGGTGGGTTCACTTTTTGTTTGCTTGTGGTGCCAGGTGCATCTCTGTGTGCCTGTGAAGCTTGCAGGAAGAAGCAGGAAAGCAGAGAGCAGTTAAAGGACAGTGAAAAGGGGCAAGGAGACCATTGAGAAAAACATGGCACAGGCATACCTGGCATCAGAGGTGACAGGAAAATAAAATCTTTCTCAAGGACCCAGAGAGGATTTTGTAGAACTTGTTGAAACCCAGGAAGTCAATATAAGATGCTGAATGAAAAGTGAAGTATCAAGGACATGCCATGTAAACCATATGAGAGGAGAGTTTTCTTGCTTATAGGCTTTTATCTTAATTTATCTCACCCTGTTTTTCTCCTTTACAGAGTTGTAATCTGTGCTCTCATAAAACACTAATGTAGAATTTAAAGACCCTGTTGTGGTTTTGCTGTGTTTACTGTAAAGAAAAGACAAAGCAAGATGCACCCAAAATCTCTGAATAGCCATCTGGTCAATGCTGTCTGGCCCATTTATTCATCAAAATTAACTCAGTGGTGGTTCTGAGCTGAGCACCTGCAAACTGCAGCAGATAATGAATTTCCTCTCTTCACTTCCTTTACCTCCCATCTGCAGGATTGTGCTCTGCTGCTGTATGAGCAACTGAGATTAACAAACTGATGGCACGGAATGAATTGAAATTTGGAAGGAAGAGTTACAAATTAGCAAAAAGAATGCTGGATGATTCGTATTATTTTTCATGAATAATTTCTGAAATGCTCCCTGTTTCATCAATTATTTGTTTCGAAATTTTGGCAACAACGGTAATGCAAGAAAACAAAAGACTCGCTTCTCTGTGTACACACAAACAAACTAGATTCAAGCACCAAGCATCAGAAATTAAAGATATGAGAGGCTAAGCTGCTTGAGAAGATCAGCCCTACTGTTTTGACTGCACACAGGCAGGGCATAGCAGAGTTTTTTGTCTCCAAACAGTGACGAGTGTTTCAATCTTTGTTTGAATTCGGTTGCTGAACTCAGATTTCATATTTAATGTGCCTTGTCCAAAGTTCAGTGAAGCCAGTGCAAAGATCCCATTAAGCTTTTATACACCCATGTTTAGGCCCACATCAGAATGGACCTACTTGTGAGCTTAGGGACATAAGCAAAATTACAACCTGATTGGGCTACCAATGTCTAGCAGGCCAAATAACTACCAGTGTAAGTGCATGGATTTGTCTCAGTAATTTTGTAGTTTTATCATTTTGAATTCATATTGTCAGGCTAAAATCAACTTCCATTGAACCTACAAGCAAAACACATACTGATGAAACCTGGAGTTCATCCTTATGGCTTTTATGTTTTATGGAAATCCCTTGAGCTCAGAATATCAAGGACGTTATTTTATGTGGGCATAGGAATATCATCACACTTACTGTCATTTTTTATTAGTTTTAAAATATACAGTCCTATTCCTGTTTTGACTAAGTATGCTCTAAAATTTCCAGTCATCGATGGAAAATAAGCTGACTTTCATGCCAAGTCAGCTTATTTTATTTTATTATCCTTTTCTACCCTCCTAAATTTTCTCTGTCAAAATATAAATATACAAAACATTCATTTTGGCTCTAAGTACAGTTCTCAGGATAAGGTGTTCCAGCAGATACCTCATTTGTTTGTAGTGATCTCACATCATCTACGTTGTTCGTCTTCTCTTCGGAATTTGGCTGACCACCTTACAGTCTTCCATCAGGAGAGAGAAAAAACAAAAAGAACTTCTTACAAACTGTTTTGAAACCATTTTGCAACACTGTGCTAATTAATTGAAAGGGAAGGTGGGGTGCTACACTCACAAAAGCAACAGCTGCCAGAAGAGAGGAGGAATTTCCTCTGGCAGAGTTTGGGCTGCTGATAGAATGATTCAGGTGAAAACAGTGAACAAAAGCCACTACTTTGGTAATGCCACCTGAGCGTGACTCCTCCACCTTCAAGGGCTTGCAAACGGAGGACACGGGGCAGGGTTTGGCTCTGCAGTGTCAGGGAGAGAAAGGATGGGACCGGGGCTAAACCCCAGCAATAAAAATCAAGAGGTATAGGTTTAACTCCAGAATATTCAGTTAGGCTAGCTTAGAAGTTCCCAGGTGGAGGTGAAATGCTGAGCAACATTGTCTTTCATGGTGATACTTTATGAGAAGAGACAGCTTTGCTAATGATGGTAAGGGCTTATTTAGAGATATTCTCATAGATAATGCAACAGAAGTAGGTTATTAAGGAATGTAATACTCTGAATCTCGCATTGGGTAACATCTGTAAAATCAGGGGGAAGGTGTATGTCTGGGGATGCATAATTGAGGTATTTTTATGCATAACTGAGGATTGTTATTTTTTTGTGAATAAGCCTTGCACACTTTTAAAAGCAGTTAACACAAAAGGATAAACACAGCTCTTCGCTTAAAAACATCTTATACATCTTTAGCTATTCCCTTTGATTTCCTTTTTGTACATCTAATGCTTGGCTAGTGTAGCTTAATCAGAAGACACCAAGTATTATAGCAATCAGTGGTCAAAAACCCTGTAATTTTTTATCTTGCTCCCTCATTTGAAATCCCACATGGTGCATTTTTAAATGAAAATGAATTATTATAGTATGACCAGTCATAAAGCATTTTTCCCAGAGTACCGTGTCATGAAAGGGCATATGCACAAGAGCTAAGTGTCCAAAATGAGGTCTTTATAGCCAGCTTAGACACTGAGAACAATGGACTGAAAGTGGTCACTAATGACATTGTTAATGATAGATACCATTACCTTAGAACAGATGTCACAGTGAAATAGCATTATAGCCTTCAAGATGGACTGCCTTGTCCTTCTCAGTAAATCTATTAAGGTGGCTTGCAAGAACAAAGCAGTGGGGTGTTTATTTTCTCTCCTTTTCCTGAAATGCAGAGTATTCTGTGCATTTGTAACATTTACCTGCAAAAGGCTCAAGTGAAAAAAAATAATTAGTGAGCAAAACATGCATATGGGGGAATAAACATAAAATATTAGAGAGAAAATCATATTTATTTTAAAAATAATAATTCTGACTAGACAAATTTAGAATTAATCTGCACTAGGATCAAAGACTAAAATGGTGTCAGCATAAACTAGGAAGAACAAGAACAGCTGTAGCTGTACCTAAGGAGTACAAAGAAATCTGCATGATGATAGGTTCAGGGCTTAACTTTAGGAACTGTATTTCTAAGCTAGGAGAGGGGAATTCCCATGTCTGCTTGGTCACAAATCTCTGTCAGTACGATTGCATGTGTGGAGGCATAAATACAACCATGAAAATCCTTATTAAGGTAGGGATATGTGACAGTGCAGGAGTAAAAAATTAACAAAGAACAAGCTACCTGTGACTCTCTTTTTGTTTAATTATTTATTTCGACATGTTAATGTGTAAGGTAAAATTAATTTTGAAATTGTAATTTAGATTGCATAAACCCCCATGTGTGAACCCAGTTAAGCATATAAAGGTCAAAAAAAGGCATGTTGAAACATGTCTGAGAACATGACAAAAGAAAGGCCATGTAGTGGTTTATTTTTTTATTTTCTGATTTTGTATTTTGTTCACTTACTGCTCATTAAAAAATCAACAAACATCCAATATGAATGGCACTTACAAAGTACAATAAGTACAGAGTATATGAAGTCGCTTCAGATGACTTATCTGGAATATCCGTTTGAGTATTCCTTGCAAATACTCATCATATAAGCTGTATAGGAAGTTTATTTTCTAGAGTATTACTTCTCTGTAGCTATAAGTTTTATCTAGTAGAGTATTTACTTCTATATGTGTTTATATCTCTCGTTTAATAACGAAAAAAAGAATGGACAGAGTCTTTTGGCTAGAACTGTAGCTTAAATTATCACATCTGACAGCTAAATTGAGATATCCATCAAGCATATAAATGAATACATGAAATACTCATGCATTATTCACCAGTTTCATCTCGATGGTGTTCAGAGCCTCTGGATTATCATCTGCTATTGTGGCTCTGCGAAGAGCTTTGCAAGGTAGTGTGTGTGGTACCCACATTAGAAGGGTGGCTCAGGCAAAGGTAGATGCTTTTATGCTCTCAGAATTGTTCAGTCAAATTAAATCTGCAGATTTAATGGGGTTTGAAGCATGTCCTGAAACAGGGGTCATTTTGATTTTGCAGGGTGAGGAATAGCAGAGAAGAGAGAATATGGATCATAAAAATTTGGTCCAAAGTCCAGTGAGTGCCACAGGACTGTTTCCATTTCTGCTGATTTCAGAGTGCTCTGGATCCAGCTCACTGCATTGGTCTCAGACCAAATTTTGACATACTCACAAATACATTTCTTCACACAGACAGGAAATTTCGATCCAAATTTTGCAGCATCTCTGCCATGCAAATCAATGGAATTTGTTATTGCTCTGAGTTATTTCATATCCTGAGTAATAAACACAGAAAGTGCCTCACTTCACATTGTGCTTCATGCACTGTTACGTTATCTTTGAGGCAGAATTTTTATCATTTTTCTGCTGCACTGAACCTTGTCAAAAAGCATCAGCAAAGGAAAGCTAAATGGAAATCCCTGTCCTTGCACTCCAAAGTGCCTGTTCTGCAGTACCACTGGGTCCAGCTGAGAGAATATGAAAAATTTACAAAGGCACACCCTTCTTGGTGTGATTTTCCAGGTTACCCAAGCAGCAGTGTTTGGAACAGAAGCGGGATCAACAGCCTTTGCAGTGTCATGGAGAGAGGTTCTGTTCTGCAGAGAGACAGCAAGCCCAAGTTGATATGAGCCTGATGAGCAAACGGATGGAGAAGACAGTGATTTTCATGAAGCCCAGTGCAGTCTGTGTGTTTGAGTCAGGATCTTTAATGCACAGCTTGTTGCAGCTATGGTTATTGTCAGCACCTGTATCAGTTGCTGCTTATTGGGTTTTCAGTTCAAACTGCTTCAGGAAATGGGACTTGGCTTTAGATTCAGGGTTTAAAATTTTTCTTACATGTTGCAACATCATACCATGTTTTCAGATCCTCAGCAGGAATTAGAGTTCCTACTGACAGAGGACTTCTATGAGCTCAAACATGCTTGTGGCTTCTAGACAGATAGCAAATCATACTACAGTTGCCAGCTAGATGACTCTGTTATATATTTCTTCAAATTAAAAAACAAACAAACAAAAAATAAAACACCAAAAAAAAACCAATTAATGACACATTGAAATGAAAAGCTTCTGTGTTAGAGAGCAACAAAATTTTAGGCACTTCTGTTTCTGGGTCTAAATGTGTGAATCAGCTGAATATTTACCTCCTGCTAGTGAACTTAACAAAAGCAAGGTTTTTTTTCCGTTGGTGTGAATTTCAAAGGGGGATACAGAGAGAACAGCCATGTGGGTTATACACATGGGCAAGCACACAAAAAACGCTTAGAAAAAGAGCCTCCACATCATGAGTGCCTTCAGTAAGTCTTTCCCCAATGCTTCATTCCCTCAAAACCTCTTTCCTCCAATTCTGACAATGGAGTTCTCCTCTCTTCCAAAATCAAGTCTGCCTCTGACTCATGTGTGCTCTGCTTCTGATTTGGAGCAGGTCATCTGACATGTGAGCTATCTAAGGGTGGGTGTCCTCTCAGGAGGTATTGAATTAAGGAGGTTTTGGAGAAAGTTGAGGTTATTGGAGATTGGGGGTACTGTGCATGAGAAAACATGTCATTGAAGTACTCAGGATCTGTCTTTTATTACAGTCCCTGGAAAACATGTAAACATGTTGTTTCATTGCTGTCTCTCTGTAAGCTGTTAGTATAAAATTAAAAGTAGCCTTGTTATTAGCACACAAATTCCTAAGTACTATTAAAAAAAAATTATCTGCTTTTCCTGAGTAAAAAGGCACTTGCAGTGGCATTAAGTTGATCCAGGTTCTGAGATAATGGTTCTGAGTCAGTTTTATGTATAGTATCTTTCATAACTTCACTTTGAGAAAGATGAATTAGAAAATAAAACAAATGGCTGATATTTGATCTGTTTGAGTGTCAGACCAGATTTTATTAGTCCTGTAAAACAGACTGTCATAATCCTGAATGTTACTGTTAATTTCATCTCAGTCAGAAGTATGGAAGCTTGCAGACTCCTTTGCAAATGCTGATAAATCCTGCTCCTTCCAGTAAAGGGCTCTTCCACACCACATCCTCTGAGGGAGAGACTCTCATTGCCGAGTTGTTGATGGACCAAACTGTCTCCCTCTGATTTATTTCACAGGAAGACCACTTTATCCAAGCAATTATACTGTTGAAAATTATATGCCAGTCTGAGCTGTTTTGAACAGACAGGAATTCAACATATTTGGCTTCTTAGAGAACTACAACTAAGTTACAAATAAAATTCTCTTCTCCAAATATTCATAAATGTGCAGGCTTTTATCTTTCTCTGCTGAAGGGAGAATAAATGAAGATGTTACCCTCAAGTCTCCGAAATATCTCGAGCTCTTAAAAAATAATTGAAAGTCCAAGGTCAACAGTCTTATTTCTGAAGAACCTTTTTTCTTATTCTCCTCTTCTCCTTAAATGTAATGAGAAGACACGTTTTAACAAAGATAACCCCACTCCTGTCCTAATGCTGAAGAGAAACAGAGGTCTTCCCCTAGACTCTGATCTGTAACCCCAGGAGTTTGTCTAGGGAGAGAGGTTATCAGCTGTTCAAGTTAAATCATTCCTTTTCACCAGCCACTTTTTAATTTTTCCCTATGACTGTTTTATGTCAGTTTAATGTTCCAGATGGATGTGTTCTAAAAGCATAGTGCCCAGTGCCTGTTTCTGAGAGATTTGTGAGAGACCAAAAGAGGCCCACAAGTACAAACAGGTGTGAGAGAACTTGGATGAAATGTTGAATTTGTCCTGATTCAGTTTTACCTCTAATACTGTATCATCAGTCTTTTAAGTTCACAACTTAATGTGCCTCAAAGTCTTTCACATATTGGAATGTATCAGAGTTCCAGCACTTTGTGTTAGGTAAAATATGCTTTTCTTAATCCTACTGAAATAATGCAATGAGCTTATTGTCTCCAAAGATGTCTTCTCTTCCTCTTCACATCTGGCAAAACAATCTATATCTTTTATCTGAACCATGTCACCATAAAATGAGATAAAGCAGAACAAAGAAGAATCCTCTGACCTGTGGTGGTCCAGATATTGAGCAAAACCAACTATTTACTCCAGTTGGATAAGAGCTTTTTTCCCTGTTCTGTTTTGGGGTTTGTTTTTTTATTTTTGTGGGTTTTTTTTTTCATTTGCCAGTTTAGGCACTCACACTCACAAAGCTTTATATTCAATGGAAGCATCAGTAAGAAGCTGTCAGAATTTGGGAGATATTGACTTTTTCAGTCAAGCTATGGGTGAAAACAGAAAAGATAAAACTGACACCATAAAACATGGTGTAGAATCCTGTTCATGCTGCAATCAATAGCAGAGTTACTAAGATTTCACCCAAGGGATTTTTAAAAGCATGTGGATGACCTGGGAGCCCTTGTAATGGGGGTTTATGGTGCAGAGGCACATGAACACTTTTTGAAGTTTCTGACTTTGACCCAGATTGAAGCATTAGCTGGTATGGTACACTGTGATTTTCTCTTCTTGATGTCTACACTGTAAATAAGAAACAATTTAAGCCATCCACAACATTGGGGTTTGAAATCTCTGACATTATTCAGATGAAGGAGGGAGGATAGCCAACAACTGTAAAAAGTTTTGTGATTTTTTATCAACAGTTCACACTTGGGAGATGCTCTTTTGAAGCTTTGGGAAATTCAGTTTCTTCACTGAATTGTCTAATAGGAGCTGTGTGCATAGCTCCTTATGATCCAGGCTTCCCTGCTCTGGGGGACTGTACACCACACTCAAACTGCAGAGAAACTTGGGCTTAGATGCAACGTGTTTACAACATTTTCTACCTTTATATTAATGTTTCTGAGAACCTAAATCTGTATGGCTAAACTAAGTGATAAATGGTCCTTGCTTTTTAATCACATACAGTACTTCATATAGAATACTTAAGAAACAGTTAAAAGAAAGAAAAATACATATAGCAGACTCCAAACACTGAAGCTGTTCTTTCTCTCTGAAATAGCCACTTTTTCTGTGTATGGCCAAAATTCATCTATATTGCAGTCAGCAAGGTTGGATTGGTGATTCATCCAGATCCCTTTGTGTAGCTCCAGTTCTTTTTTATTTTATATTGTCTGACCAAAGCAGGGAGAGATTTAGTCAGCTAATTAACTTGCAGGAGTGAAATACTGAACAGCATATATAACATTCATGAAAAATAAAGATACTGGGAGTCTGCAGTATACATGTCTGACAGATTTAAGCATATGTCTTAATATTATTTTTTTTTTGTTAGTAATTCCTCAGTAATGGTAATAATGCTCATTTTATCTACGATGAGAGATTTTGGGAAGGGTTTCATTTGAGCATAATAAAGACATGTTTAATGACCTCTGTGGGTTTTTTTTTAGAAGAGTAAAAAATATGTTTGTCTTATATGTTTGGGGTTTTTTAAAGTTCAGACAGTTAATCCTATGGATTCAGACTGTAGTTTCCAGAGCTGAGAATAATTTTAGGTGCTCTCAATATTACATGGGGCTTTCCTTTGTACTGTATTGAAAATAGTAACTGTCATGATGACTGCCTTTGTTTCCTCATGTAATTTTGAGCTTGGCTACGACATAGGACATTGTATACAGTGGTGTCTTCATACTGCCTTATGTCCTCTCTGTCAAACACCACATCTTCTGCCTTCACCAGCTTTGCAATCTCTTTTTTTCACTACTGATGAAGTATTTTGTCTGCTGTGCTCCTGGCGTGGTAGCTGGAGTGCTGCACATTGTTTGCTGCCCAGCCGGGTGCAGTGCCCGTGCCTGTCTTTGTTGAACAATTAGCTGCTGCAATAATGACTTTCGCTGTCTTCAGCTAAAACAAACGTCCAGCAGGAAGAAAAAGAGATACTCATTCTTTAGCCAGATACTTGGGAACAATTAAAGGCAACGTTTTCCTTTGCAAATACAAATTTCAGTGCACTAATTATGTCCAAATGCTCCAGAGCACCTTTGAATCCTGGGGTGGGAGGAGCTTTCTCAGGTTTCCTGTAGCAGAACCCACAGGTGAACCCACTGCAGCTGTGACAGAGATTCTAAACCCGTGTTGGGTTGGGTGGTACATGGACATTGGATAGGTCAGGATGTGGGCCAGTGTTCATGCATCTCATTTGTGACAGGCTGAACCTATTTACAGAGATAAGAAAGACAACTTTAAGCTGTAAGAATGTCATGTAAAGGGGAGAATGCTCATTTAATCTCACAAGTAAAAATGTTTTTTACAAAGAGGAATGCTTAACAAAATCATTGGTAGCTTAAGGCTGACAGTAAGCAAGCCTTAAATGTGCGTACGTGGTAAATGACATCTCTTAATCATAGGAGATGGTGGCAAGCTTTGCCTTGCTTGAGTTTTACATACCCAGTGCTTAGACACACCATTTTGAATGACCCAGTGTATAGATACCAATTTTTTGCAGGTTGTAGAGACTGACAGCAAAAACTAAAGCCCTCAAGTTTTGGCTAGATGATAACATGCAAGATGGGTGAGATCATAATGAATCATATGCATCATAATAACATAATTATTCGTTTGTAATTAATTTGAATTATGCATATTTGTGTGGAGCAAAATCTTGTTAAGAGCAGCTCTTTCTGTCTCTTCCCTGTCTATTTTGTAAACTAATACTTTTACTGAAGTTTCAGTAGTTTGTATGTTTACTGTCAGCTTCCTACAGGTTCCACAATGGTGTAAACAGCCTCCTGATCTGCCCTATACATGTAGGTTGTGGAAGAACAAGTCAGAAAATCACTAAAAGTAAACGTGAAATTGATCTGCCAGTGAAATTGTATTGCACCAAATGCAAGCAAGCACGAATTGAGCACATATTTCATTTTTTTTTTCCAAATTGCAAGCATTTTTTTCTTACAAGGGAAAGAAATATTTTAATAGGATGCCTTTAGTGGCTACAAAAGTAAACCAATGGCAGGACACAGGCAGCCACAGAGAGTGGGCAGTGGGAGGTGTGGGAAATTGCTTACCTGCCTGGTATACTTTGGACAGTCCCTTAACTGAAAAAGCAAGATATACACATAGCACAAACTATATCTACAGCCTAATCTGCTGTAGAGGAGCAGGAGCTGCTCCCACATTGTTGTGCATTGTAGGATTTGGTGTGTTTTCGTGGAAAAAAGCAGTTTGTAGCTGCGCCCTCCCAGGAAAAGAGAGTAGTATTGGGCAGTAGGATTATTCGGGTTGGAAGAGATCTCTAGTGGTCACCTTGCCCAACCTCCCACTCCAAGCTTTTGATCTGCCTGCTGCTGCTCATACATGAGGATCTAACCTCTCCTCAGCTACCACCCATTTCACTGACCTGAGTGCCTGGGGAGAAGAATGAAGTGCTTTCTTCCTGTGTTTGGGCTTCTTGTCTCCTACAAAGTGGGTTTGACTGGGCAGCCCTCCTTTCTCTGCTCACATCTTCATCATCTATCCCACTCCTGTGTAAGTGGCAGGCAGAATCTGGCTCTTAGTTGAATGAACTACTGGATTGGGAGCAGTAGCAAATCCCACCATCCCACTGCAGTTATGAGCTTTTAGTAAATAAATGGGAAACATTTCATATAATTAAATACCATCTTAGGAAAACGGGAAAAAAATGCCCTCATTTAGAAAAGCATTCAGAGTGGCATATAAAACATGCTGCTTAAATGTATTTTATAATGATTTTGTAGCAGAAGCACACATCTGAATGCATTCATGAAAGATCACAATTAATCAGCATGTGATCTTTCAATCTGTCGGGTTTTTTTTTCCTAGGGCATGTTGTTGCTAACATTGCTTTAATAGCTTTGCCATATCCGAACTCCACCTGCCCGCCTTCCTGCCCCTAAAAATTCCCATTTAACCAGAGTTCTCATTTTATCAATCACATTTTGTAATAGAAGTCAGTTTTGTGTGTCCCAAGTGGCTAAGCATTTCCATCCTTATATCAAGAATTAAGCATCTCCTGAGAAGGGAGGTCAAGTGCCATAATAAACCAGATTCCATCAAGAATGTGGAAAAAATGCTGCTCTGACCAAAGCTAAATGGAAGTATAGCTGGTTTGAGATGTGATGTGAAAGTGTAATGAAGCTATTTCTAGAGTTTATGTCCACTGTGGCTGATTCCATCTCATTCTTTCTGACACTGTTATTTACTCTGAATCTCACTGAAAACCCTTTATACATATATGATGTATTCAAAAGACCAGGCCCACAGCCAGTTTCAAGTACCTTTGTTTCCCAACACATATCTTTGCCTTTTGACTGTTGTAGTGGGTTTCTCTTGCTGGGTTTGGTTGCTGGTTTTGGGAGGGGACTGCAGGGGTGGCTCCTGTTAGAAGCTGCCAGAAGCTTCCAGGTAGGACTCGTGACCCCTGTGGGGGACCCACGTCGGTACAGCTCATCCATGAAGGACTGCACCCCATGGAGGAGTGACACATAGGACAGCAGTTTGGGAAGAACTGCTGCCTGAGGGATGGACTCACACTGGACAGGTCCATCAGGGACTGTCTCCTGTGGCAGGGACCCCACAGGAGCAGGGGAAGGACTCCTCTCTCTGAGCAGCTGCAGAAAAAACAAGTGACCATAACCCTTTTCCCCCTGCACTGTTGGGGGAGAGGAGGGAGAACATGGATGGAAGGAGAGCTGGGGGCAAAGTGTTTTTAAGATTATTTCTCACTTTTTGGCTCTTATCCTGTTAGTAATAAATTTAAGTACTATCCCCACTTTGAGTCTGTTTTGCCCGTGAAGGTGATCAGTAAGTGACTTCTCACTGGACTTGTGATCCAGAAAGAAAAGTGACTCTGAGAAATCTGTCAGCATGTCCCTGTACTTGAATAGGTTAAATGTTTGCCACCTTCGTAACACTGAAAATTCTCATCTTGATTTCAGTGGAAATGGTATTTTCCACTGAAAATTTCTACTTGATAGCCTACCACAGTATTATTTCCACTTAATCTATTAAATTACCAAAGGAATAAAATACAGGCTTTAGTATTTATCAGAAACATAATGCTGTATTTATTAGCTTGCTGTAATATTTCTTTTGGGCAATGAATCTGGTAATTTTCTTTTTTAATGGAAAAAATAAAAAACCCCATCCATTTCTTGCTCCCTGCACATTCTGAGTATCCAATAACTGACTGAGATGAAATAAACTTTTTGATATTTATTATGAACAGAACACATATTGCTTGAAGTAAAAGTTAACTTTGGTTTTAATCTAATGAAATATATTATTTAAAGTATATTTTATCCCTTTATTCTCATTTCTGATGGAATAATGCTGAAAATCACCATTAAATTCTAATCTTACAAAAATATTACTCCATATGCAAGCTGCAACAGATGTGGCTGAGAGAAAACAGGCTTCTATCAATAATGTTCACAATCTTGGTAATTGGTAAAAGAAGATGACGTGAAATTCCCCTGTGGCATATCAGTTACAAATAATAATGAGAAATTCCTTCAATTTCTGGAGAATTACTTGAAAAACTTTCATTCTTACTGTTTATTTTTAAGACTATGTCTGAAATAACTTTTTGCCAACCAATTGCTCTTCATCTCCTTTTCTACAATACTGTTAATTCTGTATTAGCTGAAAGTTCGCCTTTTTTTTGAACAGTTAAACAAAGTAATACTATAAAGGATATTTTCTGTACCTACAAGCCTTGTCTTTACTACGTCATACAAGTACGAAATAAAGACAATTTGGGACATTACTATAATTGCCATCCACCTTAGATTTTCAAAAGCACTGGAGGTGATTGTTGGTATCACTCTACAGAGACGTGTTGTCCTCTCAAATCAACATACCAAAAGCTTTTGAATGTACTCACCAACTTTCTGGTCTGTATGGTGCTTTACTTACCTGCATTATTAAATGGAAATAATTATTTGAAAGTTTCCAATTTTAGAAGGAGACATAATTCCTTGGCTTTTATTCAGCTAAAGTACCTTATACACCTGTGCAAAAGAGAAAAATGGTCAGGAGTCTGGATAATTCCCCGTGTTGTGTGCAGAGTTCCCTGAATCAGGTCAGCTGCAGCTTCAGTGTTTATTTTTTGTGGCTGATTATGGATATCAGTTTCTCAAAATGCGTCATCATTGCTGAAATGAACATTTTATAGTAAAAAATATTCTCATTTCTTTTCATATCTTTCAGCCAACACAGTTTCATCACTATTACTTCTTGCTTTTTATGCAAAAAATATTGAATCTTAGGTCTCAGTTTTTGCTTTTTTTCTTCCTGAACATGCTAGATGAAACTTCTCAGGAGTAATACTTTAGCCTTAAAGATGAATCAGTTTACATGGTTATTAGAAAGAATGCCAAGACAGAAGCAACTTGATTTTCATAATATTTCCATTGTAGTGGATAAGGAGATTTTTCATCTCCCTTGATTTTTGACAATTGGAAAAAAGCAAACATGTAGTTGTAAAAAGCATACTCAGAGATTTCTGAGCAGAACAAAAACTGAAATGTAAAATTTAGTAACATGGCTATTCACCTTTTCTCTTCAAGTGTGTTTTCATTTCCTTAACTTTAACACTATTGCTTACTTAAGAGTGTAGATGTGTCATTAATTCTAAGTGCAAATAATTATAAAAAATCGAAATGAAATGGTTTGAGAAAATGAAAAACTTTGAATGTTGTCCTCAGACAAATAGAAAAGATACCTAAGTATCAAAATGTATTATCTTGAATTGTTTGGGGTTTTTTTCCTGAAAAAAATTCTATTTGTTTTGTGTGTGCCTCCCCTGCCACGCCCAGACTCCCAGGTCAAGGCTTTGTTTACACAATTAAAAAGGCAGCTCACTAAGAAGAAAGTTGAAAAAATCCTCCATGAGACTCATGGCATTCAGTTTTCTAGAAAGCTTCAGTAACTGCATCCATAAAAGTTTTTTTTTTCCTGTTTGTCTCGTTCTTGGATAAACACAACCCTCTTGCCTTGCCTAAAACAGCTCTCATAGTGCTGCTAAGATTGATGAGTCAGCTCTTGTACATAATATTAATTCATAGATTTTCAGTCACCTCACAAAAGAGACTGGTGTCATTCCAGGAAGGGACAGTGTCAGAAAGTGACCTGTTAAGGTCATCAACATGAAGTCACCATGAAGAGTTCGTGAGATAAAATCCACGTTTTCCATATTGCATAAAATGATATAAGACAGAGCATTTGATATGTGATGAACACATCTGAGACAAATACAGAGCTCTCCCTATGGATTTGCCCTCACAAAACTGCTATTGAGTGGGGAGATGGGGTTACGTTGTCTTAGTTGCTCACCTGGATCATGCTCTCTAAAATAGTGGGAAAATTATTGAAACTAAGGTTTACGAAGTATAAGACTGTGTGTAGGTTTGGGATCCATAGGGGAGGTTCTCAGTAGAGGTGTAAGACATGAATAAGGGCTTGGGGAGAAAGGCAGGTTATGTAGATCAGACTTCTTCTCAGTATGTACTTATGTGAATAGTCATTGTTGTGATTCCTCCCCACTCAGTGACCAATCCATAGGGACTCATGATCCCAGCCCCACACCTGCCACAAAGGAGAGTCTCCTTTAGGGCTGACTCTCCTTTCCTACCTCTGGAGCTCAAGAACAGAGAGGGAAAAGGAGCCACAGCAGCTGTGAGGGCGTGTGGGGTGGGACCAGTAGGGGCACAGGCAGTAATAGTCTTGTGTGAGCATCTGGGTCCTGAGAGAAATAAGGATAGGGAAGAGAGAATGTGCCAAAGCTCTCAGTGTGTGTGTGCGTTGGGCACCCACCTTGGACACCAAAATATCTCCCTGTGTAAAAGTTTGCTGCAATATGATGATTTAGACATTTGTGCTTGGACTGATTACTGTTGTTATTCACTGGAAGTGTGATCAGCTTCTCAGAGTTTTGTCTAGGCTTCCTTTAATGTCCAAGTGATGCAATGAAGATGTAGAGGTTTTGTGGCACTTAAAAATTTCTGAAATCTCCTTTTAATGTTTCAAAATTAATCTCTCCATTGCGAACTCATGCAGGCATGATCTCACCTTTTGACTTAAAAATCATTGCATCTTGCCAAAGAGTGTTGCTATTCCTCACCTTTGAAATATAATTTGATCTTCTCTTGCAACTCTAACAGTAAGATTTTTTGATGAGCTGGAGACAATTGCAGAAAATAACAACTTGGCACAAGGGAATGTAAAATGACTGATAATTTTGCAGAAAAAAAATACTAGCACATGACCTCTGAGGCTGTAGTACAGCAAATGTCCTTGCCTAAAGCATATAAGCAAAACTGACACTTTCCAAAACATTTTTGTTTCCTCCCTATTGCCTAATCTTCTGAAGTGCACACTTATTTTGCCTTTGCTAATAATTTTATCCTCATTAAAGGATGTCGTTGTCATCAGAGATTTTTGTATGGCAGACTTGCTGCCAAATATTTGTTAAAGGGGTACAAAAATCCCTTCCAGACCTCCCCTTGTTTGACTAATGCTTCTCTGCATAGTTGAGAACCCAGGAGCTACACCAAATGCTGGATCCATTACCATATCCCTAGATAGTTTAAACCCAACTCAGCAGCTTCATTACATGACACTACAGATTACAATTCAGATATACAAGTGCTCAGTCCTTGGCCAGTCACTGTGAGTAAGATCATCTCTTTTAAGGAAAAAAAAGCAGTAACAAGGCAATGTAAATTTTTTAGGATCACAAAGGAATCTCTGTCACTTAGCAACTGCTACTGACAATTGTATTTTATGATCATAGTGTTTTAGCGCTGTGGCTGGTACTTGTCAGTGCACTCCTGCTCCAAAAGCATCTCTGAGCATCGTGGGTTTAGGTGTAATAGTCCCATCACTGCAGTGATGAAGATTGCTTAGCTCACCATATATCACATAGCATCACTGGATAGAAGATGTAAAGCCATGATTAACTCTGAATAATGCATCTGAGTTTTGAAGGAAAGTGTATTGTAATGGAGCTACGCACGTACTATTTACAAGTGTGTGATGGACTGATGAGGTCATTATAGCTCATGTTGCAAGTAAAGGTAAAAAAAACAGTACAAAACCAGACATTTTTTTCCCCCAGGCAGTCTTTCTTGTTTTTCAACAGATATTTCCCAGTGAAGGGCATAAGTTTGTCCTGATATTGATGATATTGAATGTTTCTAAACCAACTACTTTGGATATCTCAGTTTCAAGAAATATCACTTCAAAAAGGAGAAATCAATTCAAAATTTGCCTCTGCAATCTGGAGCCCGAGATGGAATTTATAATGTTCCAACTTACAGCCTGCTGAACTATTAACATTAATTGCTTCCTGAGAATATTGCAAACAAAGCATATTAAGATTTCTTTTCTCCTTAGTACAACCCTAACACCATCATTATGGAAAGTTGATATAAATTTTGTTGTTCTATAGGCAGAATTGTAGAACACTGGAATTTGAACAAGCACATTATGAGCAATATTCAGACTGCTAAACATCTTTAATTCCCTGCATGTACAAATAAGTTCCCCCTTTCTTTTCCCCAGTACTATAGTGCTTAAAACCAATCTTTAAGAAAAAAATTGTCATATAACCCTTCCACACTGAAGATACTAACTATGCAGAATAGTGAGGATGTGCTTAAATTTTCATCTAAAATTGTTACATAAACCAGAATCAAAATGTTATCACCCAAATAAGACATCTTTTGCATTACACTGCTGTATAGATACAACTGAGAAAATAGGAATAAAATTTCATTGTTTTGTGGAAAAAAAAATGGCTATAGTGATGCTGTGGCATTTTATGTAGATCAATTTCTGTGATCAAATAAAAAAAATCATACAAGATCCTGGGCATTCTACTGTATGATTAAAAAAAAAAAACTAACAAAAAAGCAGCAATTGAAAATGCTTAGCAGTCTGTGGTGTAGTGCTCTAACATCTAAACTGCTAATCCAATCCTGAGAAAGACATGTCATAGTAACATCTAAAACTTCACCCTCCCCTGCCATTCCTGCCTCCAAAGAAATGGGATTTGCAGCAGGTTTTAAAAGTGATCACATTTCAGAAAAAGGACTGGAGAAAATTCCAAATTTGAAAATCTTGCTGCAGAAAGACTTGCCAGCACACAGTCCCTAAGCCAGGGAACCTGGTTGGGTATCCCCTGTGGCTCGAGGGACATAGATTGTGCTCTCAGTAGCAAGCAGCTTTCAAGCTACTCACATTTTTGAGAAACAACCCACTCCAGCACTATCAAACAGCTATCCAATACACACCTAAAAGCACAGTGCACTTAATGTGTGGTGTGGGAACATTTTGCTGCGTTCCCTTGTATGCAGGTTGATATGAAATGCAGCTTTCTGACGGCCAGCACCAACAAAGGTACCGGTCACAGTAGCTGTAAACAGCACACCACCTGAGAAATTGCTGCTCTTCCTTGGATGAGCAGGCACAATTTACAAGCTTCTGGAAATTCCTTTGCCTGTCACTCCCTCACGATTACCATCTTACTTGGCAAACTAAGTCACACAGTCTTTGAGATACACAGGTGTGCATTATCCCCTCCATTTCTTGATGTCAGGTCTCAGCTTACTCTATTCCCCATCCAGTCCTTTGACTGGTGATAATGAAGCCAGGGGAAAGAAGGGGAGAATATTATCAGCAGTTTGTGACACTTTTATGCTGATTTGGGGTTTTTTACCCCTTAAATATCCATGTTCCTATCCATATGGAAGATTAGGTGGAATTTTGTGGCCCGAGACTGACATTCTCTTTAGCAGAGAAATTACTTTTTTTTTTCTCATCTAGGCTCTCAGAAAGAAATGACTGAGAGCTTAGTCATTCCTGGCTACTCATATTCTAATGCACCATGGAGGGTCTGAAGTTCAATGCTGATGATAAAAATGGTCATTTAATAGTACTACTACAATCATAATCTTAGATTGTTACAGATTCATTTGTGACTTTAATAAACTTGAAGGGATTACAGGTACTTTTATATATGTGTGGTTTAGGAACAAAGATGCTGAATATTTGATTTCTTTCTTACTAAATGAAAATCCAGGCTACTTGAAGAAACTTCCAACAATTTCTGCTTCTCTTTAAGAAGAATTCAGGACCAAAAAGTGGGGTTTGTCCCCAAAATCTGTACTTAGCATTTCCATAGCCAAACACATCCTCTGAAATTGCATAGCTGCTACATTGTTTTTCTATTCAGTGTGCTGTAATTCACATACTGTTTAGGAGAGAATGCAAATATTAGTAACTATGATTGAGATGTTGTTTTGCAAGTTTGGCAGCAGTTTTAATTGTGTACTGCTGTATATCTACTCTAGATGGTACTCTTAAGGAAGTTAAAGAATGAGTAAATTTCATGTCTATAAGCTAAGGGGAGGTGTGGGAAGAACCACGCTGGGAAGAAGAAGCAGTAGCAGGGAATACTTAGATTCCCCAAACCCACCTTTATCTGTTGGTCTTTCTTGTAGAGATTCAGTGATGAAAAAAGCCAAACCTGACAAACTGATAAAGGGGAAGCCACTGCCTGAGAATTCTCACACCACCTGAGGCTCTCACTGCTGGTACTGGAGTCAGGTCAGCTTGGCTGGATGCCCCCCAAGAGGGTCCCAGAACAAAGAAATCCCTGGTGGTTTATACCCTTACAGTCTGGGAACATGTTCTTCATGGGCTCTGCATGTGCCTCTTGGTCCAGTGCTGATTTTTGGTCTGGGGTCTTCTGACACCTCACTGGATCATTTCTTCTCCATGCAGGCAGGTCACTGTTCTTATCTTGAGCTGCAGCTCTGCTGAACATGGCTTTATTCATTCCTGCACTGTTCACTATAATTGGTATTGAACATTGCAGGGAATAATCTAAACAATAATATTTCCATGTTTCATCAGGAAGGGATGAGTACTCAGCAGGCGGGTGGGTGTCTGCTCTCTTCTGATCTGCACTGTCAAGGTTTATGTCACCAGCCTGGCCTCTCCGCTGTCTATGCTAGCATTGCTGAGCACTGAGGAGGCATAGGCATTCAGGTGTTTTACAAAAACAGTCCCTTGATATGTTTTAGGAAAGCTTTCAAAATTTTATTAACTCTCCTAAAATTAAAACAGATCTACTGGGACAGGTCTCTGGAGATGTTTTAGTTCAGCCTGCTAAATTGTGAGAACCACATTTTGTTGTGTGAAATCTGTTGGATAGATGAGGGGTACAGATTGATTGGTCAGTCTGTCCATCTACCTATCAATTTGACCTATCAATCTGAATTTCCTACTGATTGGACTGAAGTGGATTTGTGCAAGTGCTCTGTTGCACTGACAACAGGTATTTCTAATAATCTGTAACATTTCGTTGCCAGCCAAAGCTCTAGTTGTAATAAATTCCCTGTGGAGAATGTTTACATTTTCCAAGCCTTTCTGTAGTATCCAAATTTATTTTGTATTCTGAGGTGTGTCCAGCATCATCAATTACTGTTAAGAGGTTATGAACAAAGTCTCTTATTTACATATGAAAAAGTGAACAGCACTTTTTGAGAAGTACTGTATGGGGAAAAGAAGACCCTTTGATTTGTTTGGGGTTTTTTTATCATTGTTAGATCCCTATCTGTAAATATATTTAAACTCAAATTTGTGGACATGGATTGAGAACAGGGTGCTCTTAATCCAGTTTTGACAAGGCTTTAACTAATAATACTTTGACATTATTTTGACAGGGGAATTTAGAGTGAGTCCATTCTAGGTTTGGGATTGATTGAAATAGTTTCCCCTGAAGCTTAAAGTGTGTCTCAAGCCACTTTAGAAGCAAGAAAGTCTGAATTCTGAACATAAAATATTCTTTATTAAAACAGTGGCAAATCCATCTGGGCCTCGTGCTTTTCCAGCTTTAACTTTCGTGACAGTTGTATAAAGTTTTTTGCCTTCCAAGGACATTTTTTCTGTTAAAAAAAAAAAAAAAATCACAAACATCTGCACTGATTCAGCTGAGTGTGGCATAAAACTTCTGAAGTCAGTCATTGATTCTCAATTGCAGTGTTATTTCTATCCAAAATAGCAATCACTTTTATTTAGTAGTTTCTTTGGACAAGCACAAACAAAACAGCAACTTGTTAGGCCCTACACCACACTCCCTCTAAAACTCTTTGAGGAAAACTAGGGCAAATTTTGGTCTTTCAGACTTCCATTAATAAAGGTCCATAGTTCCTGCAAGGAAAAGACTGATGTATATATCATAAACAAAAGCTTTGTTTTCTGTTACTTTAGCGTTGTATCACTCTTATACAATAAATAGATATATGCAAAAAGATAACCACCAGTTAAAAAATATGTTGCTTGCCTACAAATTATCAAAGAAGGGTCTGTCAAATCACTAGTTAATAAAACCTCTGAAATTTCTGGTGTATGCTACAAATGTAGACTGAGAGTATGGGGGGTTACTAAGTGGGAACAAACAGGGTATGTCTAATGGGCTAAACCTCGCTGCAGAGAAAGATCTTTGGAAGTAAATTGCTCTCATGGAACAGTGGTCCTTGCTTTTAGTTAATTCCTGAGGTACTATGAAGTAATTTGGATCACAGTAGGCATTTGCACTGCAGGAAAGGAAGAGATCCTTGAGCTGTAGGGCTATGCTCCTTCAGTGAGAGGTGGGCTCAGACCTGACATGGCAGACAGGCTCTTGTGTGCATTCAGCATGGGAAGAAGACCTGGCTTTTCAGTCACATAACACACATGGGAGAAATGCCACTGTGACATCCAGATTTGAAAAAAGGGTGTGAGTAAATCAGATCAGCCACAATTACTGGAAAAGAGGAGCTTATCAGATCCTGCCTCAGTGAGCTGAGCTTACCTGACTTTATGTCTGGAAGCACTTATCCAGTGGCTTCCTTAGATTTGTGGGGTTTTCTTCCTCTTTGTTGTTTAAACAGTTGTCCCAGTCCCCTCACCTGGGCATGAAAAGCACCTGTGCCATGGCTTCACCCCTCATCCTTTGCAATCCACCTCCCTCACACCTAAGTCCTGAAGCACGACCAGTTCAACCATCTAAACATGGAGCAGTTTTCTTCTTCCACTTCATGGTATTACTTACACTTTTTCCGTTCCAGAAGGCATACGAAATTTTGGGAATCACTGATCACGAACAGAGGAATGGACCAGCATCTTGTAACACACTTAAAATTCAGCTTGCATGGAAGAAGACAAAAATAACTCTTTACAAAAATAATGAGATCTGAAAGGATAATGTAAAATGTAAATAATAACATAGATGTAAAAAAAAAAAAAAAAAGTAAAAAAAGTAATAATCCCAGAAAAATCATGACCATTGAGCATTGTCTCTGCTCAGCAATGCATCATACAATATGTAATAAATCCATTAACACAGAGGGATTGGAGAAAAAATATATTGGATTAGTCCCAGGAAGTGAAAGAAATCCAGTTACTCATTTCACTTCAGAGATCCAGCTGGAGAACATGATCAGGTGAAAATAGTTCCAGGAACTGAGCTGTAGGTTTACCAGCAGAATGCCTTTTGCGCTCATTAATATGGGCCAAGAGGCAATTTTCAATTTTCAAAAAAACTTGGAAATCTTTCAGACAAGCACTGAAAAGACACGAGTCACTGTGGCAATACCAGAGCTAGGCACTGCAGAGCTTATTCCAAACAATATTCATTCAGGACAGGAGAGAGCTAAGTCTATTAGGAGACTGTTAGTGATTTATTTGCTTTTTTTACGGAGGCATGTAGTGGGGAAAGGCAGCTAATCTTGTTGGACTCCATTAAGGAAGTCTCTTTAGGCTTCAGACAGCCACCCGTCCCCACCTGGCCTTCGCAAGCAACATGACTGGAAATTTCTTGTAATATTCAAGGCCTATTTGCATAAGCATGGAAGCAGACTTGCATCAATAATACCTGTATTAAGGGCCTAAAAAATCCTGATCACGTCATTAGACATGCTCCCTGGGCATTTTTGTGCATCAGAAATATCTCCTGATCACCTCCATTATTTCTGTCGCATCCACAATAGTTTTAATAACTATTTTGTGGTACAGCTGAAGTCAGAGTGAGAACACTTATTTTTTAATTGATTCTATTTTTTTTTTTAAAGATGAGATGGAAGAGCTTTAAATATATCTGATAGTATCTGATTTCCAGAGATATTACTCTTAAACCTTCAGGGTTTAATATATAGAAAGGAAACTGGGAAGATTATAGGCAGGATTTGCATAGGAGAGGTAGTGAAGTCTGGATTGATTTTGTCATCTATTTAAGGAGACCTAGAATGATAATTTTGTACTTCTCACAACCTAGGTTTACAATTGAAATTGTAATCCAACAACATTGCATTCAAAACAATATATCCAAAAATTGCACCACCAAACTAATTAAGTAGGAGCACTGAAGTTGCAGGACAGGCATTCCCCCTGCACGAGGGAAAGGCTTGTTTTGTGAGAGCTAGGGGGGTTTCTGAGTTTGGTTTTCTTTTTCCAGCTCAGAGAAATTCAGGTTTAAATTGTGAAAACACACTGGGAGATTTCCAAGGGGAGGATGGCTGCATGCCAGCAAGTGCATTTCTACCTCGGGAAAGATAAAAGGAGGGGTCCTTCCTCAGCTGAGCTGCTCTAACAAGTGAGCTCACCTAAAAGAGGAGCTGATTTCTGCTTCCCACTCGTGACACTGTGTCAGACAGCATGGAAAGCCCTTGAGCCCCCTTGCCAGGGGCATGGAGATGGGTGGTTCTTCTCTGGTGCAGCAGTGGGTTCTAGTCAGGCTGCCACAGGGGCTGTCAGGCTGTGCCCTTCCCAGCAGGGCTCCCTCAACACCAGCCCTCAGCTCCCCATATGTCTTCCCTGCCAGAGCACTGGCACACTGCTGCTCCAGAAAGATGTTTCCTTGCCTTGCATCCTGAAATGCTTTTAGCAACCTAAAACAGAAAGCAGAAATCGAGGTTCTGGACAGTTTTTTTTGCTGACATTGATCCAGGTCTGAAGATTTGTAGGAATCCATGACAGATACTCATAACTTATTGCAATATGGCTCTTCAGCAGTGTAAAAAACCCTATTGACCTTCCTTAATTATAAAAAGCTGACAAAACCTGTTATCAATTAGATGCCAGTAAGACATCAACATTTACTGGTAGTTATGGTGCAGTGGTTTATTTTTTAAAAAATTAAATAAGCTTTTAATCAGATCCTACTTAACCTGCTCTTTATTCCAGGAACTCTTCAGTGAAATCCAGACATCCCAACAGTATCTGGGATCCAGCAATACATAAGCAGCCTCACAGGAACTCAGTTCCCCTAAAGTCTGTATGAACGAAAAAATGAGTTTGGCAGCATTCAAGCAATACATTCATGAAATCTTTTGAAATGGGAATTCCAGTATAATTCAGCATGATTGTAAATGCTCTAAAATGTGTAAGCCTGAATGGCAAAGGGAATTGTGTACTGTAGTTAGTGATAAATGTTCCATGCAACATGCAGGGTTTAGCTGCCCCACTTACCCAATGCTCAGCGGAATTAAGTAGTTAAATTTATGTGCATAATACTGAAACTGTAATGCTGAGTGTCAACCTCAGACCCGTTTTTCTGCTAAAGCATAATAAAAATACCAGTGGAAAAAGTGTCCCAAGCCTCAGTCTGGTAAAAGGACTGCAAGTCAAGCAGAAAACTTCTCTGGTTTTCCTGATCAACCTGTCACAGCCCAATCTGTTGTGACAGTGCAGGAAGCACAGCCTGAAAGCACACTGGGGAAGGGGTCACAGCTTAGGCTCCTCTCTTTTTGACAGAGGTGAAAGTCAGCATACAGTGCCTGCCTGCTCTAACAAGGTGGCTTTTTAGCAAGCCATCAAAGACAGACTCCACAGTGGGTTTTCTGCCTCCTGGGAGGACCAAAGTTGGCCATTGTCCTTCTCTCTGGTCTGGAAGTTCTCTCAGTTTCCCAATGAAGTTCTGAATGTGCTTGTTTGTCCTTAGTGGGAAAAGGAACTGTAGACAACAGTGGTCCCTCAGCTCCCTCAGTTTAGTGCTTCTGAAGCCATGGAGTAGCTGCTTATAACCACTGGTGGCAAGGAGAAAGTAAAGCAGGCTGTGTAATTGGCCATTTCTGCAGGCAGGGCTGACAGCTCTGTGCAGGCAGGGCAGCAGGAGCTTGGCCTCACCTGCCCCAGCCAAAGCCCAGGAACTTGCTGTGTGACTTGAGTGGAGGCTGGAGGGAGCCAGTCTGTGGGTGACATGTGGGACACTCCTGCAAAGGCCACTAGAGCAGAGCACATCAGGAGGAATCTGAAACCCCTGCTCTGAAACAGGAAGGCTCCCTAATTGCCCTAATTGCCGACACAAAAGAGGGAAACAGCTGCGCCTGTGTGGGGAAAGGTGGGGCCACCTCAGGTGTTCCCAATCTCTGATGCTGAGGCAGGCAGGGCTGGGGGCACCTTTTATTTGCAACTGCTGCCATTTTTTTCTCTTTCTCAGCAAAGTGCTGGCTTAGCGAAGAGGAATTATCCATAAAACTGGGAACAGCCCTGTGTGGACCTACATCCCCCAGTAGAGGCTGTGAGGGTGAGTCACCGTTTATGGAATTATTTGTCTTTTTCTGTAATGTATGTTAGATCAAGAGACTGAAACTCCTGAGGCAGGGACTTAGGGAGATGAAAGATTGAAAAAAGCTAAGATGAACTGTGTTTTTTTAGTGTTTTGGGGTTTCTGACACATAAGATGTTAAGGAGAAAATAAAGTTACTGATTATGAACAATGGGCACGTATCTTAGGGAGTTTGAGGTGGTTGGCTGTATTGAGATGTACCGATTTCTCTGCCACTGTGTTTGAATAGTGAGTTTTCTGACTGTCCCTGGAAAAGTTCTAGCTCTGTAAAGCACAACCAAATAAATCTCTGCACCATGTATCTTAAAGTGTATCTGTAGGGCTAACAACTGCAGCTGTATGCAGGGCCTGTGGTCCCTTATATAACCTATTTTTTTGGCACCACCCCCTAACCTCACTTTGCTCCTGTAGCTGAACACTGTGCTTGAGTTTCTAGTTGATGCTTAACAAACCCAGTTCAGTAGGAACAGACTTCAGTTATCTTGGGAACAGGATTGTAAAAAATGGCAGTGGTGTGCTGATTGCTATAAGGCTTCATATAAAATGTGAGCAAAGGGGGATACATTGTTTAACTGCAGCTTGCTATAATAGGGTCTCAGGAGTGGGTTTGGGTGGCCCTGGGGAGGCCTGTAGCCTCTGGCAAGGAGCCTGACAGATACCACCATCAAAATGGAGAACATGTTTCCCTTTCCCTGCTGACTCCCTTTCTTCAGTTTTCTCAGAAATGTCTTCTTAGTTCTGCTATTGCTGTATTCTGCTCTTTGCTTTCACTTCTCCAGCTGTGTCATAGGATCCCCTTTTTTTTGTTTGTTTTCTTTCTTTGGTGGTTGGTTGTTTGTTTTGATTTTTTAAAGTCTCATTGTATCTTTAAATCATTATCAAATATTTTTGTTCATGTTCAACTGGGGTGGTCCCAGGCTTTATTTTGCATCCTTAGCTCATGTGTGTGATGCAGAATATTTAACTTGTAAACTCTTTCTGAGTCTGAAACTGAAGTTTATGTTGAAGTGCTTTAAAAGCCCAGACCACTGTTTTTCTGTTTGATAAGCTAAATAAGGACTTGAAACAAAACATGTATCAAGAGCTACTGGTTCAAATAGGCCCTGAATTTCTATGGAAGTACATTGAATTCTTTTCCTACTGCTTTACGAGATAAACAGGTTAAAGCAGAAGGTAAAATGTAAGTGTTAGCATTTTAATGTTGGTGGGTTTTTTCCCAAGATTTGGAATAAAGGTTGAAACTTTAAGTTCACTGAGAAGATTTCCTAAAACTTAAAATTGAGGGTATTTATTTAGGATTTTGAATCCTTGAATGAAACAAAAATACGTTTTTTCAATTTTGTATGGTCTTTATTTTCAGCCTAAAAAAAAAGATAAATCTATTTTAAGTCTTGCAATGTGAAGATTATTGCAGTGGTTTGAACTTCTGAATTTAAAAGTGAGGTTCCTGATGATTTACAGCCAAACTGAGAACTGAGGGCATTCTGATAAAGATGCAAAATGTTTTGTGAGGCCAAATACTTAAACTTTGAAATAGCACAAGAACTTACCTGACATTGTGTAGTGAATGTGCCATAACCAATAAGAAAAACTAAGTAGCTTTGAGGGGAAAAAGGGGCAGCTCTAACTGTAGCAATATTTGGGGGAAGAACAGAGGAGGCTGTCACATGTATGAGCAGAGTGATGGATTCTGAGAGGCATCAGAAGTGCAAAGCACCTCCTGAAAGGCAAGTCTTCTCTCTCATTCCTTCTCACTGCCTCTTTTTTTTTTTTCTTGCCAAGTTTCTGCAGGAAAGTTTCAGAGTAGCTGTGCGTACTTGAAAAGACTAGAAAAAGTGGGGCGAATTCTGCACTGACATGCACCTCCACTGACATCAAAGTGATAACATATCTTGTGTCTCTCATGTTCTGAGTTGTTTTTTTTTAAAAAAAAAACAAAAATAAACAACCAACAACCAAACAAAAAACCCACAACATTAACTGAAGAAACGTGTTTGCCACTTAACAGGATTGTTACTACTGATGCAACAGGGAAAATGTAGATACTACCCACTGAAAAAATAATGGTTAATTTAAAAGACACCAACGATCTCCTTTGCACTGACCTATTTGAAGCTGGTTCTGACCTGCCAGGCCAGGTCTTGACGACGGTCTCCCAGCTGCCTCCCTCACTGAGGGCCGGTCTTGTCCCCTACAACCTTTATTCAGCTTTTATTTAAGCCCTTGGCTTAGGGGAGGCCCTTATCCAGCAAAGCTTTTGGGATCTCTGAGCAAATCCATCAGTCCCATTGCAGTTACTCAGAGAGTTAAAGTTAAGCCTTAGGGTTTCTCCTGGTGCAGTAGAGTCACAGGAATTAGCGCGTTTCTAACAGGAAGGGCAGTCTCTCCTTCAAACTGAAAATGTTTCAGCACACAAACTTTTTTTGCAGTTCACATTTGATGTTAATTCTGAATACTAGGAATGTGGGTGGTACTTTCACAGCAACTGTCTCAAGAAAAGTAAATATGTATGTTAAAGACCATATGCCATTGAGTTTTTCTGCCACACCCCCCCTGTGTTTTGGAGATGGAAACCTAACTAACTGATCTGGCAACAATTCTGGTTTGGCCATACCCAAAATAGCTTTCTAAAGCACACTTATGTTTTCATTTGGGTTTTGGCCTCAATATAAATTCTTAGTGACAAGTATACCTGCATACTATTTTAGGTAACGGCATTAAATGTAGCAGTGACAAGTTAGCAAGCATGTAATATCCTAAGGCAAATAGGTTTGTATGTTCTCTTTCAGACTGGATGATTATGTTGCACTTTCTAAAGACACTTTAGATCAGGAAGAATGTATCCTCAGGGAATCATAGTGATAACTACTTTTGACAAGTAGTAATAACAGAAGTTTAGTCCAGCCATGAAATGAAAGACTCATGCTGAAGCCAGGATTACTCGTAGTGGACTGCAGGGGCACTGTAATTGCACATTGTTTGCTTTAGTGATGGCATGTCTGCCTTCACTTCATCTGTACTTGTGAATTCAGAGTTGCCTGTTTCATCATACCAAGCAAAAAGCCTAATATTGATTTGAAGGGATCAATGGTAAGAAGCATTGTTTTAGCTTACTAGTAGGTAAGATCAATTTCTTCCACAGAAAACCACTGTATTATATGTTACAGTTCCAAGTACAGGGGAAATTCCCAAATTCTGTGTGGCTTGATGGATAAATATCACTCCTGGCTAATTAGAAACAACTTACTGATCCTTTCAGTAGTTCACAAAGATTGTGTATCGTGATACTTCTGAGGGAACATCATGAAGTGATCATGACTCTTCCTTAGTTCTTTGTAGTTGTTACTTCACTGAACCATCAAAGGCTATCGTTATTACGTATTGACACGGAGCTACGGAATGGTTGATAAATCTATACTGCAGTTGTGTTTAAAATCAATATTATAGCAGTTACCATGCCAAATCAATATTTGCCAAGTTGCCAGCTCCCAGCGCCTGATGCACTGTCATTATTCCTCTCCTCACACAGAATGTGGGGACCTAACCCAACACTCCCTGAAGTCAAGACAGGCTCCCATTGATCTCGGGCTATGGATCAACACGTGCACACTTTTATTTACTCACGTTTGTCATGGGATTGTACAAGAAAATGCACACAGCAGAAGGCCTGTTTACTTGCTGTCCACATCTGATCGTGATACGTGTCCTATGAGCTCTGCTACCATTAAAACAGGAACTTACCACTGTCAGTTTGTTGGACTGTTCTCATAGTGTTACAGAGACAGGGCCTGCTTAATGCAGATAAAAAAACAAACAAACAAACAAACAAACAAAAAAAAAACACAAAACAAAAAAACCCCACATATTTGCTCAGAAATAATCCATAAGTTTTGATGATACAGCAGTTCAGAAAAAACACATTTGAGACAGATCAACTAAGGCTAATTATCAAAATAGGCTTGTGTAATCATCTATGCTTCCATGTTTTAATTGAACAGTAGGATATTTCTTTCAAAAAAGTGTGTTAATTGGGGTCTGCTCATGGGAAGGAGTGACTAATTGAACTGGCATGAGCCTGATAGCAGCTTTTTTCATTAAAATGTTAACTTTTAAAATCAGTGTTACATTGCAAATGTTGTCTTTCTTTCAGTTGGACTAGTCTATCTGACACATGCCAGCTCAATTAGTATCTTGCTTTCATGAGCAGACCCCAATTAACACAGACGTTTCTTAAAGAAGTATTCCACAATTTAAATTAGCACATTTACATTAGAAGTAATTATACTGGTTTTGGTTGTTAGTTGTTCCTAATTTTTGTGATGATTAAGTATGCTTTAATGGAAAATGGCATTTGTTGATTAATTACTCAAGTCGAAATGGATGTTTGCAGAAAATATTCAAATATGAAAGACAGAAACTAAGGTAAGACCAAAATGCATCAATGGATATGCAGGGTGGAATTTCTGTCATTGTTTATACATAATTTCAGCAGAAATTATGCTACTCTCTAGTTATACCTACACTGAATTAACTTAATTTTCTGACTTGTTTCTGACCTTTGGAGGACCATGTAAAGTGGCAACTACCTAGGGGGACACTTTAATTGTAAGATGTGAGCTCCTTATGTTTTATGAGTGAAAATATCTGAAAAGATATCCTACAGATAGAATGATGAAGGTCTAATCCAGAACTTCACATTCAGAGCAAGAACAGGAAAGCAGTGACCTGGAACTAATAAAAACATCTAAGCTTATTGCTCCTGAAGGAGGCTGCTCTCAGGTGACTCTTTGGGGGACTGTGGAAATGACCTTCAAGGTCTCTGTTAATGTATTTCTTAAATATATGCTTCATCTGTAGTGTGGAATCTGTACTGTCATTGACTTCAGATGTGACATGACGTAAACCATCCTTAATTTTTTCTCTCTAGGAGAGCAATATTGCCACTGTATAGCAGAGGTTTGTTTTTGCTTTAGAGATAAAAAGATTTCAGGTGAAAATGGCTGTTACTATAACTCATATAAACTACATGGAAGGTATTTTATTGTTTGCATTTAAACTTGGAAGGGAGCATTAAATTTAAACCAGTACCTGTACGATGAGATTCATTAAATCTTCTTACATCTAAGTAACTTTTCTTTGAGGCCTAACTTGTGGTTAACTAAAGCGTTCCTACCTGAAAGGCATCCAGTCTTCAAGACATACTATCTACCATTTTGCTTAATAATGCGTTGTGATGATTAACTGTTCTCATTGATAAAAAAAGTGTCATCTTATCCACTTGGACTTTTTACGACTTGAGTTTTTGTCTTCTGAAGCTTGCTAATTTTTTTTCAATGCACACCCTTCCCACAAACTACAACATAACAAACAAACAAAACACCCACAAACAAAAAAACCCCAAACAGTCGCAAAAAAAACACAATAAAACAAGCACACACAAACCATCGAACCCTCCTCCAACTTTGCTTTTCCTGAAGAGGTGATAGACTCTCACTGTTCTTATGAAACATAGTCAGTGTCCTGGTGGCCCTCTGCTCAGCTAACAAGGATGTGTCAAGTATACAGAAGGTAAACGTTGTCATTGCAGGAGCCCCTTCTCTTATAGCTCTACATCTTCAGCCACTAAGGTGTTCTTACACCAAGTGTGTTTATACAGAGTCGTCATGGTCCTGTAAGAATCAGTCCTCTTCTGAAAAACAGCATTCTCCAGAGTTCCTGACTATCTGATATTAGGATTGTTTTTGTGGGTTTTTTTTTTTTTTTTAAGAAAACAGCTTGGCCTTGTTGTCATAATATTATTACCTATGCTGTAATAACTGGCTCACATAAACCATAAGATTTGCCAAAAATCAATGCAAAGATTGGAACATTTGGGTGGGAGCAAATGCAATCGGGGTATGCTTAAAAGCGGGTTTGTTTTTCTTAACTCTATGTAATGGACGTGAAAAACAAGAGAATGCTTTTTCAAAGCAAAGTGTCTGTTAGGAACAGGTATCTGTGCTGTGTAGTACAACATCTGACAGGAAACCTTGCTTCAGAAATAATGCAGTCCTCTGGAGGCTTGTCCAGCAAATGTATCATCCAAGGTCACTGTGGTTGTACCTGCGTGGCAGTGCACACAGACCGGGAGCTGCTTGGCTCTGAGACTTTGGAGGGACACTGTAGTGTCACAGGAGAGCTGTGTTGCTTGTGGAAAGCAGGGTAGCATCTTACCTGGGGGGAAAAAAAAAATAAAAGGCTAGCACAGGGCAAATGCACTTAAAGCATCAGTGGAGAAAATAAAAGCCAAATAAAAAGCGCCTTCCCAAAGAACTATCAACCTGTTTCTGGAAATAAAGAGAAATAGCTCTATGCTATACAGGGTGAATCATGAAACTGGAACAGTCTATTTAGGCGGATAAAACCTTTTTGGAATGGGTTGTCTGGAGAAGCTGTGGATGCCCCATCCTTGTCAGTGTTTGAAGGCAGGTGGGATGGGGCTTTGAGTAGCCTGGTGTAGCGGAAGGGGACTGTGCCTATGGCAGTGGGTTGGATCTTTAAGGTCCCTTCCCACCCAAACCATGATTCTGTGTTATAGGCTGTATTCTGCAGTATTAAGTGTCTGTAAGTGTTTGGATGTGGTGTTAACCCATGACATACAGATGATGGGAAGTCAAAGGGGGAGCTTATGGAGCCACAGGCACATGTCTGAGTCAAAATTATTGTCCATTAAGTGGTAGTAGTGATACCACTGATACAGTGCCAAAAGTGTGCTAAGTCCTTAACAGACAACAAAGATACCACAGAGCCCTTGCTTAAAGATCCTGTGGGGTTCAGCTCAGGTGAGCATTTAAAATGAAATAACCTCTTCAGGTAAAGGGGAGAAGCAGGAATTACACGTGGTAGGGAGGCCTATTTTGAAGAGCACTTTTCCTTTTGAGAAAGTACCCAGGCATTTTTGTAACTGTGGGCTCACCTGCTGCTCAGGAGAGACTCACTCCTGTGTTTACTCAGCCAGCAGCTGAGTGTGCTTGGGGGATAGTGTTAAAGATCTCATTTTTGTGCCATTATGGATAAGAACAGAGTACACACAGAAAAAGAGGAAAAATTACAGTTAAAGACAGTGTTACTGAAGGAAGTGGTTGTGCATGCTGTCAAGAGGAGGTTACTGCTCTCAGCCAAGTGGTGAAGTGTGCCTCTGCAGAGGTGGTGGTGCTGATCACAGAGCTCTGTTCTCCTGGGACACACTGGGAGAAGTTTTGTATATTGTTAACCCATTTTCACAGATTCCCTGGTTTCATTTCCCATCTGTGCTCTGTGTTGCCTATTAACAGCACAAATAATCTTGCACTTTGAGAAATGGCAAAATTAGAGCTTCTACCCTGCCTTCTGTTTCTCTAGGAACAATCTTAGGCTTTTTAAGAGTGTTATCCTGTGTTTTAAGATGTAGCTTACTCTGCTGGAAAATAAATATTCTATCAATAGATGATCACCCTAAGCAAAACAAAAAGATTTAAATTGAATTGGAAATATGAGAAGTTAATATATGTGTACTGGCAAGGAACTCTATCATTACATCACTGAAGGTGAATTCGTGACTGAAAACAGGCCAGACATGATTTACGACTTGGTAGTAGGTTTTAACAAAGACACAGCTTGGATGATTGAGATCTTTTCCCGTCTGTATAATCTGGGATTCTATAAAAATAATTCCTTTGTTCAATTAGGTGATAAAATAAGAAACAAATGTGAATTCCATCTTGTAAAGACCTCAAGCAGAGAAAAGTAAGAATGGTTGTGACATTAATCAAGATGTGAATAATGTTTTGCTCTGGTGTAAAATATTTTAATCTCTGTCTCAGCTAAATTGGTTGATTAAGATTAATTTCATATCAGAATCACTGAAAAGTTTTTGTGAGAGGGGGAAATGTAAAACTAAAAAATGGAAGCTTGGTGCTTTTAAAGACTCTATGGAGGGCAAAGAATGCTGTAACATGGCTTTTTCTAGATCTATATATATAAAGTCTGCTGCTTTTTGGACCTATCCTAAACTACAAGTCAGCCAAAGGTGGGGAGAAAGTCCTTCCAAAAAGACAAGAAATTTTTTTTTTTTGGTCTCTGATTAATAGGTACTGTTAGTATCTTTGGTAATCTTAAGGTACCCAGAGAGCAGCAAAAAGATGAAATGTGCAATCACAGTTCTCAGAGAAGAGGCCTAAAACCCCCCTGTGATCTTGTTCAAAAACCATTTCCATATGTTTGTATTTCAGTTTAAGTTGCATCTCCTCCCAGAACATGACTGTAATCTCCCAAAGTCACAAGGGTGTAAGAAATCTACCCTGAGTAGGGAGCAATGTTTTGTCCTAATAACATCAACAGCTGCCTTCTAACATTTGACCATGCAATAAGGGCAAAAAGAGGATCTGCACACACACAGGCAAGGAATGCCGTGTGTCCGTCGGGCAGTCCATTAGATAGCCATAATGCTCACAGCTGGAAATTTTTGTGAGATGGCATTTGATATCATCATTGTTAGCCTTCATATAATGCAATATTTATTACAGTAGGGGAAGAAGAGAGTATTTTTAGCTGCATCTTGAGTAACTTATCTCCATGGCAACCCTTTACTTGCCTGCACTGTTGCTGCTATATAGAATGTTGTCACATTAATAATAAATGGAACATATCTAACACATTTGGCTGCCGATTGGCTTCCAGCCACATATTTCTCTTGTTCTAGTTGAAGGGTTTGCAAAGCTTAGGGGTCCATAAGCAAATTTCATTCATTTTGTTTCTTAGAGAAAATTGCCTCAGATTATGTTAAAGCACTCAGGAGGTTTCATCAATGTATGCATTGTGTTTGTTGGGCTGGATTTTTTGTTTGCTTTTGTTTCTAGTTCCACTTTAAAATGCCAAGGAAATCCATGAACAAATACAATTAGAAAAGCTAGAAACCCAGCAGCTGTGGAGTAATTTTATTTGACTTACATTTGTACGGATAAGAAAATGACATTTTAAAAAATTGCTTATGAGGAGCCCCTGTGACATGTTTTTGAAGAACAATACTTTCATTTCATGGAAACTTAAAGCAAGCGGGTCTCCAAGTGAGATCCTAGAATTGCTGATCACTTCCACGTGCATACAAAAAAAGCAGCTGCAAGCAGTCAGCCCTCATTTTGTGGCCTAAAGATAGGGATTTCAAATGCAGTAAGTGCTTGTTGGGAAGGTAAAAAAAAAATAGGCAAAAGGATATTAGATTTCAGTTTCAACTGATCTTTTTTTTTCTAGGTATTTTAACACTATAAAACAGTAAATAATAAATACTGTAAACAGTATAGGGCAACTGGCTTTTAAGTTTATATATTAAGGCTTAAATATTCCCTGCTTGGCCTGAGAAACCACTTAGAGCCTATTTAAAAGGTACTACATGAGTACTTACACAAATAGTAAGTTTTCATATCTGGATGACTTAGTCCTCATTTCTTTTTTTTTTTTCTGTTTTCTTCCTTGTCAACTGTTCCTTCCAAAGCTGCAAAAAAGAGGAGTAAAAAAAGATTAAATAAAACCACTTTACTGTTTTATTGCACAACCATTCAATCTCTCTGCAGTTCACTTTTCACCTGTTTAACATCTCAAATGAGGGATGTGTGCACATAGAAATAATTCCTTTAGGAATCTTTATTTATGAAACACCTGTTACATTTTTAATTTGCATTCGTATGTTGCCAGTCATACCTGACTGGTCAAGGACCATGTAAAAAGTGTGAGTTTACTCAAGGAAAATATCTGGTGTAGCGTTTTGTTCTAAAGCACATTAAACAGCCCTGAAACTCAAAGTCAGTACATAATCTTGCATTGCTCTTACTTTTATTTGGAGAGTCCTACCCTTAACAAGCAATAGCTAATTTGAAATGAGTTGTACTGAGCTGGTGGCTTCCTGGAAGTACACACAGGATCCACTGTTTCTCAACTGTGTGAGAGGCCTGTTTAATATAAAGCCCCGCTCCTAGGGGTGTCAGACATTCCTGCTTATTTGTCTTGACCCCAAACTCACTTGACATCTAGGATAGGTGTGCTTCTGGACTTTAAATGAGAGACTTTGGGCCGGGCACTGTGATGGTTGAGAGATAGGTAAAAATCTTGCAGGATGTGCATCTCTCCAAGCAGCAGGGATCAGACTTCTGAGCTGCCACTTTTAGCACAGCAGACAGACATGTTATTAATTAAGGAAATTTTCTAAAGTGCTATGAAGATGAAACTTGCATATATAATTGCTATAAAGGTGATTACACTTTAATTCATGGTTCATCTCTGCTTGAGACAAATCTACAGTAAAAAAATACATTTCTATAATTAATCTGTAAGGGATAGATTTCAAAATGAACTATGATTTTCTCATGTAGGTCTTAAAAAATAAAAGAAAAAATATGACGGCTCTGGTGTTTAAGGTTTGTATTTGAGATACTTACTGGAAAACACAAGAATTGCAAGGATTGTGTCTGTTCTGAGGCCTCATCTTGTAAGAGCTTTGCACCAGACTTCAGTGAAGTGGGAAGCCCATCCTTGGAAAACAGGCAGTCAGACGTCCATGTGCAATTCTTGATGCAGGCTACATTTCCATCTCACTGCAACCACTTTCCCTCATCTTGTACAGGCACACATTCTTTATATGTGGTGTGAACCTGATTACAGTGACTGGCTGCATTGCTTCACTCTTTGACTACCATGAAAAAACACACGTATTTTATTTTGACTGTTTTATGAAATATTTGATATTCAACTCTACCCTTTCTGAGAACTCTGGGTGTTGAAAGAGCTTGGAGCGTAGCTGTTCCTTTCATCTATGCTGCTATATTCTGCCCTGATTTTACTTACTACTTCTTTGTTTTGTTATTTTCTTTCCAAAGTGTGACAGCTAAAAAATGCTGACTTGAAAGTCACAACCCCAGTGTAAGCACAGGAGCTACAAAACTGAGATTACCATGTCCTTTGTGCCCAGCAAGTCCTCTGTTGTCTATGTAATATTGCAGGTGTGGAGAAATCATGTCACTGGAAATGCATGTTCCTATGAAACATGCATTCCCCTCCTTTCTTAGCTGTGAGAACACGGTACTAGAGAGCAAATTAAACCCTGAAGGCCACTGTGGGCTTTGATTCTCTCTTGCTGTTTCAGGTCAGAATGAGCAACATCTTCACTTTAACGCAATTTCACTAAATATGTTTCCTCACTGACTCAAGGGCGCAATTTTTACTCTTTTTAATTTTACTTTTCGAATTGCTTTTGATCAGAAATCTAATGAGCTGCTTAAGCTCATTAGGAAGGAAGAAACAGCTCTGCCTCTGAAATAGTCATTAATTTGGTAACGTGGGGAGGACTCCAAGCCTGCCTTTGTGATCTTCCATTTTCTCCTGGTGTCTTCCAGAGCACAAACTTGATCCCTGTCAAAAAAAAAAAAAAAAAAAAAAAAAAAAAAGGAGAAAGCAGAACCAGTACAAGAGACACGTGCATTCTTTGTGATGAGATAAAGCATCCTTGAGATTTTCACAATGGTATTCATTTTCCACCTGCTTGTTTTACTGTACACCTGTCCCAGACTGGCACTGTTGTTGGCTGCAGTGTGGATGAAACTCAGTTTCAAAGCCAGATTTGTTCTAAAAAATATTTCCCTGGCACGTAATAATAACTGTTTCCTGTACGTAGCAAAATACAGCTAAATAAAGAGCCCAAGTGTGCCATGCTTGTCAGCCTGTCTGTAGTGTAATACTAATCTTTGCTCGAAATAAGGAGATTTAACAGACTGTAATAATAATCCTGTGGCTACTGTGCCCCTGGTAATAAACAGAAGATACTCCAGTCCCATGAACATGGGTTTCACAGTGGATTTACATGAAGTTTGTGGCACAGGTGTCAATATGATTGGAATAATGATACATGAGGGGTACCCACAGTGTTCAGACAGCCTTCAGTCAAATGCTTCTGCTGGAGTGTGTGGCAGGTTGACATTAGGTTGAAGGTGGGAGTCCAGTCAGACCCATGTGGGAGATTGGGTTCAGGCTGTGTTTAAAAAAAAAAAAAAAAAAAAAAAAAAGCAATTCGGAAAAAAAAAGGGAAAAAACCCCCAAAAAAAGAAAGAAA
>JAWWES010000171.1:30332426-30353513 GCA_035583135.1 Lophotriccus pileatus
CATGAACAGATTAGATTGCAATCAGCTAATTTTTAAACGTACCTGAATTTCCCCAGCGGAGAATCTATTTCTAACTGGGACTGCACTAATCAGAGGCTCATTAAAAAAAAAAAAAAAAAAAAAAAAGGAATTCGGAAAAAAAAGGGGAAAAAACCCCCTAAAATAGAAAGAAATCTTCCCCCTCTCAAAAAACACCCCAAACAAACAACACCACAAACCCCCAAACTAAAACAGCAAACAAACCAACCAAAGCAAACCAACCAACCACCCCACATTCAAGCTTTGTAGCTAATACAGCAGGGGTTGGGGTTTTCACATGTTATGTATGTGTATTTGCACTGAACTGATCATTCCAGTATTTCATCTTGCTCTCTCTGCATATATCTGTGTATACATTTATGTATATTCCATTTCATAAAAATATGTGTGTACTGATTATGAGTTGATTCATGGTCAATTCATGTTTTAATGAAGAGTTGCAAATCCATATAAATATGGATTTTGAGTATTTATTGAATTCTAGTATGTACTCATACATCTAGACTCTAAAATTAGAATGGCTAATACACGCACAACAACTTTAAATTCAAGCAGGTACAAATGTGTATCCTTGACAGACGAAAAGAGGCACATCTGGAATGTCTTAGAGAAGGAGTTGCTGTGTCCTAGTGAAAGTGTAATTCTGCACTAAGCTACTTGTTTAGGGTATGAGCTAGGAAAAGCACTTAGCTACATGATTAAGTTCAAGGATGTGGTTACAGCTTTTGTGGGACTAATCATATTACTAGAATGATACTTTTGCATTTTTCTGTGGTTGTCATACTCAGTTTGTCTGGGCGTTTACATCCTCTGTAAGTCAAGGATAGTTAGACAGACGTTGAAGGAGTGAATCGGCATTTTCCTGCAGCAATTTAGCCAGACAGTGTGACAAAACGATGTTGTAAGTCAGACTTCAATCTTAATTCATTCCAAAGGTTTGCTTCCTCAGTTGTTGCAAGATTTTTCATTGTTGTTTGTCTGTAAAATACACTCAGACAAATAGGTACCGTATGCCTCGAGTAACCTTTAACTGCTCTAAAGAAAATAGAAATGAAATGATTTTATATTCATCTGAGTGAACATTGCTTCGTTGGAATATGTGCTATAGCCAGTGAACTTCTTGCTAATTATCCTTTGCTTTGTCTTGAATGTGTGACTAAGAGGAAGACCAAGCATCAGCTCAGATTTGTGTTACTTGCTTTCCAAAAGGCTTAGCCCACTAAAGCTGGTTCTTCATGCTTTGATATGATTTTAAAAATCCAAATATTTCCTTGTGCTTGCTATGAAGTTTGATTTTCAGGAGTCTTTCAAACAGGTTCTTTTCCTGTACTGATTTCCTCAGCTTGAGCTTAAATTATAAACTTAACTTGCCCATTTTGTCTGGTATATCCTGTGTGCTTGCTTCAAATTATTCTAGCTGCTCTGATATACTCACAGCTAAGAATTCATTGCAGGTGAGAATGTTCCCAGTGTCATCAGCATCTCTTCTGTAAGCAGTGGAAGTGGAGAAGCATCTCAAAGCACTCTCACCTCTATTATCTTACAAGTACATTTCCTGATGTAATGAGGTTTCCTGTGGAGCAGTGTGTGTGCACTTCTTTTTTAACTCCAGAATTTAGGTATCCTGCTCTTAGATCAGTAGTTTAATACTTAGACATCACCAAAAACTTGGTGAGGCCAGTTTTCTCTGTAGGCACATCTGCTATTTCAAGTCTAACCTTCCCTCTTCAGAACCCCACATCAGTCAACACTTGGATTCCTAAAGTGCCTCTGCCATGCTGCTTGGTAAGATGGTGTTATGACCCACCTCTGATGCAGGGTAACTGTCAATAACTCCCAGGGGGTGAATTAGAGTGAGGGGACTGAATGACCAACATAAATGTGAGGAAGATTTGTCTTTGAGCAATTTAATGGCAGTGGGCAGAAGGTATGGTCACAGTCTTGATCTGTTGGGGTGGGAGCCCACGAAATGGAGTTTGTCAGGTTATATACACTGAAGTTAGCATGGGAATGCCTAGATCCTTCCCCAGGGAGGGAATTCTTTGTGTCTGACGCAACGCTATGGGGCATGCACAGTCTTCCAATGGAGAGTTCCCAAAAAGAGTCAGAGGGGTGCTTTGGGGTCCTTGGTGGTCCATAGCCCTCTCTAAGGATATGACCACTCTTTGATCCTGCTTCTTGCAACTGCACTGCTTTGCCTTATGAAAAGGGGAAGCTGGCATTGGAAAGCCAATTCTGTAACTGGCTTTACCTAATCTTAGCTCGACCTGGTGAACATCAGTGAGGTCTGTATTAGCTCTCCCACCCTTCACAACAATGCTGTATAAATCTCTTCTGTGGAAGTCTTTACTGAACTTTCCGCTGTGACTGGTTTTATATAGCATGACCCCCTTTGTTACCGGAGGGCACAAGTGCGTCATTGAGGATGTAGCAGTACAGAAGCAATTAAAAGAACAAACATGGCATAATTGGACAACTTAATTTATGTTCCTAAAAGGCTACAGATGAAACAACTATGATGCACAGTCAGAGAACCTCTAAGCATAAACCTTCGTAAGCTATTTCCATGGTTACGGCATTGTCATGTAGGTGCTGGAAAAGTAAATCCCTACCTAAACAGAGCATGAAGGAAGAGGTATTTAACTCTTACTTTTACTTAGTTCTTGCATTGTACAGTTTTGTTGTCATTGTTCCTCCGCTGAATTCCACCATATATGGAATATCTGTTTAATATCCACTTTGTACAAATGGGAGTTTTCTGTTTCTCCAGATCCAGCGGCCTCGCAGAAGATTACAGCCTCACATCTGACACACTTGACCATGTACATGCTCTCAACACCACTCTTGTTCGTTGTATTTTCCATTTTAATGTTGCAGCCCTCAGGATGTTGAGGATGGTTACAGATTTCTCCAACACACTTAAGAGGCTGTGAAAGGGAAATACAGCTGTGGCTTATGGGTGAAGTACTCTAAGAAAGACCTTTGGCTGTTTTTCAGATGACACCATATGATTACAACCCCATCAGTAAAAGGAGGTCAAATATATCTTTCCATCATGCTTTATCATGATGGAAAGACTTTGGAATATCATGCGTGTGGATTCAACGTCCAGTTCCTGGTTATTGGAGTTACATTTTTTCATAGCAAATCAACCGTAACCTGATTCTTTGTATCATCATCTCTGTTAACAGTGGAATTTATATCTGTTTTAGCATTTCTTTTATTCTTAAAGAAGGAGAAAGTATATTCTCTCCTTTCTAACTGCACACACCAAACATGTTGTCAGTGCCAGTTACCACCCCTAAAGATGCAAGAGGTGCATGCATGGTCATCAGTACTTATTTGAGGTTTATTGCAACTGACATCTTATGGTTGAGGTTTTCAGAAGTATTTGCTGCTTTTGGAGGATGTGGCTTGTCTCACTGAGTAAGACCAAGTTTCCTAAAAAGCTTGATTTTCAAGGCATCTTGTTTCATTTCATTCCAAACGGAGCCAAAATAGATCAAAAATGTTGACGTTCTTTTTGTTTTCAGGTGAAGGTATTGTTAGTGTAGTTATAACACTCCACTTTTCTTGAAGTATAAACTTACATAAACTTTCTAGAAAATTCAGTGCTAAGAACTCCAAATGGTAGCAGTATTTTATTTCTTATGTGGGCTGTTCTATCATATTATTCTGCAAGTAGTTCCATGGGTGGTGGGGTAGGAGGATGTTTGGAAAGAAAGAGAGCCAAGAGTTTTCACTAACCTATTTATAGTATTCATTAATTGATTTTATTCTTGTGGTTACCCTCCCATTAAAACCCATTTGAAGCTAGAGTGCTCTTGTCTATTAAGGTACTCACTAAGGGTTTTAAATTACTTTGGTAGTGTAAGAGAAAAATTGCGCTTATTTCTTAGCATGTCTCATTTTTATGAAATTTTGCACTTTTTCCTCAGTCTGTAATGTTCTTTCTAGAATTGCCGAGATTCTGAACTAATTCTGAAGAGGACAAGGAGGTTAAAGTCAAAATTAGTTCTTGCTATCAATCTCAAGCAGTTTTTGGCACTCTAAAGAAACCACCCATGCTTGTTTTGTGCCCTTCTCAGCGTACACGTTCATTATTGTTATATAAAGATGATCAAAAAAAGACATTTGGCTGGAGGTGAACAAGCAGCATCAAGCATACAAACCCAGTGCGTGCATAGTGTTAATATGCCTGTGCTCTCTGCATTCAAGCGGATGGGAACACACAAGTGGCAGGTTATGGTGCCTTGCCCTGTTCTCTCAAGCTGCTGTGGCCCTGCTGCTGCACTGCAGCACCCAGCAGCTCTGCTTGCTGGTGGGTGGCCCAGCAGGGAAAATGGGATCTCATCCCTCATAGTGGTGATCCCAGTTTAAGAGCATGTTTATCCTCATGTTGCACTCAATTTAGCTTCACTTCTGCCTCTTGCAGCTGCTCACAACAAAGTTCCTATTCCACTCTGAAGTGGGAAATTTGAGTTGTAAAAGTGTCTTCCACGTCCTTCAATGAAATACCTTTTTATGAAGATATCAAGGGAAAGAAGTAGTTATGAGCACTTTACATGACTGTATAAAGTCAGACATTATTCATGCTTCGTTGAACCTTATCTGCGAGATCAGCATAAAGCCATCTAGAAGAATGTGTACCTTGAGCATACTGATAATATTGGACAACTGGGTAATAACATTGGTGACATTTGCGAAGCCTGACAGATTTGGGCCTCTTTACACTGACATTAATAAAAATGAGACATCTCTTTCTCAGGCAGTAGTGGTTCAATGCCCTTTCTTATTTATCAGACCCCTGTTATTTTTGCTCTTTTTGGCCATTGTAAGGAAACAGCAAAATTTGGGGTTTTTTCTACTCTTTTCTCCTGATTGTTTTAAAATAGTCTTGCCCCTTTAAATGGCTGTCAAAAAGGGCTTCTTCACAGGCTTTTTGCATGGGTTGCTAAACAATTTGAGTTATAGAAAGTTGGTTTCTGATTAGAGCTTACCAAAGGTGTATCAGTGGCATCTGGGAGCATTGCAGTTGTGATGATTATTTATCCCTGCCTTGCAAAATGACACAGCACTGCTCATGGAAGTCAGCAGAACGGGCCTTAGACTTCACTGCAAACTCTTCCCTTAACCGAGGAGTGCTCCCATCCACTGCAAAAGGCTATCTATATTTCATTTCTCACTATAAAGGAAGGTAGAAGATTGACAGCGGTGCACTGCAATTTTGTAGTAATTGATCTTTTTCAAAGCGCTTTGGCTTTCTCTGAAGAGCTGTCATGTGGTTCTGTACCTTGTTACTGCTATAGGTACATTTCACTGTTGTTTTCAGAAAGTGGGCATCAAGATATTGTGATTTTTAACCACAGAATTACCTTTATTCTGCATTTATTCTGATACTAGATGTAATATTAATGGAAGTACCCTTCTGGCAGGGTAAGGCATGTTATCAGTAAATGTGTAATTGACTTCTGAACAAAGTCTGAGGGAACAAAGGGAGCTTGGAGATCAAGAGCCCTGTGCCTGCCTGCCAGAGCAGCATGATTGTTCTCAGGCCTCAGCCTGTGATACTTGCTTACACAGAGTTGTACTGTGTGTAGTTATCACTCGAGGACTAGTACTGGTAATTGTAGTTTGATCAGTCCAAGTGGTAAATGGCAGTGCAATTGTATCTCATGCTGTCCATCAGCCTACCTGCATATCCACTAAAAAAAAAAAAAGGGGGGGGCAAGAACTGGTACTCTAGTACTCAGTACTGTAGATGTACATAAGTGTGAGCCTGAAGGACTGGGAATGGGGAAAAAGAGGGCAATGTTGAAAGTTCAGTACATAGCACCTGACAGTGTCAGATACTGGAACTGAGAAAGTACTGTGAAATCAAGACTAAAATACTTTAAGTTTTGTGTTTAGTAATTTTTATTTATTGAGGGGAAAATGTTTCTTGCTGTGAGGAAGAAATATTTTACTTCTTTTTGAATTGTGTTTGTAAATCAGATCAAGAGTTTTTCTATGAATATAGCGCATCTAAAAGGATGTATTTGACACAGGAAACTCTCAATTGTTTAGGTATTTCAAAGGTTTAAATTACTCAGACCTCATAACATTAAATCCATGTTATGATCTCTCATATGACGAATCAGAAGACAGAAGGGAAAAATAGAACTTTTACATAATACCATTCATCATGACAAATGTTCCGTATCAAAGAACATAACATCCTGGCAGAGCTTCAAGATTACCCAGAGGAGAGTCAATGGACAGACTGTCGAGCCAACGTAATTTCAGAAACAATTCCACACCTTATTTATCCCTCATGTGGAGCAGAAAACCGATAAGATCTTCTAGCACAATCACTTTGTGCATTTGTTTAACCTACTGACCTTAACCCTCACTCACCTGACACTCTCATGTTTCTGAGCATGGAGTGGGGATTTCTGTGCAACTCAAAACAGTCTGGTTTAGAGTTTCTCTGTTAGAGATGACTTCTTTTTCAGCTCCTGAGCAAAGGTAGATGTAGGCTGTGATGCTGTAACACACTGTCACTATCTCCCCCAGAGATCAGGTGTGAAGGAGAACAGAGCTGTGTTAGAGCCCCAGCTCTCTGCTGGAGATCACTGGCATAACAAATCCCTGTGCCTGATCCATGAGGCTGAGCTCGTTCTGAACAGCTGATGGTCCCATTGCAGAACAGGAACAATCTCATTTCTCACTGTTGAAACGGTGACCTCCACACTGGCAGGCTCCCGTCCAGCCAAACTTATTCCAGATACCTTCAATGGATTGCCTGTAGCATCAGAAGAAAAGTGTCTCTCTTCATATTAAATGCACATTTAAACAAGTTTGAGATTCTATTGTGTCTAAACCTCTGGCTCAAAATTGAGAAAATGAAAACAAGTTGTTTTCATGAACCTTAAATTTAATCCTCAGTAAGTGGGGGTTTTTTTGTTTGTTATTTTGCTTTTTTTAATTTGAACTCATACTTTCATATATTAAATTAATTTATTCAGTATTATTAGCACCAAATTATGCAACTGATCTGCTGTTATAGTGAAAACTAGCGATCTTGTTTATGTCAGTGTAGTATGGATAGAATCATCTATGTAATTTATCAAAATTACATGTATTTTAATTGTTGGTAACAGAATTTGGTATTGTGCTGAGGGCTTCAAGAGAAATCCTCACGTTTTAAGTCCCTACCAGCTGTTGTTAAAAGCACGTCTAGAATTAAATTGGGTTGTACTCTAAGAGGGCACAGTGCGCAAAGGGAAGGTGTGTGTTGACATCTTTTGTCACATGTTACTGCTCACCAATTTGCCTTGATTTGTTCAAGTTTAACATCTTTTGTTCTAACAAAAGCCAGCTTTAGAAATTGAAACTTTCAGTCACATCTGACAAGCTTACTTGAAGAACAAATTTGCCAGAGTCCCCATTCACAGCCCCAGCTGTTCCAGAATAATTGTAGTCCTGCAGTGGTGGTCCATAATATTTCTTCTTTTCTGCCTTTCTCCTTTTGTTCTCATGAAAGATCTCTAAGATTTTTGGAGAACTTTAGATAAGAAGTTGCCCTTGTGAGACTAAATTACAAATATGTTAAATCCATCATATTAATTGCATAAATGTTTTTTTAAGAATCTCTACTGATGGAAGCCCAGCCCCTACGGAAGGATGTCCAGGTGATCTGACAGTGGGTCATTCCTCTTGCCCCTAATGTTTAACCTGGCATTAGGAATCCAGTAATGAAACTGATTTGTTACTGGTCTTATTTGTTGTGGAAATAGAGAATATATTAGAGCTACACTACAGTTGCTGGAGAGACAGAGTTCTCTTGCATTTTCATTTCTTCACTGAATTAAGCAGTCAAGTACTTGCAGATTTTCCTCAACATGAAGAATAGTGACAGCAATTGGAGAACTTTTGTCTGGACTGTCTTCAGTTGTTTTAAAATGTAGTATCCAAAACTAGGTATCTCTCAAACGAGGCCTTCTAATCTCTTAGTGGATCCCGTAGATTAGACAGGGACTAGTGACCCTTTTCTCAATACTGACTTTGTTGGCTCTTGTTCAGTGAGATATCACCTGGATCATTGTCTACAGTACCTGGCCAGTTGTTTTCAAGTTTATGTTTTTGTAGATGACAATTCTGCCTCCTTAGAGCAGCACATGTCACTTACCTTTGTTGAGTCACAGCTTTTTTTCTTTCCTTTGGAATTTCTTTGTCTTCCAGTCCACGTGGGACTCCCACTTCTGAATATAACTTGTAATAAGGTAAGTAAGCATTCTAATAACTGTGTGTACAACAGTGTTCCATCTCCTATTTGGTTTTTAACCATCTAGAGTATTAGATATGGTTGCAGCTTTTTAAAGTAAAAAACATGAGGAATTTTATTTACTTAACTGGGACCAAAGGTTGGCTAATGACACTTCTATAGATGGAGAATATTCTATGACAAAAACTAGTTCTTTGCACAGGATGTGATTCTGACCAACCTTATATTCTGTAAGGGGGGTATTCAGGATACTATTTTTCTAGGGAAAATATTTATATCATTTTGCTTAGAACAAACCTGGGATGATCCATAACTCTTGAAAATCCCATTCCATGACACTCAGATCTCAATTAATTTTAATATAAAAATAAGCCTAACATCTTTCAGGGAACCACTGTAATTTTTAGGTCGTTCTTGATATTTAAAATATGGGAGATGACAGGTTTTGTATTTGCATTTCATATTGCATCCTGTCATGGGTATTTTTTAAAGTTCACCTTATGACTAAAACTGTAACTTATTTTCTTGTGAAAGATAAAGCCTCTTGAGCTTATTTGTATTTCACTGCAAACTGCAGTTCACTCAGTTCATGGAGCTCAAAAGGGGCCCTGTGAGGCCTCCTCTTGGTCCAGCTGGCACTGATTTAAGGATGTGACGTGATTATAATGATAATGTCTCAATTAAGTGTTGCTTTGAGATACTGGGCTTGCTCACACATGAAGCTCTTAAGGTGCAAGCCCCTTGTGACTAAAATCCAGGAAATGGTTCACCTAACCATTCTTATAACAGAATTTCTGGAAGTATGCAGTTCCAGGAAAAGTTCAGAAAAGAATAACAGCAATCTATTGTTGTACTGGAAAAAAATAGTGAGGCTATCCTTCTTTCAGAATGTCTTAATGTAAGGTGAATCTATAAAGGAAACATCAAACTAAGAGGAAAATCTGAGATGGCTTGGGTCTTAGGGGTACAGGGAAGGTTCTGGTTCATCTCTGGGTGCTGCAGAGTGGCCTTCCTGGTTTGCATGTTTGTGTTTGACAACCCTGAGTCCTTGAAATGTGCTGTTCAAAGCTGGCAAGAAGATACCAAAACTTCTAATGATTTTGCCCAAGTCAGTGCAGAACATTTATTTAAACCCAGATTATACAAGATGTTCCTTGTGCCTTTAGAACAGAAATGTCTTTTCTCTACTTTTCAGCTGCTGATATAAATGGTCTTCTCTGGGAAAAGAATGGATTGTAATTTCAACACACAGTCAGCATAAGAGAAGCTTGGTAAACAAAAAATATTGCTGGTGGCAGTCAAGGGAGGAGGCAAGAGGAAAGCCTCATTAAATCTGATTGTTATGATACCCAAGGATAATGGTCTTGTACATTGGATAATGATTTACTTAGTGTCTCTAGAACATGATAGGTAGATTATGTAGGTCTGTGATAATTTTTTTTTTTCACTGAAAGAACAGCTATCATTATGGCCTGTGAAACAGTTGAGTAAATCTTTGTGCTGCATAGAAGAAAGACAAAAAAATAGGTAGGAATATTGAAATAATGCAATTTCACCTCAAAGTGAACAATAACTACTAAAGTTGAATCTATGACCTTCACAATGCAAAACTTGTAGAATTTTATCTGTCTGTGGTTTTGCAATTACCAACAATATAAAATGATGGTATTATTTAGTGATGTCAAGTTTAATTCATCTAACATAGAGCTTACAATCCTGAAATAATTTCTTAATAAAATTACAGGGTTTGAGTTGGAAAGAAGCAGGAATAAGGAAGTTGCAGTCACCCTCCAGCTGTGTACCTGAGTTCATTTAGTGAAGCAAGAAGCAAACAGGCAGCTGATCCTAGTCCCCTATGCTTGATCTTCTCTCCAGTCTGTTCTCTGTCATGTCCAGGACATGTGCTTTGTTGCCTGTGCTGGCTGTGGTGGTGCTGGTGCTCGCTGTCGGCCTGAGGAGGGAGGAGCTGGTGTGGTCTTCCGTGCCCTGCTCTGCCCGCAGGGCTGAGGTAGTAGTTGGGTGCCTTGCTCTGCCTATGTTTTCTGCCAGCACACTCACCTCAAGCGAAAATAGGAACCAAAATGTGGTCAGAAGGGGTGTGTCAGATCTTGGCAGTCTGAGATGAGCTGAGGTGGGATTGTAAGAAAGACCTCCTGTCGCTGCCAGGGTGAGATCTGCCTTTTCCCTGTAGCAGACTGCAGACAGCATCCTCCCCAGGCTGCTGCGCCGGCCGGGGATGAGGGGGAGGAAAGATGACTGGCTTCAGCAACTTAATCCCATGCCCATTTATTTCTCTCTACAACATCTTTTAGAGCCCTGCAGCTGTCACATTTGCCACTCTTCTCATCCTGCTAAAGGCAGTCCCCTCAGTCTTTTGAAACAGCAGCAAATTAAAGCCCTTTTTGAAGGCTGCAGACAAGCTAATATATATTTTATATGTTCTGTATATATACATGCACTAGCATATCCTTCAAAGTTGAAAGGAGACTATTTGAATTAAAGAGAAATTAATATCTTTGCAGATCAAAAGAAAAAATTAAACTTTTGTTTCTGGTTTTAAGGGGGAATTTTGAAAGTAATATGAAAACCTCTGGGGTCTTTAAAGTATTTTGAAAATTGGTAGCAGCTTATCTCTGAAGTTCAGCTCTATGAGTTGGATATAAAATTCACTTACTACTCATTATCATTTCATCTGTTTGAAGATGCTGCAATTGTAATGAAACAATTGTTACGAATAGCTTATCTATGATCTTCCATCAACATGTTTTCCCTCTTCAGATTTGCTTGTGGATCACACAGTCATTTAAATCTGTAAGTGACAACGAATGCACTTCTCAAACTACTGTCAAATGCATCCTATGGCTGCAGTTATGAAGATTCCTTTATCAGCCATACCTCCACTAGCCACGTTATGGGCTGATAAGAGTCGTGCCACAGTGGAGCCATCTCGTGCTGATGAGGGAGGGTATGCACACTGAAAGTGATGCACATGAGGCTCAGTTCTCAGTGTGAAGACACTAGCCAGGGATTTTCAAAGAAATTCCCCTTATTAGGAGCCATCTGTCCCTGTTGGTTGAACAGGTTTTAATTGACACTTCCACTGGGCAACTGTTTCTTCTGCTGAGTTGCTTGGTAAAATTTGCTATTTTTATTGAGTTTATTAATAATCTGCAAGACACTCAAAAAAATCTATTCAAACATATCCATGCAAAGGACTGATCAGAATACTATTGGCTTAAAGGAAAAAAAAAAAAGGTTCTCCAAGCCTTGGGAGGAAATGTATGCAAAGAAGGAAGTATTGGAAAAATAACTCCATTAAAGAGAGAAAATAAAATTAGCACTAGTCTTGAATAAAAATGTTGTGGACGATAATCTGCTTTTCCTTTAAGATGCTAACTTGATGGAGAACACCCTGATAAATGGCTTGTCCATTCTCCAGCAGTGACCACTGGCTAAATGAGCTCAGAACCACTCTTTTTACATCCTCAACATCTGTGAGCAAAGCACTCTCAGGAAGTCTTCTTTGATTTACTGCCAGTTAGCACACTTCTGGTCGCCAAATGGGTGCTGAGGAGCAAACACCTCAGCCAAGACCCATCCTCTCCCTTCTCCAGACTGCAAGGCCGTGGCAGGCACCTGAGTATAGTGTTTGGCTTCCAGCGTCTCCTCCCTTTCTAGATGGAGGGACTGTATAGCTGTTAGTGCAAGGATATTATTTTGATAGGAATCGGGTCCTGGGTGTGTACAGCGAGGACAGACGGTTGGCTTTTCTCTGCTTTAGGGCTCTTCAGGCATTTAATTTTGTTGTGATTCAGAAGACAGACCTGAGGAGTCTAAGTTCACCATATAGTCAATGGAAAGAAATGGTTGTCTCTGGCAGGAGGAAAAAGGGAAACAACCTGTTGTGATTCAGGACATTTAAAGGTGGTTACATTCAGGTCGTGCATGAAACTTCATGTAATTGTGATGGAGAGTGTATATCCTTTCAAAGGAGTAAGTGCTATTTGAAATATAAAAATGAACTCTCTCATGAATTTGTTACATTTAGGCTTCAAGTACACTGAGAAACAAATTGAAAATTCCATCATTTTGGAATGATGAAAAATAGAAAGGGGATGTAAGAGTCTCCTAACTGCTGGTGGCAGAGTTTGAGCCTGACACTAAAGCTCAGTCTTTGCTATTGGATTCTTACCTATGGAACATGTGAGGAGATACAGAAGACTTTCCCATGTTAAAATAGGAATCCAGGAGGAAGAATCAGATTCCACTCCCCTCCTTTTTAACAGCAGAAAAGTAACAGTGCTGTAAAGGGAAAATCCATAACAGAGCCATAAAATAAAACATACTGCAAGGAGAATAGTGTAAGCTTCCAAGGATCCAAAAGAAAAAAAAAAAAGGCATTTATGCCCATCTCAGACTGGGAGAATGAATGAAAAGGCTGGATTTTTGCAGTCAGCCTGATATAAAGCTGAGAAACTTAACACCCTGGATTTTATGGTATGAATTTAGGGTTTTTTTAGGATAATATAAAAACCTGATATTCCATTGATAGGAAATGGTCTTCCACTTGTGAGGGATTTCCTTGCTACTACTTAAAACAAAAACAAAGGAACAAACCATAAAACTTGTATCTTTGCTAAGCTTGAGTAGTGTTTTTTCTTCTTAATTATGTAGCATGTTAATAGTATCTGAAATTTTAATTAAAGTTTGCAGTTAACATCAAAAAGATCAATACTCTACAGAGGAAAATGTGTTCTTTTCATACTCTTTCAGTATGGCATCATGTACTATGGAAGAGTTTGATCTATATCTAGGTGTTCTCAATTTGCTCTTTTTTTTTATCTTATGCTAAAAGATGCTAATCAGTAGGCTTCTGCATGTGTTTGGATCAAAGAATATTCCTCAACCTTTTTAAATCTCGTAGTTTATGTGCTATAAGCTGTATTTCTAGGTTCATTGGGAAGGGTTTCACTGCCATTTATATGCAAACAAAACCTCATTATCCACCGTAAATTGGTAGCTGAGTGGGTGTGAGCACTGAATCGATGCCAGTGCCGGGGTTACTGAGGATCGCTTTGGTGGCTGCTGGGGGCTCTGTGCTGTGGGGAGTCCAGCAGGAGGAAGCATTGAGCTGACTTGTTTTGACATGACTGAGGTGAAATTCGTGCTAATGAGCAAAGACTTACGTCGGGTTCTGCAGAACAGGAGCTAGTGACTCGAGTGTCTGCACTGCAGACATTGCCCTGGCATCTCAGATGCCTCTGCACTGCACCTTACCAGTGGTGGGCTTAGTAAGAGGCTTGTTTGCAGGTGGCTGGACTGTCCTGGTTCAGCACACTTATGTTGCTGCAATTAGGCTGTTAAATCTCTTCAGAGCCCAGAGTACTGAGAGCAGAAATGGAGAGGCAGAGTAGCTGCAGCAGGACTCAGGATGCCCACAGAGAACACATGACCAAGCCTGACAGAGTTCAAGAAGTGTTTGGATGATACGCTCAGGCACGTGGTATACATGGAGTCTTGTCCACATGGGTAGATGTGGATGGTCTCTGTCTACACATGGGCTCTTGGGGAGGGTCCTGTGTAGGGCTAAGAGTGGGTGGGACTCTATGGTCCTCATGGGTCTAATCCATCTGAGGATATTCTGTGATGACATGAGAAAGCAGCCCAGCTTCCAGGTGCTGGATTGATTAATTTCCAGTATCCTCTGAGCTCACTGTGTAATGTGGCAAAAGACAAGGTTATGTGGAAAATACTACTGTCACCCAGATGATGGAACTATTCTTTACTCATCTCTCCCATATCAGAGAGTTGTACTACACATACAGTACTGAGACCCCTTTTGGGTACTTGGTGTTTGTAAAAATAAACCTAAAGGAAAATGAAGAAAGCTACAGCTTAACTCAAGGATAACTTGAATGTGATGCAACATCCATGTGAAATTGTTCTCCCCTCCCAAAGCTGGCAGGTATCTGTGTGCTCTCACAGAATGGTTTTGTTGGACAATGTAGTGAGCAAGAAACACTGTTAAAATAATGCTGACAGTTCCTTCCAGATGTCACAAGACATTTTAGTAAAGATGGAGATGAACTTGTACACAGTCCTATACCTCCAAAGTATAGGTGTTCTGTCATACCACACTGATTTTCTTGGTTCTTTTTGCTTCTATAAAATAATGTAAACATATATCAAAAATATGGTGAGAATGCACCCACCCCTGCTACACATTCCCCAGAACTTCACAATCAAGCTGTCTGCTTAGTGTGCCTTTGAAGTAGATGCAGTATCAGTAGATGATTAGGTTAAAAAATTAAAAAACAAAAACAAAAGCAAAAAACACACAAAAAAACCAAAAAAAAACCAAAAAAAACCACAAAAAAACCCCCAAACAAACAAAAAACCCAAACAAACAAACAAAAACAAAACAAACAAACAAACAAAAAAACATCAAAACATTTTTGAGAAAATGCTGACTTGGAATGTAGAAACAACACTGTTGATGAAAGTAATAAAACGAAAACCAAATTGGAACAAAAAGGCATTCGTGTGCAAATCACAGGCAGTTGTGCTTGTCTCCATGTCAAAGTGATCTACACATCCTCTGTTCCCCTGGCTGACTGAGATTCTGATTAAGCCTTGATGCAAAGCACTGACAAGTTTCAGAAACTTCAGTCTGGGAAGAAATGCAGAGAGCAGAAAGAGTCCTTTGAACTCAGGGGAGGCCTGAATGAAGTTAAAATCCACAATATTATCTCAGCTGGCTAATAACAGCAAAAGGTTAGAGCAATATAGTAATGGCTCAAACTTACAGCTGCTTTTTTCCATTGGACAATAACACCAGCTTTAAGTCATGAATGAAATATGTTGGCCCAAATCTGTTACCTTAAGCATCTCCAGTAGTTTCTATGAACTGGGGGCACAATGTATATTTACTTGCTTGATGAAGACGTACTCATCACTGATAAATCCTCACTGCCTAATTAAGATGTCTAATATATTTCAATGCTTCATATATTTCCTCTTGCATATGCTTAAATGGGTAAAACCTTGAATTGAGTTAAACAAATATAAATGCACAATGAAATGCTTCATTTCAACTGCTTATTCTAATCTATGGCAATGTAGGAAACCAAACAACACAGCCAGAAATTTTATTATTTTTTGTTAACTAAGCAAAATAATATCAGGAAATGCCTCTAGAAAGCTTTCTGAAAGCTTTTAATTATGGCTTCTCTTCTTCCAATAATCTTAAAAATCAAACTTCCTTTTTAATAGTAAATTGAATTCAGCCTTTGTATTGATTATGGAAGTGTCTGTTTAGATTTTTGATTACTGAAATTTCTACCTAATGTCTGTTCAGCAGTTTTAGAAAATTAACATGATCTGAATTTCACTTCCAGCAATTAAGAAGTCTGCTTGCTACACATTCATTCTTGATATTGTAAATGAAATGTCATTATTGCCCTGCATTCAAATAAATACATTTATACACGCAGATACCTGTGTTGTCAGAGAGTCTGTGTGAAATGAAGATGGCTATAGGTTGAATCAATGCAAATACTAGAATAAAGGTTATGATTCTATTGAATATTATACGTGAATTAGCATGATGGGTCTGTGTCTAACTTGCATTTAGTAAGCAAAATTTCAAGGGTCTGCTTTCTGTGAATTGTCACTTTTCAGGTATTAATGAATGGTTCATTCAGCCACTGCATGTCTTACTGAAAAATAGGTAAGTCAAATACTTGGTGATGTATCAGATGCTAAACTGTCGTTAGAGCTCGCCTTAAATTTTCTCTCCTCACTCGTCCCAATTTTTTCTTCTTTCTTCTAAGACAATTCAAGGGATTTCTTTAGCTGCTGCTCATGTTATTTTTGAGACAAAGAACCCCTCTGCTAGTGCGTGAGGTGGCAGTGACTAAACTGCCTTCCAGCCCTACCCAGCTGGAATGACCATGCTGTGGGATCTCACCACGCGGTACCTCTGGCAGTGGTCCAAGGTGGGCCCCAAATTCTTGCCTGACTGCAATGTTCCCCACATATACAAGTATCTACATGTAGGAAAAGATAACTGTGTATATGCCTTACTGGTGCAGTTTGTCATCTCTAACATGTACATTCAAATTAGTGCACTTGGTTCATTATAACTCACCTCTACTAATAATATTAGGGTAACACATTAATGGGCAGTTGCAAGTACGTTGTACAGAACTTTAAGACAAAGTGTTAATCTTGATGGGATTAAGAAAAAGCATTAAAATTAATGAAATGATTGCATCTCAATCTGCATATGCAAATTAGGATAAATCATATGCCCTGCAATAGTATAAGAGAAAGATTATGATAATAAATTGCGTTATCTGAATTAATGACTGGCTAGCCCCACTTGATAAGGTCATAGTAAGTCCCAGTGCTCTTATTACTAAAATTTATCATTCAAGCATGTGTATGCATTTAATTATTACATCCTATTTTAACAAGCATATAAACTTTGAGAGCAGTGGAAAGTTTTCCTGTCTGTAAAAGAAAACCTCTCCTTGTTCAGAACATGTCAAATCATGAGAATGGAAATTACGTAAGGAAGGTAAATAGATATCTGCCCTTGTAATTTGATTTAAGGATTAATAAATAATTTGGTTAACCCTTGCTTCTCACTATGTTATGGTGTACAGGTTTATGGCTTACATGGAGCACATGAGAGTCAGAGCTAGGAGAGCTATGATGAGAGGAGTCACTAAGTGTGCTTTATATGTTATTTGATGATTTCCCAGCAGCCCAGTCTACAGACAAGTTTATTCCAGGCAAAAAATGGGTTTCTAGCTGTGCGCTAGTACAGTGCCTAGTACAATAAATAATGATGTTTAGTATGGGTCTTGGAGTAATATTACATTGTAATTAATATTAATATTTAGTATTTTTTATCTAGAGATCTCAAGATATGAGGAGACTGTAATTCTGAGGCTGTTCTCTGGGAAAGGTATCATAATCTTGTTTCAGGTGGACAGTAAAAGACTTTTTCTTTCCCTCCATGAAATTAAATTTGAAGCTCTCTCTGGTTTGTGTGAATCACAAGTCCCCATTGTCTGTAGGCATTCACACAGCTGGCAAGCAGTTAATTTGTCATGTGTGGACACTTCAGCAGTATTTACTGAAGATACATTTGTTATGAGCACAAATATATGTAAGACTACGTGCCTAAACATAGATGGGTTCACTAACAGGTGACAGACAACGTAGAGCAGATCAGTTGCTAAAAAAATTGGATGCAAAGGAGCTCAAACACTTCGTGGAAAAAAACACTGGTGGACTGCCTCAGCTGTCTGTGCTTGTGAAGCAGTTGTGGAGCACGTTCCTTTTAGTAGCTACTGGCTAGATGGAGGCCAGTGCCACCATTCCTCTGAGCCTTTCATGTAGAAATGAATATAGAGGACAGCTCATCCACTGGTTGGGGAGCTGCAAAAAGAAACTAGAGAAAACTTGGTGTGCTGTTTTAGACATGCTGGGTGTTCCCATCGCTTAACATCCACGGAACTGCTGCCAATCAGCAGTCACTGCCCTTACTTGGAACTCTGGGGAGTGATGGCCTGCTGGCCACGAGCTGAATCAACAGGAACCTCGTTACATCCAGAACTTCAGATTTCAGGCAACTTGAGGAAGGCAGAAATGTTTTGAGGCTTTAGTACATAAATCCTGCAGAAGCACAATAGCCACTCAGAAGTGTGATGCCTTGATTCAGAACTATCAAATTAACTTCAATAGAAACACTCTCTAATGAATTAATCATAGGAATACAGATTTTACTCCCAGAACAAAACATAGATGATCCAATTAACCAATTTCTACTAAGGCCTACGATTACCTTATTAGGGCTTTAAAAAATGGCTTCTGCAAAGCAGTGTTTATTCCCAGATTGCTGCAGTTATCAGACAGCACTAAGATCTGCTATTGAGGCCTCTGCTGTCCCTTATCTCATTAAGTGTGACATAAACACCTTCGATGAAATGAAATGGTAAAGTGCAGCAAATGGAGTAAACCTCTTCTCTACACAGCAGTGCCCTGCTGCATGCTTACAATCTGATTTCCTGGCCCCTATTGACAGATGATAACATGTTTTGTATGCTTGCCAAAGATAGCCATTTAGAGCTTCTAAATAATTAAGTATTGATTAATCAGCCTAGAAGCATATAGAACATTTTTTTCCAAGCTGTTGTCCATTCTTAAAGGTCTTATTATTTCTGCCAGAGGAAGCAGGGGAAGCTTCTGTACACCTTCTGTAGCTGTCAGGGGCTTAAAATGTTACAGGTTTGTGCTGCTGGGAGAAAAATAGCACAGCTGACAGATTGCCACAGAACAAGCATACGTGATTCTGTTTTGCCACACTTACTGTCCACAGGGTCAGTCAAGAGAAATACCCACATTCTACAAGTCACAAAGAAATTAGTGAGGGTCGGAAACTCTGTTTTAAGGGTTGGCCAACTTGACTCTAAGGATGGAAATGTGTGGTGGCTTATCTGACTCATGTCTCTTGTATTGAAGAAGCCTTCACTTCATGGGTTTGTGGCAAAGTTATTCAGAAACAAGTCATTCTTCTGAATGTTTTTTTCCTAATGTTGTGTGTTGCACATGCATGTGAAAAATAAAGCCTTCAGGTTTTAGACTCTTTAAAGACTCCAGTGAAGATGATGATGATTGTTAAATTATTATTGGCATGTGATCTCAGTGAGCTACTCGATTCTCCCCTTCTGGGGAGGATTTCAATAGTATTGAGCTATTTCTTTTCTCTTGCCCTGAAACCTGCAATTACCCTATAGATGGTAAATAATTTAAGTATACTGGTTGATGAGATTCCTCATGTATCACCAATTACCAAAACTACATTGGGTCCTAATAATATTATTATTGTGATCACCAAATGCAGGTAGGAGTTTTTGTAAGACGTCTGCAAGAATTTAGAAGCCCTAATACAGCTTGAATCAAAAACATGATAAAAGCATTGGAAGATGCCTTTTTATTTCCAGGCACAGTAATTTACCTGATAGCCATACAGAAGGTATTTGCAGCTTGTGTCCTGTCTGTACCATAGTCCATGTGCTTTCTGCTTTAAGGAATACTCAAAACCCTGCTTCTCTTTGTGCATTATCTGTTTACTGGTGTTAAAATGCAGCTCCTTGCCCCTGTGGCATTGCAGCTTGCTCTGAAGGACTCGGCATCTTTATGGCGGCTGGATTATGGTTGTGAGTGCCTGTGTAATCTGTGCTAGATGTGGAAGAAAGGCCCAAACCCTTACATTTGTGTTTGTATTACAATGCAGATGATCTTGGAAGCTTGTAAACGGAATGTGAATAGCTGGTGTGTGGTAGCAGTTCCAAGTGCCATGTGGCATGGCAGACCCTCCTTCCCCCCGCCGGCAAAAACAAGCAAGATTATAGTTCTGCTGGTATGTGGCAAGTCCCTCAGCAAACTGAAACCCGAGCATGTCTGTGCTGCTAGCAATAACCAGGCAGTTTTTGTTGACAGGGTTTGTAGCTAACACTTCTGTGAGGCAAGAGCAAAACAATTTTTCTGTGATACTGTGCATAGAGACAGCCTTTTGTTAGCTAACTGGAAGTGTCTTACTCTTAAAACCATGGGATATCCTGTCTTGAGTTTAAGAGAATAATGGAAAATGTGCCAGGGTATGAAGCAGCTCTGATAGCAAAATGGCACAATATGCTGAAGCTGTCTGTCATTTGTGCATAAGAAATTGTAGCAGTATAACACTAGATCAAGAGTTTGAATTTTCCCAACATTGTTGGTTGTTGAGGAGAAACCCCTAACATGTATAGGATTCTCTGTGACTCTTTGTTGTCTGTTCTAGTTGAATCTATTTAATACCAATGTTGGCTAAAAAGTTGTCCAAGTTATCTGAATATAAGGCCAGTAGCAGATTTCACAAGATCAGGATAAGTCTTGATAAATAAGGTTTCTGGGGACCTTCTGGTTAAACACAAGAGGAAAACTTCTTAAAATGAGAACATTCAGGCATTGGAATAATCTCCCCAAGGAAGTGATGGGTTCCACATCACTGGACAGGGTGCTGAACCATATTGCCTAAACTGCTTTTGCCAAAAAATGTTGGACCACATGATCCTTGAGGTCCCTTCCATCCTGGTATCCTGTGACATTTACTGATAAATGTGCAACTGCCTGATAGTCTAAGTTTGGCCCTGTTGCATGCTGGCTGCCTAGTCAAACTCGTATGTACTTTATCAGAAGTAACTGCCAAATTCTGTTTTTAAAAAGTGATCATTAATTCCAGTAATAAGCCACATGTGAAGAGATGTTGTGAAGAGTGAGGAAGCAATTGAATGACAAAGTTATTTGAATAAGCTATGATGCTAATGACCAGTAAGAGTGGACAAGGACATTGGTGGTATGTTAGAAATAAACTGAGATTTGCTCTTATGTGGGTGAAATATTAAGTATATCAAATGCTTCTTCCCCCCCCCCCCCAAGCTTTGTCATTCTTAAGGAACAGTACTGACACATTTTGCTTGGAGGGTCATGTGTTTTAGAATTGTGGTTGATTACATAGAATATTAGGAAGTCTTGTGTCCAAAAGTTGGTTGACGGTTTTTTTCCCCTTAGATAATAAGATGTTAAATGATTTTTATTTTACAAATATTCCTCGCTTAGACCATCACAGTAACAAGGAAAAAAAAACCATACCCTGTTGTAGCTGCCATCTGTTGTAGCTGGGGTATCTGCTGAGGTTTTAGAGGGGTATCTCCGGAGGGGGTCCTGGA
>JAWWES010000171.1:30353613-30366676 GCA_035583135.1 Lophotriccus pileatus
GGATGCGATTGGCTATTCAGCTAGCCAATGCAATGAGACAATATAATAACCATAGCAACACAGAAACCAATGATAGATGAGTTTACAAACTTCAAAACCCCGACAATACCCTATATCTTAAAAAAGATCATATTCTTTACAGGATAAATGACTGAATGACCTGGCACCTCTAACTAAGGATGCCTGTCTTTTATCCTGTTGCTTTGTTCTCCATTGTGCCTGGTAAACTTATCCAGTTATGATCATAAATCAAGTTCTCCTCATAAATCTGAACTCTTTCGTAGTATCTGTAGCACAAATGCTTCACTACTCTGAACTGTTTTCAACGGTTTAGGCTCTGTTTTTGTGTGTCTGACAGCCCTAGTTTTCATTGATAGTGACTCAATATCTGCTTGACTTTTTCTGCTCATAGTTAATTTTATTTATGCTCCTAATCCTAATCACTCTCACTTCCCTGTCAACACTGGAGTTGTTTGGTGATATTCAAGTTGAAGTTTCCTTGGGAAATAAGACAGTAGAGCAATTAGAGGTTTATAAAATTGCATGAAAAGTTTGATGCTACTTAAACAAAGCTGTATTTAAGCAAAACTGTCTCTTGCTCCACAGTATGATAAAGATGACACTATTTTCTGTGGCTGTCACACCTTCAGCACCCTTTGCTCATCCTTTGAGGGTAGTGGACAAAAGATGCTGAGGAAACTCACTGTCATCAAACTGTTTTCTTATACCATAAAGGGAGCTTCTGGGACCTACGAGAGCTAACAATTTCTGTTTATATATCTACAAACTGGCAAAGGTGCTTCATAAATGGGGAGAATTCAAAAGCCACATTCCTTTCTTTATAAAGTGAGAGGAAAGTATGAGAAAGTAACACTGTTTAAAATCTCAGACTTCTTTGAATTTTGACCAGTGCAAAGGTAGTTGAATTGTCTTCTTTGTCCTGAGGTGTGTTTTAGTCTTACATTAGACTTGTGTGTTTTTTATTATTCCTTAATGTTAAAAAATGTTATGGAAGAGGGTTATTGAGGAAGACTGAGTAGGGAATGAGGACTGAAATGCCTGAAATTACTTTATCATGAATTTTTTGCTTCATGCTAAGTTTGGGGAAAAGTCTATTAGTCTTTGGGCGCTATTCACTGCAACTTGTGTTTTAAATTTGCAGTCACCAAAACTTGGGGTGGAACAGCCAAATATCTGTGCCAGATGAGAAACCCTTCAAAATCAAGCAAATCAACAATAGAAAAAACCCTCCATATATTCATGAGCCGTTCACGAAATACTGGGAGCTGCATTTTGGCCAGTAGTGAGAGGAAGAGACCTGTTCTTGAAGAGTAATTGCTGGCAAAGTTGTTCCTTCTTTATTCTAGCATGAAAAAAATACCAACAAAAAAACCCCTTGTGTGGGGAGAAGAAGAGTTACATGCAGCTGCATAACCTCTTTTTCCAACAGTATTCTGAGATGGTTGACTGGAAAGGTGCTGTCCTGAGTACATCTCTAGGCTGGAATTTAAAAAGGCAGTCTGTGCTACAGATGTTGAGCTCAGTGAAAGGGTTTTCATCAGTAGAAATGCAGACACAGTGAGCATGGCCACTGTGGGATAAATGTTGAGGTATTAATATTTTTCTTAGTGATCACAGGTACTTCATAGAACAGGAAATGTACTGCCTTAAATAGAACTAAAAAAAAAGAGAAGACCTGCATCCTTGTCTGACAGCTCTTTATACCGTTCTTTGCCCACAGCATGACTTATTTGTGCTAAACTAAGGAATATGCAATTTTATTTGGTTGTAAAAATGAAGTATGTAGCTTTGATCTGTTACCTGGATATGGATTTCCTTATAATATATTAAAATACTTGGTACTCTTTCTCTTTTAAAGTATTTCAAATACAAAACCCAATAATGGCATTATAACTATTGCAAAAAAAAAAAAGAAAATTAATTCAAGATTAATGGAGAAATCCAAAGAAAAACTGAATAACATAGACATATTAAAAAATAATTGTGTATTGATCTTTTTTCAACCTCTGATTTAAATACACCATCTTTCCACCATAAAGCTTCAGCAGAACTGTGTGCTTGTTTAGATTGGTTATTTATAAGAAATAATTTTACAGCAAATGCTGAGGATATAGATATTTTAGGAAGTGAATTATAAAAATCAGCTTGGACTTTTGTGCTGAGATTTTTATAAACTTAGCATAATGAGGGATGGTAGGAGAGAAACACATAACAAAGAAATATTATTCTACCATTATTTTAAAGTTTTGGAGAGAAGGATAAACATCCTCAGACTATTCTTAGTGGCACTTCCATCTTGCTTAAAATGAGGTTGTGATGAAATTCTTGCTGTGCCTGGCTTTTCATGTACCTTCCACAATGGGTTCAGTAGTTAAAACTTGGTAACCAAGGCCATTAGGGATGATACACACAGAATTACAAAGAGACTTGCTCTCATCTCAGCACTGGTTCATCCAGGTTAAAACGATGAAACACACTGGAAGTTGGCAGTTGTGCATATAGTAAAGAGGACTTGCAAACAAGAAATTGCAGCTTCAAAAAGACAAGTACCCAGGGAGTTAGGTGTGTCTCACAGAATCACACAGTCTGCAGCTTTCCTACCCTGCTTTTTCAGGGATTGTTTTTTGTTTGTTTTCCTTTTATTTTTTTACACAGATACAGGCTATACAATAGCAAAGAAAATGTATTTCTGTGGCAGCCTGAAAAGGTGATACGTACTTGTAAAGAGATTACACTTTTGGAAATTTTTTTGGTCTTACAAACAGACTCGAGTCATAGGGATGATTTGAATCAATACTGAGAGCCAAGTCTCTACTCTCTGATGTTAATTTTGTATCAGTGTGAGAATATTGGTTTCTGGAAGAGCTGGAAGGCTGTAGCCCTGCAGCAGTTGCAGAACTATATGTAATCTTTTAACTCCGGTTCTGAATTTTATTTTTTTCAGATCTGGAATGTAAAAGTTGGTCTTGAACAGACAGTTATGTGCCTACTCTGTCTATAACTTTCTGTACATTTAAACCAATGAAAAAAGTGTCATCTCTGAATGATGAAGTGAATCTGTTAACCTAAGTGGCCAGAAAATGTGTGATTGTTTTCAGTGAGCACAGCACTCCTCACTGAAAAGGAGCTCTTTCTGTGTGCCTCTTTGCATCCCTGTGTGATGATTCCACGACTGCTTCCCTTGAAGGCTGAAGTGTAGCCAAGTGTTCATAAGTCCATGGAGTAGGTCTACAGAGATAGATGATCCACTGTATTTTTTAACTCTAATTTTTTAGTCAACCAAGGCAAACTTGTAACTAAGGAATGCTTGTACAGTTGGGGTTTTTTGTCTGTGTTTGGGTGAAGGGGAAGATTTTGGTAATACTTCTAACCAGTTGCACAGAATCAGCTTAATTTTCTTCAGCTTCATTTTCCATCTGCTTGGTCTTCACTCCTCTTGACATCCTAGCAGGCGTTTCATATTTACAGCCCAACCAAACAACTGAGTTTATTCAAATCTTTCTACATAGCAGACATAAAAAGAAATTATTTTCATCCTTCAGCAGTTCCAGTCTTTCAATAGTGTCATAGCAATAGAAATGGGGCACTTGCACTTTACCATTCAGTAAAGGCTAACTAAGTGTGTTTGAAGTACTCTAAGGTTGAGTGACCTTCAATGACTTGTGTGTATAGATTATCAAACATCATAGCTGAACTAACAGACCATGAACAGTGTCCGATTCCTTTCAGGCTAAATAGTGCAGATAATCATAATTATTCTGGGAGCCAGGGTCAAAAGAGCCGCTTCTTGCTTTTCTGGCTTACTGGAGAATCTTTTAAAGTATTAAATGATACATCATCCCTGTCAGTGTGTTATAAAGGAATTAAGTGAAGCAAGTTCTAGAAGATATTTTTGACAGCATATATCTGATATGTCTCTGTCCTTTCATTCATATCTCCTCCATTTTTTTAAATGCAGATTACCAGTCTGTCACTCAGGTGCTTTATTTTGTAGTGAGCCAGTTTCCATCTCTAGCAGAATTTTCTCCCTTAATCTACATGGACAGTTTAAGAAGCAGTTAATTAATGCATGACGTCTGTTCACTGTAGGGGAACAACACTGCATCATTTTCCAGTTTATGGAATTAAATGGAAACAATATTTTTTACATCAGATTCTAGTTTCTGATATTATGAAGTACCTGGTGTCAGGAGAGTTCCTTACCTACAGCCTGCTTTGTATGCTGTTTCAAACAAGGTTATGGTAGCAAAGAGAAATTGATATGTGATGAAAAATTATGCAGGCATTTTCTGGAGGACCAGGATTAGTTGGAGTACACAAGGAAAATAATACCTTCTAAGCTCTTATTTATTGTATCTAAAGTCTCATTATCATGTTATCAAGATTATTCAAAGGAATGTTTAAATCATGTTAATATATATATATGCATCTGTAGCTATACGTAGACTGTCAGACCTTGTTTATGAAGGAATTAGTATTTTTAATACCCTCCTAAGGTTAACACAGAAAGTTTAGAATGGAGTCCTTAATTAAATGTATTATAGCAATGGTTTGGAAGAAGAGGGACGGTTATAAAACAGAAGAAAGAAGAATGAAGTCTAGAGAAGCAGTAAAATGTTTCACTTGTGCCAAATGAACATTGGGAAGCACAGGTGAAATCACAAACTGACCAATTTTTTTCACATGCATATCTTCTGCCTCCTTCGTTGTGGCATGAGTATAATGGAATAAAGCTATGCAAAGCTGAGCAACAACCTCTCTGGCAAAACTAAACCAAACATTTAAATCAACATTTAGGTGAATGTACATGTAATTAAATTTGTAGAACCAAGAACATTGAATTTGTAAGAAAGAAAAGTATAAAAGGCATAATCATGGGTATAAAGGTGAAAATAGAGCAGAGGATAACAGCTCTGTGTACAGAGGGAATCACTGGGTATTTTGCTTGCACATCTGGATAACACATGCTACAGTCCTTGACAGAACTGACTGACAGATTATTGTTCTTCTGAACAAGTGCAAACATGTTATTTTTACACTTCTATTTTTAAGTAAATAATAAGCCACCAGTTTGGTTGGTGCAGCGCTCAAATGTTCTGATGGCATGAAGCATACCCTGTATAAACTGTGAACTCTATTTGAAAATAAAGTTTATAATTAAAACTGGCACTTGTGGGCCTCCAGCTGGTGAATGCTGTTTTGCTGACGTGTGGCTCCTGACACCCACAGTATGGTAGCTCATTGTCAGATGCTCTGCCAGGTCCTCGCTATTCCAAAGCCTCAGATGTTGCCATCTCCACAAAATGGGGCCCGGCAGCGGGAGGCTTGCAAAGGCTTTATTTCACTGTTTATACAGGAAAGACTCTTCCTTGCCCTGAGACTCACCTTTTTTATTTTATTAGGTGATGATCGTGACTTTCCGTTCTGTGCAGAAATTAACCAGTCTCCTGTAGCAACAGTGGTCGTTGCTTTCCCAGAAGGACCAGCGTGTCACCACGGGGGCAGTGATCAGGCTCTACAGCCTAACGAGGCTGCGTTAGAGTTGTCCAGAGGTGACACAATATTAACGACAGTGAGTTGGGTTCTCTCGTGTGATCTGGCTTACTGATGGCTCCACGTTGTCATAAAGGGGCCAGATTATTTTGGCCAGATGAGTACTGGATGCAGGCAAGGAAATGCTGTAAACGGGAGAGAATTTGGTTCTGCGTGTGTGTTTGGCCACTAGTGGACACATGAAGAGTTTATTACAATGACAGCCTAAAAATGAGACAAAGCTTCCCAAGCAATATGAAGTTGCAGTTTTGCTTAGTCTTAAATGGAATAAAAACATTTTTTTTTTTAATTCTGTGGTTTTGTAATTTCAGGTGGCTTTATGTTGTGACTTCAGCTTTGCTTAAACAAGATTTCAGAACTAAGAGGGTTCTATGTCCAGCACTCTTAATAAAAGCATTAGGCTTATTTGTTCAGTGTGTGGCAGTGGTACAGCCCCTCCTTGTTCCCAGGTAAACTAGCAAGAAGTAAGACAGTTTGTGCATCACAGTTCTCCCACTGTAAGTTGTTATGGATCAGCTGTGAACACAAAGGCTCATCTTGCTCATTACAAAGTAACTTTACACTAATCTTTTCTAGCTTATATCGACAAACTTTAAGTAAAAGTATGAAATGGCAAACTTTGGATAGTTATAATGCAGCTGTTAGAATAGCATGTCCGCACCCTTAGTGATCTCTCCTGGATATAGTTTTTCACCTTCATAAAGCTGTCCTTGATGCAAGTAGCAACAAACTTACCCTCTTGCACACAGTGTCATATTAAATGACAATATAAATTAAAAGAAAAAAAATCATGGAAAGGACTACTTATTGTGTATTCTTTTATTGCCTTCAGTAATGTCCTGATACAAATATAGAGAATGAGATAATTACACCAGCTTGGAGGCTCCCAGTGTAAATAAATCTGTGTAATGATTAGCTGGGTTATCAGAGATAGAAAGAACAATGACAAGAGCTATTTTATAAGCTAATATTTTTAAACTAACTTACTTATGTAAAGCAAGCACACATCAGAAATCAATTCTGGTACATTAAATGTTTCGAAATACTGTGTTGTGGTGGTGGGGAGGGGAAGGAAAATTAATTTGAGGAATCAAAAATTTTCAGTGAAAAACTATGAAACATCTCTAGCAACTTGCAGGCAGCATACATAGATAATGAGATACTGATATCACTGGGTACCCAGGCTAGTTTTGTGCAGTTTGCTGTTCCCCTCCGTTTGCCACTTAAATCTGACAGCTTACAAACACACAAAGGGCTTAGCAATATATAATGGTATCATTGTTGAAGCATTTAGAAGAGGTAAGATGATGAAAGAGAAGAGCAATGCTATGCAAACTTTTTCTTAATGTCACCTTTTTTGAGTCAGAATAGAAATTGTTATGCAGATATAAGAGGGAAGGTGGAGAATTTGAGAGTAGAAGGAAGTGTCCCAAACACCTACTCAAGTGAAGCCCCAAGGGGGGGGGGGGGGGGGGGAATTAAAAAAAAAAAAGGAATCAACAAACAAACAATAACAAAAAAACACAATTCCCTGAGTCTTTCCCTTATCCATCCAAATGACTGTATTGGTCCATGCTCTATGCTGCAGAGTTAAATCATGGGGCTGAAGTCTAGTAGAAATTAATAAAACCCCAACAGTGTAGAAGGGAGAGATAACAAGGGTTTGAAGAGAAGATAAATGTGTTTTTTGGAACACTTTATATGCTTGTTGTTTGTTGTTGCCAGTCATGGTTCCTGATGCTTTAGGAATGTTGAAGAGTTTCCTCAGGTCCTCTGGTCAATTCTGAAGCCTGGTACAGTAGGAAAGATTTACTACTTCAGTAGACATTAGGAGCAATTTGGCTTCACTGATTAGATATGCAAGTTAACATCTCCAGCAAATTGAATCAGATCAGTGTGATGTCTTCCTTGCTCTTTGCTTCTGGTAGGCAGTACCTTCTTTGTCAAAATAACTAGTGTTTTTGGAAGAAAATTAATTGTATTTTAAACAAACTCTATAGAAGTTCAGAAACTTTTTGCTGAAGTTTTTTACTGGACAAAAGAATATTTTTTCCAAACACACCTTTTTCCCCATTCCTCTCCCTTCCCACCTTCAAATCAAACTGTATTACAGTCAGAATACATTGGAAAAAGTGAAGCATTTGCCAGAACAACAAAAAGCAAACCAGCATACATTTACTTTTTTTTTTTTTAAATAATTAAACAAAAATTCTTGTTCCACTACTTCTCTGGGGCATTTAATCTTGATAATGTTGACTTAAGTCTTTTACATTTGAAATGAAAATTAGTGACCCCATTAGAATTCAAACTGCTATATTCATTAGAAGTTGCCTGAGTCAAATAAAATTGAAGCTTTCTCTCTGGACTGTTGTTTGTTTTCCATAGCTATAAACAAAGGCATAAGCCCCTCTGTCCTTTGTTGATTTTTTGAAAAACTTACCCTGGTGACTATAATCATTAATTAAACTCCTATAAAAGGTGCTTAAATTGTTTTAAAGAAGAAGTTGCACTTTGTTGACTTCAATTAAGCTTACCTAAGCTTGTACACATGGGGACTCCCAAAAGAAAAGTGAATTTGTTAACTTGGAAATTTTTCTTCAAACTCATGTTGCACTAATCCGAACGACATTGATTTGCTCAGATGAGCAGCTGACACCTGAAACTTCCTTACTTGAGCTACTTGACTCCAACCAGCAATTGCCTTCTCATAGCCAGGGATCTGCATCACAAGTGCAAGTTCCTTTCCAAATCAGGCAAACTTTCAACTACTGGTCTGTCCAGCAACAGTCATGTTTATTTTCCAGAACCTGATGCAGGATAGAGTAATGCCTGCTGGACATTGCATATCAGTCTTGTGTCTTGAATCTGTCTTGCACTTTTTTTATTTCAGCTTCTTGCTCCATATTCCAGGTACTGTTGTGTGCTTGAAATTAGTACAGCTGCAGTTGTAGCTGGATTTTGTTCTTTCCTGAAATGGAGAAAAGCAGGGAATAGAAATCTAAAATGTAAAAATGCTTGCAGAAAAGAAAAATATATGAAAGAGTTTTCAACCTGAAGACCCTATTCTGTTTCCCTTTCATCTCATGCCAAAAGGGTTTTTTTGAAATTATAGGTAGAGAACTTTTGTTACTACAGTAACCACTTGTGGTCATGCACAGCAGAGAGTTGTTGTAACAGAGACTGAACTAGAAGAAATGGCAGTGTAGAGCAGGCTAAAAAAGCCTTCCTGTTCTCTTGCTAGCCAGGTCAGATAATCTCCTGTAAAGACATCTCTGAAGAACCTATTCTATAACCCAGGTGCAGAAATATTCCTTTGGTTACTGCATGGTAAGCGGAGAGCACTGGAAAGTGTGGGAAGTCATCTCACAAAGGCACAGAGTGAATTTGCTGGCATTGTTTGGTTTGCATAGAGAAAGATGGCTTGGTAGAGATACAAAGCATAAATAATGCAGGTAAGAAACTGGCTTCACTTGAGCTCAATGAGAACTCGAAGAGCTGGTAAAGTATTCTTGAAACTCATGAGCTTTCAAAACACTTGAACCTTTTGAATAACCTTTGAAAAAACCCTTTCTCTTGCACAAAAGACCAAAGGTGCTACAAGTTGATTCTTGTTTCAGCTAAAAGGGCTTCATCTTGCTAGCATGTCACAGCATTAGAAACAATCTTCTCTTGGCATCTAATCAGCATATAATTTTAGTTGTCTGTCTGCTCCTCTTCCGCTCGGCTCTGCATGACAGTGTTTTATGCTGGGGGGTTTGGATTATCAAAACAGAGTGGGGAGCTTCTGCAGGATAAATCCAGGGCAGTTGCAGGGGTTTACATTGGGTAATCTCAAAGTTTGCGATGTGCGATGTTTATTTAGACGACAAACTTGCAGCAAATACACTGCGAGTATCCCAGAGGTGCCTTTCCCATTTTCCAATCAAAGCTGATGAAATTAGAATTGGCTATCAAATCCTTCTAGCAAACTTGTATCATTCTTTCCTAATTCCCTTCTAGTGCCCTCTTGAGAGATGCAGATAGTCTCAGTGCTGCATATTAAACTTTAATTACTGATTTCTGTTATGAGGATGAGATAGCACTCGGACAGAGATAGCCACATCATAGCTAGCAAGCTCCTCATGCTGAAAAACACCCATAAAATAAATGAAAAATGAGTCAGCAACCTATCACCAATCTCTGTCAGTGCACGCTGCCCCTTCAGCTCCACTGTAGGATGCCAGCTGGTCTTCTATTAACAGTAAATTGTGGATTTTTATTTATTTATAAGTGTCATTAATCTGGCAGGTTGAATGCAGTTTGCATTCCAAATTAAAAAACAAAACAAAACAAACAAACAAACAAAAAAAATAATACCGGGCTTAGCATTATCCTGGCAGACAAAATAGGTAGTTTATGAAAAATATCACAGTGAATAATCCACAACAACAGTGCTGTTACATGGAGTTTGAAGAATTTTATTTATTATGTTGCATAAAGGAGAATTCCAATAGAAAAACCCTTGACTGATTTACTTCTCTTAAGGAAAAATCCTATGGTTTCAGGCAAACTGCTTAAACCCTTGCATGACTGACTTGCAACCACTTTTAATTCTTTGCAAAATTAACATGCAGGACTTTAGGATTGTTGCTAACTTTCCTGAATTAAGTGAGACTAGAGATTTATCTTAAAATGACCACATATCTTCCAGGATGGAGCAGGTATATGTGGACTTAAAGAAATGAGGATGTATGATGGAGATTAACATACGGGTGAAATGGCAACATTTATACCAGTGTTTTAGAAAATTGCTGCTAGAATTCTCCAAGTATTCTAACAGTTGCAGAGATTTGCAATTTTACAGAATTAGGGTGGTACAATATTTTTTTTCTATGATACCTTTCTTTTGCTGTTTGTGTTGTCGATCTTCTCTGAATTTGTCTAACTGTGCTACTCCCTACTCTGCTGTTCTTCTGCCTTTCTCCCAGACCTGCCTGAACTCTCATCATGTTGTATACACAGTGTTTTTTGGCACTTGAATAGTGCTCTGAGATACAGTTCTCAGCATGGAGATTTTTCCATATACCCAATTAGCATCATTTTTCTTTCTCTTTGTTCTACCATGTCACTTTTGCTGCTTATCTAAATAAATGGGATTTCAGAAGAAAATCCTGTTCTTACAGTGGAATTGTTGACAGTTTCGCGCTTACTTTCTATCGCAGGGAAATGGAAAGGAAATAACTTGAGATTTCCAGGCTGCTTTGGGCTGGTAAAGGGTCTGCTGGGCTGCAGAAACCATCAGATAGGTTGAGGATGGGTCTTATACACTGTGCTTGGCTGCCATGGAAAAGCAGAAAGGACACTACAGGACCAGGGTGGTGCAATATTCTAAGACCCTTACTCATCCTGTTAGTTATCAGGCCTGTGTGTTTGCAGGAGTGTTAAAGCAAACATATCCTTTTAAGAATCAGGGTGGAGAGTCATCTGTTTGCTTAGACACTTTGCAAGTAATCATATGAGACTGACATAGTTCATTAGATCACAGTGCAGGCCATGTGATAAGTACTAACCAGAAATAAAAATCTCATATCTCCTACAAGCAGATGCAAATAGCTGAAAGCATGATCACGGGTTTTAGTTATTATATTTAAATATAATAGCCACTTCATTTTCATGGCCCAGTCCACAACAACCCACCACTTGGCCTGCCCCCCTGCTTTGAAGTTCCTTTGTTCTAACTTTCTATGTTGCCTCTGTTTAATAGGATGTTAGATTGTGGGCAAGTTGGGTTTTTTTTTTCTGTAGGAGGCTTGAGGATCTTTCTAAATTGCTGTTTATTCAGGCTATTTAATAAATTGTTTCATATTTTTAACATCTACATTTCTGGTGCTATGGGTACTGATTAAACTTAGGAAAAAACAGGTTTAGAACTTTAATTAAAAGTAGATGTGTGTGCATAGTTTTAAAAATTACAAAATACTTCTAAAGCAAATATGTATTTTATACATGCAGCTAGTAGGTTTTCAATTTGCTAAATATGCTATATGTTTGCTTTTAATTGTATAACCCCAAATATCACACTTGTCTTCATTAAAATTTATTAGTCCACTCATACAAAGAAATTATTCTTAGTGTCTCCAGTAAATATTCACTCTTATGGACTATGAAGCTAATTATCTCCTTAAAGCTAATGCTGTCATCGTTCATTATATACTAAGCAGGCAAAATGAATTTCAATATATTTCCTGGTCTCCCTCTCAATTTATTTTTTTTTCTTACTTTTAAGCCAATTCAAGTTTACCCAATTAAAAAATGCCAGAAAAGTAAGTCACCAAAATGTATGGAGTGGTGTCTAATGGGCTAGATTTTATTTATGTACTGGGATGAAGGAAAGAAGCAAAATACTTGGGAAGTTGAACAGCAGACCATTCATAACTGAATCATAACACCCTGTAGAAGTGGGGGCTTGGATTGTTGCCCCATGGGGAGCCACAGGCAGTGAGTGGGAGGCTGTTCCAGGCAGTGCTGCTGCCCAGCAGCTGCCGTGGCTCTTTGGCTCATTCTTCCTGCCGCTGTGGGAAGACTCACAGCATTAAAGCAAAGACCCTAACCAAGGTCTGAAGTTTAGGAGCAGAGTGAAGCTCATGCCCAGTCTGATGTTTGTGTGTCCTACTGCAAGGCAGGTTCCAGTTCAATGCAAAAAGAATGTGCTAATGTGCTCTATCTTAAATTTCTGCTGAATTTACTCATTTTTGCTACAGCCAATAGTCATCAGATCAGATTATTTTGGTATTTTTCTCTGAGTTCAGACCCATTTCAAATCAGCACTAGAGTTTTTCTTGTTCTACTCAACAGTGAAGAATGTACTCATACTTAAAAAGAGCTATCAATAGTACAGATTGTTTTTAAAACACACAATTTTTTTCTAACATTTTAATGGGGTTTTAATACCTAGGCATCATGTTATTATGTTTATACTAAATTACAAAGTTGAAGACACAATATTATTATGTTAAGTATGTTTCATGCATGCATTAATATTTCAGTTGTTTATTGTATGCTAAAACTTCAGAGTTTTTTAAATTAAATTACTCCCATTTTCAAATTCTGGAAACTTAGGCAATTTATTATTTTTGCGTTCTTACTATGGCCAAGAGTGAGTTTACTGTTTCCTGAGAGTTTTAAGTAGATATTTATTTTGTGAGGGTTTTTTTTTACGTGAGTGAGAATCCATGAAACTCCTGATTGTCTATTTTGACTTGAAATGGGCATCATTTACAGTAGTTTGGTGAATAATATGGCATTTTATTCAACTGTACTGGTATTCAGCAATTTGTCACATTTTCATAAAATGGGCATCTCAAATGGAACTGCAGTTGTTCCTGCTAACAACAGCTGTACTTCACTTCGGAGGAAGGCGTGCTGTGACCTAAAGATGCATTTGTCACTTATGTAGTTACATTTTGTAACCTAACTTAGTTGTCTGTTTAGCAAAAGTAGGATTTGATGC
>JAWWES010000171.1:30376212-30415346 GCA_035583135.1 Lophotriccus pileatus
TGGGGAAAAATATTTCAAAACAAAATAGGAGATTAACTATTTTGAGCATAGCATTTTGTCTGAGACCTATAGCATGAAACAGTGCAGTAATAGTAATGTAGTGAGAGCAATGCTTTTGTAGTTATGTGGAAATGATCTTCCAAATGGCACTTAATCCCTGCTTTTCTGGGAAACTAAACGGAAAAAAAAGCAGTGGCTATTTTCACAACTGCAGTGAGTTGTAAAATATAAGTGTGACATCCATGCAGACAACAATCTTTTTTTTTTTGTATCCAGATTACCCTTCTCATTTCTTCAGTCTCTCTCGTTGCTCAGCTCCTTCATGCTGAAGCACACCTTGCTGTCTTCTTTCAAATAAAACCGCTGTTCCCCTCTGACAGCATTTGGCTAATTGGGTGGAGGTACCTGTTAGCGAAGGAGCCAGTGCACATGCCAGCACAGGCAGCATGGGCTGAATTATTTGAGATATGAGGAGTAGGCAGCAGTGATGTGTCTGTCCTTCCCTGATTCAACAGACCCGGGCTGCTCTTTGAAATCTTACATGTTTGTTTGTCTTCCAGTGTCAGTGATTTTGCTGAGTGGTGTACACTGTCACAACAGAACTGTCACTGCAGTTGATGTTAACAAGCAAAATGGCTGTTTAATGAAACACTGATTTCTGGACAGTAAGTAATGTGTTTAGGACCCTGGGCTGTGTTTTAGAAGACAAAGGAGGGCTATTAGGCTCAGTTTGTGCCTTACCCAGCCGGGTGAGCAGGTAATGATGCGTGCCAGATAGTGGTACTTCCATTTGTTTCCCTTTACATTTCTTTTCCTAATGCACCAGAAATTTGGCAATCTTCACATTCTGTTTCCTCAGAAGAGGAAAGCACTTGACCAAGAATCAATATATTAGTCAGAGGTTCCAGTTATCTAGCTTTGTGAGTTACAGTTTTGTTCTTAATTTTTGGAGAAAAAAGCCTGACTCTACTTAGCCCTCTTCATCACACAGCCACTTACTCCAAGTTCTGCTGGATCAGAGTGAAAACTAGTTAAGCACATAATTTTGCTCTTCATGTTGAATGGGGCTTAGATGAGATTTTAATAATCACACCTGTACAGAGTGTTCTGGCACAAACCTGAGTATCAAAAACTGTATTATTATGCATAACTGATTCTTTTCTGATCACCCCATTACACTGCTTTAAAAGGGGTTAATCCTTGAGGCACAGCACTGCTAGAATACTCACTGGAGGTGACCATGACTTCCATTCAGCAGTGTTCTAAAAATACTTAATACATAGAAAAACAGAGTGGCACCACCATGAGACAAAACTTTGTGAGACTGCTTTATGAGTTCCTTTAGCCCATTGTGGCTAATTGCATTAGGGGCAGCCCTTTGTTATGTGCCTGGGATTCAGGATGAAAAAAACTAGTTACTTCAGGGTTGCAGCGTGCAGTTTTTAGAGAGGAGATATTTGTGTAGAAAATGAGGTGGAAAGGTAGATTCTGTAGCTTCCTCTAGACCTCATGAGTATGAGAGGAAGCCAGTCAACTTTTCTAATTTAGCATGCACACAGCGTGAATAATCAGCAATAGTTTTTAAACCGCAGATGAAAACTGCAAATTCAACCAAAAAACTTTTTCATGTAATAGTTGACATTCCTGACCAAGTAGTGTATTACACCCAGTGGTGCCAGGATGAGCACCGAGTGTGCGGCACAGTGCATGCCTCCTACACCCACAGTACTCCCTCATCCCACTCAACCAATTAACAGTAATTAGATAATTACAGTTCGTAAAAGTCTCTGAAAGATGAAGATCTTGCTGCTTGGGACTCATTAGCCCTTTTTAACATATTTATTATGCTTTTTATTTCTGACCACAAAGGGGAAAACTTGAAATATTCTGTTATTTGCCATATTCTGCTTATGAAGCAAAGCCTGCAAAATCAGCCTTTCTCCCAGATGTCCAATATTAGCTCTGTTTTGACTGAAAATGACAGATAATGATAGAGAAAGGAAGCTGCCATAAAACACCTTGCATTTGATCACAAAATTTTTACTAGTGTTCCAAAGCAAATGTCCTGTTATTTTTATATCTCTGGTAAAAATCTAGCCACTTGTTCTCTGTAATAAAAAATGGTAGGCTTTAATTATGTATGCAGCACAGAACACACAGGAATGAGTGGTTAGAGTAGATTTTTCATGCAAGGCAACCAGAGCTCGAATGATTTGTGGAACTGACCATTTTTGTTGTATTTTGAGTCTAGGGATTTTTTTTTTGTTTGTTTGGTTGGCTGGTTTGGGGGGTTTTATTTTAATTTAAAATTGGTTTTTTGCCTAAGAACTTTCCTTCAGCTGTGTTCCTGAAAGATGCTCAGTTTGTCCTCGTCTCTCTTTTTACTGAATGACACATCATTTTTACATCAGCAAACATTAGGCAACTAAACAAGGAAGGTAATGCCTTTACAGCTCTGATAATGATGAGTGAAAGGATCCCTCCAGAAGGTAAACTAGAGCAAAATATGTTTGTTTTTGTGGGAGAACAAGTTATGTAGAATTCCTTGCACTGTGGATGAGAGTGTTAGTTCAAGGCTAGTACACTTGTCAGCACACTCTTTGACCTTATAATGTCCTTTAGGGTCAGGAGCTTGCTATAAGTAATGCTGTGACCACTATTTTCCCAGTGTAATAAAGAGCAAGTTTATATGAAAGGAAATACTTGTTGACTGTTTGAAGCAGCCTTCTTATCCCAGCCCTTGAATTTCAGAGGTACACTAAGAGGCCAGTTGGGACCTAGGATTTGAGCCCTGCTTTTGATATTTGTAGTAAATCTGCTTTCCTGAGCCTACACCTTTATCACAGTCAGTGGGGTAGAACTAAACCACATGGGGATTAAGTGATTTTCTGTTGCGTATTCCTGCTTTGCAGGCTGAATCAGTTGTTTGTCTTTTGATACAATGGGATTTACAAACCACTCCAGCAGTTTTCTGTAGAGCAGAGATACAACGAATGAACACAAAACAATGATATATTAAGTGGTACAAAAAATTAATAAGTATCTCCTTGCTTAATGCAGAGCTCTTATTTACTAGTTTTCCAGCAGTATTAGAAGGGCAGTTGCATTATCATTATACAATCTCTAAGTCAGGAGTGGCAGTTGTCACATTTTTTGATAAGTGTACTTTGATAATGGTTGGCATTGTTTAATGAGAATGTTGTCAATACAGCTACAGCCCCAGCTGTCATTGCTGCTGGGCAGGAGCTGGGGAGGTGTGAGGTTCTAATGATAGCATGGTGCTAAGGGGGAGATTAGATTAACAACAATCAATAGAAGAGTTCTGTTTTGCAATTTTGATTATTATGCTGTTCAATGCCTGAACTGAAAGGTTGATTTTGTGATTTGTTAGACTATTGCATTATCAAAGATTGGTCAGGTGTGTCAACAGACTATATACTTGGGGGGGGGGTGGGTTGGTCATGTAATTTTTGTATCCATAAGGTGCTGTCACCTAAGAAGTGAATCCTGGGATTTTTTTTTTTATTTTTATTTTTCTCCCCCTAAACAACAGCAGCTATAAATCCTGTAATTCTTTGTTGGGTCCCTTTCAACTCAGGATTTTCTATGACTATGATAATTCCTTCTGTCAGGGGAAAAATGTTTATATTTCAGGTTTGATAAATGATACCGAGATAAATCAAACTTAGTTGCGAGGATGAGGACGACAAAGAATTCTTTTGGTTTTGCAGACGTGTGCTTAAAAGTGACACTGTGCTGCAGACACAGCAAGAGTAATGATGGAAGGGAAGTAAAAATACTACCCAAAAGGAACTTCCCAAGGTGGATTGTCATGCAGCTGTAGTGCACATTTATTTACCTGACTGTATGTGCACAAAGAGAAGAAGACAGAAGCAGATTCACATTCATTTGGATAAGCTTGATTAGGATGGGAAAATCCGTGTTTGCCAAAACACAAACAATTTTTGGTGGTGGCAGTATTTGAGGGCTAGTTTTTAATTAAGTAGACAGCTCTCTTCTCTAAATTTCAAACATTCTCAAGCCAAGATAATCTAATGGCATGAGCTGTAATGTACTCTGGTCATCTTTCTCTAGAATGGGAGGCAGGAAATGTGTTGGGGATCTTAGGCCTTTCCTCTTCCTTCCCTTGGGAAAGAGAGAGAATGTGATGGAGAGAGGCTCCAGTCTGTGGCAACTTCCTAATTTCCACCTGCTGGAAAGGCCAAGCACTTTTGCCCAGCTACTCCCCTGTGTCTTTTTCCAGGGGTGAGTTTTCATGTCACTAACCAATATTACTGGGTTTTGTGGGAATAGAGATCCCATGTCGCCACCTACTCAAAAGTAAGTTAAGGAAGTTTTTCTTCATTTGGAGTCAAAGGAAGCAGAATTGTTCCAACTCCCTGAGAAATTTTCTTAAACTTTTTTCTTCTCAAATGCCTCAGTTAAGCTGCAGAAACTTTCAAGTTCCCTTCCCAAGTTGCAAGCTACTTGCTTGAAAGTGTTTCACAGAATCTTAATGAAGAGAACTTAATCAAAACCTTGTTACACACAGAGAAAAAAGGCTCTAGTGCTTCAGAGTCCCACTTGACACATGTTGTAGATTCCCTCCTCCCTTATGCAAGCTCACCTGAGAGGAGAAGGCTGCTTCATCTCTCTTAACCCTCCTCTTTGACCCTGCTTTAGTCCAAGCTCTTAACAAATCAGATTCATAAGCACAACTGCTCCATGGTTTCTTTCCCCAACCCTCTGAAAACTAATGAGGGAGGTTTTAAGACCTGTGTTTGCTTTTGTTGCTGGGACAGCACCACTAAGTTGTGAGACCCAACCAGTATGATGCTATTTCGGTTTTGCTGGGAGCCATGCATCAGTTGTTTGAAAACATCTGTCTTTAAGCCCACTCCTTCAAAAAGGGAGCAGGGGAATGCTCTGACTTGTGAATGTTCAGGCATGTTATCTGCCCCCTTTTGTCAGCAGTGCAGGGAGGAATAGCTTGCACAGCTGTGATTATGCTCATAGTCCCACATGGTTTCAAGTGGTTGTTGCTTCTGAATCTCTTGGCTCATTTTCAGGTAGATGCTTGCCGAGTTCTGGAGATCACAGTGGGATCAGACTGGGCCTTTTAATTAAAAAGGCCTATTTCAAGCAGACCTAGTAAATGTGGTCACTACTGAAACATTAGGACAGCTCAAATAATTTCTCCTCTGGTACTCGCTGGTGTTCATAAAGTGGTGTTGTTCTCCCTCAGTAGTCAAACGAGTACAGAAGCACATAAAAGCAGAATCATCTTCCTGATGTTTCATGCAGGTAGTGTCTGCCTGACTGTTTTTAATGAGAACTAGATGCAAATATATTTACATATTGTTCCAAATTTGTGCAAAGCAACTAAAAATTCCATGCAGGTCTTTGACTATGAGGCTTACTTCAGTTTTGCAGTTCCATGGTTTAAGAAATCCCCTTATTTCTATGAAGAGTAACTTTCTCCTTTTTGAGATGTGTCCAGTAGTCAGTTCCTAATCCATTTAAAATGTGTTCTACTGATACAGCACAGTGCTAATCTTTTAATCAGAATGTCATGGTATGCTCAGTCAAGTGACTTAGAATAAGTCTGTATTAAATCTACATAGTGAAATTCATCAAATGAATATAATCTCCAAAAAAGAATCAATCATGGTTATGTTCAAACACTGATAGTTTGTGTTTAAATGAAGATGCTTACACTGCAGGTGAACTTTTTGATGGACTGTTTTTATTAGTGTAGCTTTCAGGGGAAAAAATACACATGGCCTTATTTCTTTTAACCTGAGTTTGGGAAATTGCTGGAATGGTTCATTTTCACAAAATGCTAGTCTCAAAACATGTCTTTGGCTTATCATGAAGAAGGATATGAATAAGATCAAAACAATATTTTTGGAAGAGATAATATCATAAAAATTCACATTTCTATGCTTCATTTGGCTTCAAGACTACATAACTGAAATGGAAGTGGATTCTAAATTACAGCCATGAAACTGTCTAGCTCTTTTCTGTACTAAAGACTATTTATATGACCCCTGTGCTCTGAAAGATAAAACAGTCTCCTTTACATGTGAGATGATAATTAAAAGGAAGGGAGCCAATATCTAGACCTCTTGGCTCTCCTTTTAGCAGCCAACTCAGCATTCCCAGCAGAGATGTACAAAGCATTACTTTTGACAAACCAAGCAAAAGTAGCTTCTGGAGATTATCTATCTGATGGTAAAAACACATTCACATGCTCTGTAGCACAGCGTAAGGATGGCAGGTACAAGAGAAAACACAGTCAAATCATTAGGAGGTTGTTGCAAATCATAAATATGTAGTAATATGACACCTTTGTTCCAGCTCTGTTTATTTTTCAAGTAGAATATGGACATAATGTAGTTGAAGCAGGAAGCTTACCATAGGTCTGATTTTTCCTCTGGGTTTTAGAGCGCAGTAGCTCAAGTAGTAGCTTATGTTGCCTGAATGACATCATCTTGAGGACATCATTTGCTCTGAGTTCATAGAATCGTAGAGTAGTTTGTGTTGGAAAGGACATTAAAGATCACCTAGTTCCAAACCCCCTGCCATGTGCCAAGTTTCATGAGCCCCATCCAACCTGGCCTTAAACACTTCTGGGAATGGGGCATCCACAGCTAACCCGGGCATAATCAAACTGTATTGCAGAAGGCATTATCTTTCTCATTGCTTTACTCCAGGAACTGTTATATTCTGAATATTTCTGTTATATAGCTGAATATTTGTGAACAGACTCTTGGAGTAGGATTGCTTAGCTTGTTTAACAGCAGTTTGGGTAACTGAGGTAGGGAAAAGTGAAAGTACACGACCAGGATTTACGCTTGGTTTGGCACCAGGACTTCTACATAGGAAATGATCTCAGTGTCTGTTATTGTTCAAAGAAGGAGAAAGCTGTAGCCTATATACTGAGAGTGTGGTTTAAGGGGGAGGGCAAAATGATTTGGGGGCTGCTGGTGGAATTCAGCCCTCTCAATTAGTCAGTCATGGCACACGGCTGAGCTCCTGCCCTGGGACTCACTTAGGGGTTTAGGTTTAGGTTAGAGTTCATAGAATGATAAATCCAGGGGCTCAGGAAGCTTGCCAAAGCAAAAGATGGCCAGCTGTGAGAATCACCCCCAGAGCAGTCCTTAGCCATGGATATGTGTGTCCCAAGGCATACATTGCAGCCTGGGGTGAGGGTTAGGTGGCTCTGGAGTTGGTGGCAGTGGGGCCTGTCCCTGCCAGAGCTCTGAACTCTCAGCAGAACCAGCCTCATTTCCCTGCCCTGTTGCTCATGCAGGAAGCAGACCGGCAGGCACCAAGCCTGGCTCTGCCCAGCAGGGGCAGGAAGAATGAATGAGAATGAAGTGTAAGTAAATACCGTAAGTACACCGTGCCTGCACTGTTGTCTCAAACGCTAGGGGAAGGTTTCAGACTGTTAAAAAACATTAAAGCAGCCGTTGATCCTAATGAGTCCCCCCAACACCTACAGATTTCAGACTTTTCAGTGCAGAATAAGGACATAAAGGAAAGAGGAAAAAGGGGAGAGCAGGCATACCATTTAAAATGGAATTGATCTTTGTTAAGGACTATATAGGTATGAATTTGTGATAACAAGAAGTGCACTGAAGTCAGAGGTGTTAGGTGTTTTACGATTCTCCCAAAGCAAAAAAATAAATACAGTGGCATTGTACTATCACAATGGAATTTTGGTTTCTGACTATCAATCTGTGTTCTTAAAAAGCAATAATTCCTGCATAGCCTAATTCCTAGTGTCTGCAATTAGCGCCAGATAGCTTGTGAAAACAGTAAATTAGTTTTAATGTTAGCAATGAAAAAGTATGCATTTTGCCAGTGTATTGAAATATCTCTCTGCATTGATCAGAATGCTATAGGGCTGTGTACCTATAAAGAAACCCCAAGTAAATTTTGACATTGTGTTGTAATCACATCTAAGATGGCTGTGAATGCATTTGAGGTAGTTTTGCTGATGGGGAGACGATGGATTCTGGGTTTAGAAGCTGCAGACACTCAGACCTCTGTGGACAGATGTACATGCTCTACTGCTGTCAGTCCCGTTTGGATCTGTACAAAGGTTGTCAGCACAGAGAAGCTTGCTTATAACAGCAAAGGCTGTAAGGGACAGGGTTTGGGAAGAAGATAAAATCTGGAATCACTACAATCAAAAACAGTGGGGTTTAATGAAGTTCAGTCAAAACTCATGGTCTTTGACTGTTACATGTTATTTATTGTGCTAGGTAAAAAAAATCTTATATTTCCACCTTTCTGTAACTGCCTTTGTACTCTACATCTCTCAAATTGTAAACTGCTTATTCTCATAATGATTATGCAAGGTACTACATAAAACTCCAGAGTTTCAGCAAAGTAGGAAGACTTACACTGTAGAAGAAAAATAGGAGACTCTATTAATAGAAGACAATGGCCTCTGTTCTGTTTTCTTTTCTGTAAAGTTTCAAACCTTCTTTGAAACAAATGTAGAGCCTAATTGTATAGGATCAATATAATTTATTGAGAATCATATAAAAAATGCTCATACCTTTGGGATTTTGTTGTGATGTAGTCAGAGGAAGCATTCCCTCAAAGAAGCTCTAGAAATGGATGTAGTAAGTAGTGAGAAAAATTCACTGAATTCATTGAACTATTCACAATCAAGAGTAGCAGTGTATGCAGCTACATAACTTCTAATCTCTAATTTCTGTCTAATTTCTCATGCCCAAGTAGAGAAAAGGTATCACTTATATAGTAACGAATCACTTGGACATGAGTGTTTCCTGTTTATGGAGGGTTCACATAAAATGAAAGCGCTTTATGCTGCACTTCTCTGCAAATCCTTCATCCCTTTTAGTGGATCTTGAATGAAAGATTTTACAGAAAAGTCTTTAAAAATGTTATAAATGCTTAAAACTTGATTGAGACTATGGAAAAAGTGGAGACGTGTTTTTTAAGATGTTTACAGCTTCCAGAAAGTTGCATCATCCTGAGTAGAGCTGCATCTGCAGCTACAGTATAGCTTACAACAGTATGTGCCCATTCATGAGAGTCTGTGACCTCTCACAGAATATGGACTGTGTTGCAGAATCAAAGTTGGGGCTGTTTTACCAAGGCTATTCCTCTTGGTTGCAAGAAATTTTTAGTGGTACATGGGTTTTTTAATTGTTTACATCTAAAAATCTGTTTACTCTTCTTCCTGTGGGGTATGAAGCAAAACAAAGTGGAATAAGAAAAGAGGACTTGATCATAAATATGAACATGATAAGAACCCACTACATTGTTTTTCCATTTACATCTAGTCGAGTATCCAGCAGTTTATAGACTCACCAATGGGAAACCCTACTCAATTTGCAGGGATTTCATTCCAAAAAGAAGCTGAGAAGCTTGTTAAATGGGAAAGATATCATAAGTTAGCAAATGTATCCCTTCCATGATGCTGAGTGAGATTTACCCAGGGGTCTCACTATTAAAATTAGTAAAAGTAAAATACTGTTTCCATTTGCAACCCTGTAGAATGGATATACATTTATTGAAGCAGTCTGTGGGGGGAAAAGCTAAATAACCTCATATAAAGTTAAGTGAAACCATATCTGAAAATTCAGTTGCATGGCAGGGAGAATTGATTCATAGCTGTAATTTAATCAGATGAGAAGAGTATAGTGAGCACATACAGTAAAAATGACATCTAAAGTTAAGCCAGTTAAGAAGGTATCAGAATAATCAATGTACTCAAATCAGTAAGGAATAAATCAATTCACAGCCATGTGAATTAATCTCTACAACTTTGTAAATGTCAGCGTGTTTAGAATTGTTGATTCAAAGGTTTCATTGAGGATAACACATCTTCTGCAATTACACAGATTCACATGCATTTTTACTTTTCAAGTGCTGAGTGATTGTCATTCTTAAGCTTCCAATCTATCTAAACAAAAGCCACCAAATGGAGTGAGAGGAGGAACATGATCCTGTGAGTTACTGACCATTCTCATTCTCCCTTGACAAAGGATCGATAATGTGTTTTGTTTCAGGCAACTTAAGGGTTCTGCTAAAATTGTTGCTATTTAACTTGGCCTAGGTAGGAAGAAATTCAGTTACAGCTTTGCTATGCAGAGCATCCTAGCATTCCTCTCTGGAAAGAGTATGCACAGTTTCAGTGGAATTACTCCTGGGTATGAAGTCACTTAGACTAAATACTGAGTAAATTGCTGAGATTTATCCAGTATGTTCTAAACTGCAAGCTTGTAATGAACACTTTCAAATTGGAATATTATGCCCTCATAGCCTGTTAGTTAACTAGGTGCTTTCTGGAGCCTATAATTATGCAAAAAAATCTATGTCAAAAACATCAATGAGTAACTTCACTCCTGTAGCTGCATTGGACTGACCATGTTCCCGATCTGCTGCAAGAAGATCCTAAAAGTCCAGAATTTATCAATAGCAAAATAGTTCCATGTTGTTTATGACACCTTAACTCCTTTCTAAGTGAGAAAACCTTTTAATTCATCAGAGAAAAATAGCTGAAAAGCCTATGTGTATTGAGAGAGACAAGTTCATGTTATGTAAATGCAAACAGATTTTTGCTGTAAATCATTGGAAGACATAGAAATAATAGCCTAGGAAAATCAGGCTTTGAGGCTGCCCTCGTTGCTCTAGGTGAGTAATGTGGTTATAGCTGTGTCCAAAGAATGATGGACATGAAATTAAAGAATCTGCATAAAAAGCAAATAAGTGGCACTGGAATTTGGTATCGCAATTGTGCATAAATTCCTGTTACACTGGTGTTAAAGAGAGGTCTCAAATTGGACCTTCCAACAAATGAATGCTGTTTATGTTGCTACCTTGTCATTATGAGCAGGTTTTTGAAGGTGAGTTTTGAAGGTACCTATCTTTCAGTGCTCTTAGCCTCGTTTCCTGCATAAAACAAAAATTATCTCTAAAAGTGATTCTCTTGTGATACCTTTGGGCATTTTTACAAAACTTGGAAGGTAGACAAGAGACAGCCAATAATGTAAAAAGGTTGCAATGCTGCGGTTTCCCAATGCTTTGTGTATCTCCCTGGCAAAGCCAGTCTGTTTGCCATTATTTTAACTGAATCATCTGAGCTCATTTCTGTTTTAGATACACGTGAATGCCCTAAAAAAGACATTTCCAAAGAGAAAACTGGGTTGTTTGATAACTCTGCTGGAATATAGGTGCAGTGTGTAGTAGATGAATGATGACTATCTAAGTGACAGTCAAGTGATGCAGGGCATTGCCATTGTATAACAGATTATTGTGTAGTAAATTGTCCAAATACATCAATAGTTTGATTCTTTACAGTTAACCCCTTTTTAATGTGTAAAAGCCCTTTATAAGCTATAACTATGGCAAATTGAAAACTGATGTTTTCACAAAGATGGAGGGGAGGTAACTGAACTAACAACTACGTATGACATTTCTTATTGCAGCCATCAATTATAATGTTGTAATTGAATTCTCTGTATCTCTGCTTCTGTGTGTCGTGGGTTAGCAGGGTCCCCCCTCCCTGGGGGACTGTGAGATGGTTTGTCCAGGTGGATTTCTGGGACAGACCCAATCAGAAGTTCTGGTAACGCCTTTTTGCCAATTACATCTTTAAGAAACGGAAGAGAAGGTTAGTTGCGCAGTTGAAATTAGTAGCCACGTGAGGGAGAGGCACCAGGCCCCAAGGGGGGCCAAGGCCTCCCTCCTCCCTCAGCCCTGGGCTTGGGGGCAGGAGTCAACACTGCACTGAAGCCTCCCTGATCCAGGAATGGAGCGGAGTGAAGGAAAAAAAAAGGGACTTGAAAGAACTATGCAAAAGAATTTCAGCTGGAGAAATAGCAGAGACTTCAAGGTCAGTGCTAACAGCAGCCGGAGAGAGAGAGAAACCTCGAAGGGGGGAGGCAGCTCCTTCTCCCCCCTTCCTCTCTCTTCCTTCAGCAGGGAAAAAGACTGAATTTACATCCCTGCCACCTGTGGAAGATTGTTGGGAAACAGAGACAACTCTCGTCTGTAGCTCACGGAGGAGCCTATGGTGGAACAGATACAGATGTGACTCTGTGGAAGGAGTCTTTGCTGGGTTGTGGCCCACGCAGAGGAACCTTATGCCAGAGTGAGGAGGCCTGGTAAGAGCTTGAGATCCCAGGGAGGGATCTTTGCTGGTGCAGCTAAATTTGGACCCATGTCCGGGACCAGTGCTGGTGCAGCTGTTGACCCCAAAAGACAGCAGAGAATGGAAGAGCTGTTGTCCGAGGGGGATAGTCCCATGTTGGAGAAGTCTATCAAAGACTGTGTTCGTGGGAGGGACCCCACAGAAAACAGGGGTGGACTCTAAAACCATTATTCCCCTGTGACTACGTGGAACAGACCATGAAAAATACAAGTGTCCCCTTGGGTAGTCCATGACAGACCTTACAGGACTCTGGGTAACCCCCAGCCCTGAGGTCAACACAGAAAAGAGCCAGAGAGACACTGTTCCAGCTACAACAAGGCAGAGGAATTGTCCCAGAGATAACAGAGAGAGAAAAAACAAGTACTGCAGAGTGACTTAGAAGAATCTATTTCTCCTCCTGGACTGATTCAAAGAGGGGAGGAATACTTTTGTGGACTCAGACTGTAGATACATAGTGCTTTTATTTAAGTAGTATTGTAGTAAATATAGTTATTTAGTTTTTATTATGTAATAATAAATCTTAATATTATTTTTCCCCAATTGAATTTGGTTTTGTCTACATAAACCTTCTCTCACAGCTTAGAGCAATTTAGTTGGGGGGTATAGGAAAAAAAAATTGCCACCCAGACAAACCCACGACACTGTGCTAGGCAGTCATTCCTACCTCTTTCTCCTTCATGCAGAATAGTTACATTTCTAGGTTTTTTTCTGCTTGATAGGATTGAGGAACAGCCACTCAAGCTTTCAAACACCAGAAGTCAGAGTTTGTTTTTCAGCATACTGATGAACTTATTTCAGGGAATGAGGTTATTGGGTGTAAGCAAATAAATGTCAGAAAAATCAATTACCTTTTGTTGGTCAACTATTAGCCATCATTTAGATGTGCTTGATCAACACAGAAGGGGAAACAGTGTTAATGTTAATTTGGAGAGGTCAGAGCTCTTTCTGTGCTTTTCACAATATTAATGAAACTAGAAAAGAGCTACATTATGTTCTGTGGCATCTCCACTTCAGTCAAATGGTTAAAGCTCACTGTTATGTTTGTAATCAGGTAATGTAATCTAAGAATATTTAGATCGGTTTCTTTTAGAGCTGGGAACTCATTATTGCTTTAAGGATAAACATGCTGTACAACAAACCATTAAAAATAGCATGCTGTTTTCCATAGGCACACAATCCCTCTTGTGTGAGCAGTGCCATGGACACAGCCAGCTGGGTGATTTTTGTGTTGGCTCACCTATCAGTCTGGATCTGGCAGGTGCAGCATAATACAAATATGGTTAAGTGGTTTTCAGATCCAACTGAGGCCCAGAAGCAGCCTGCTCGTTTTCCCAACCAAGCCTGGCAGTGCACAGAGCCTTCTCAGGTGGGTCTGGGCTGTGTTCCCAGAACCAGGAGTGTGCGGAGCATGGTGGGAAGACAGAGAGTCAGCCCCTCCACAGAGCGTGCCCGGGTTCAACAGGGCTCATTGGCTTCAGCTGGATGTGCACCAGGACATGCTCTTGTGCCTCTGCAAATAAACTCTCCCAGAGCAGTGAGTGTAGGGTGGAGGCTTCTGAGCTGGCTGAAGCCCAACTCCGCAGTACATGAATTACCTGCCATTACTCAGTGTCCCAATTCCTCATTCCTTGGATAATACAGCTGACTATACTTGCAAGTAAACTGAAGATCCACAACAGCAGCTCTGGCATTCCTGCTGGAGGGATATGAAATGTTAATGATATAAAGGAAATCCAGGCCTAAGAGAGACAGTGCTAAAAACTCCAGGTATTAAGGAGGTTTGGGATGACAATGAAATTTTGCACCAAAGTGTGCTGTGAAGCCTTCTTAAGAGGTAATTCTAGGTTACAACAGAATTGTCACTTAATTTTTCCCTATTGAGGCAAAACAGCATACACTGGCAATGCTGGAAGACTGCTGGTTGGTAATAGTATTACAAATGAGGCCCTGAGCAACCTCCTCTAACTGGACATGGTTTGACCAAGAGGTTAATGAAGATGGTTTTTTAAGGGTCCCTGAAACACAGAGACCGATAGCAATGGCTCTGTTTGTATACGATGTGTATTCTATGTATTCCATATCCAAAATATTCTACTGAGTATGTGCATGTAGCAGTAAACCTGCAGTAAATTAAAACCTATTGTTTAAACATGTTTCAACATGGCTTTTTGCAGTTTTTGCTAACTCATGGTCCTTCTTCCCAAGACCCCACAGGAAAACTGCCTTTCATATGCAAGAATGTCCTGGGAAGGTTTCCTGTGTCTCTCATTGGCCTGTTAACCCCTTCCTGTGGATGTTAACCTTTACCTGTGATTGGTTGTTTCTGTAACCCCCTAAGGCTTCTAATTGGTTATTCTGTGAATCCTCCTGGAGGCTATTTAAGCCTTTACTCCAACAATAAACTCTCTCTTGCCTCCTCCTCACACGCCCTGGGTGTGCTGTACTCTCTGCGGTGCCATGGGAACACGTCATGGGGGGGATGGGAGAGCACCTCTCCCCTCTGCGGTCCGGGACTAACCCCTGGGGCTGGAGTTCCCCTACCCATCCCCTTCCACTGCCAGATGTGCACTAGCTGTTCTTGTGTTTAAGAGTAGGTGGCTACTGGTTAGTGCAGCAGGTGTTACCAGCACTCTCTTTTTATCAAATTCTGTCTTTTACTCAGGCACATCAAGTTGGTGTTTAGTTCACGTGAAAGGCATGAAATCAGCTCACACGACCCTTCTGATTTTCACCCTTGGCAAACCCTGTTCTACAATTCCGATTCAGGCTCATAGATGGAATGCAAAAAGGTAACTAATGTGGCTCAGTTTGGCAAGAGACAAAGCTTTTCTGTTGGGAAGTGGTTGAAGGATGCTGTAAGTGGTCCCCAGCAGAAAAAGCAAAATACCGATTGGTCACAAGTTCTCTGTGACAGCTGACAGGCAAAACTAGCGTGCCAGGGTAGAAGTGATGTATTTTGAACAGTGATGACATGTTGAGTTAGAACATAAGGCAAATAGAATAACAACAGATTGATAGAGAGGGTGAGTGGAAATGCAAAATTTTTGAGAGGATGAGTGTTGTAAAGTGGCCTTGATCACATGCCCAATATGTTTGATTGCCATCTCTGCAGCCCTGGTGCCATTATCTTCAGGTAGAAAAAAATATGCATAAAAAATATTCACCTCTTACTTGTAACAGTCATGTAATACTGCAGTAGCAACAAGGACAAGTAAAAAACCAAGTGTTTGAAAATTTCAAACCTTCTGTAAGTGTAGTGGGGTGGGGGAGGGAAGGATTCCTGAATCAGAGATTGAAAGAGAAATTAATCCAAAGTCAGGGATTTGCTATTTGCTTGTAAGCAATCCCATCTGGGTCAAAGCAAGGCAACACATTAGTCTTTTATATTGCTGTGAAGCATAGCTTCCCACTGGAGTAAATTTTCCCTCTGTATGAAACAGTTTGCATGAAATACGTTGTTTGAGTTGGGCTGCAGTTCAAGAGAATAATCATCCTTGTGATGAAATGATGGGGCAGGAGGCTCTGGAAGGCCTCCCAGGATTAGGGTGACACTGGTAACCTAGTGTGAATATTATCAGGATATCAGGCATTTCCCGAGCACCCACCTGTTTTTAGGTAATGAACTACCAATCTGTTCATTTCTAGGCTTGACTTACTCTTCAAAGGTATCTTTATGTGAAAGGTCAAGTCTAAACCATGGAAAGTTTGCATTTATAACACCTTTAATTTAAATGAAAGGTCTTAAGTACGATCCCTTTGGATGCAAAATCTTGTGGACTGCACTGCACAGGAGCAGCATCACAGCTATTTACAGTGCACACACGGGTCAAAATTAACAGCAGTAGTTTATCGCAGAGATAAATTTGGGAACTTACTACACTGTTAAATGAGACATTTATATAGAAATGTCCCCTGCTGTTTATTCTTTTTGCCTTACTTGTATGGGGCTCTAAACAAAACAGTAGTTCTCCTTTAGTGTGGTCTTCCAATGATATTTGTTAGACTGTTTCCCTAATGGCTTTCAGTCTCTTGGCTATTTCCTTTTGACAGACCCTGTCACAAGCTGTCACTGCAGAATGCTGTTCTCAACAGCATGCAATTAACAGCAGGTTTTGCAATTAGCGAATAAGGTCAGGTTTACCTGTCAAAATAGTGCCTTTTCTTAAAAGCCAGCTGGGAGACAAGGGTGACCAGTGGCTCTATGGCCCATCTGCCTCATATCAAACACCGTGGGCCTGAGCATCGCTGCAGAGGTGGCCTCACTTTGCATCATGTTGGGGTTCCAGGTTTTGCTTCCATGTATGAAGTCTTTATAAAGCAGAATATAGCCCGAGCCCACCAATGCTGGAATTGAGTTCAAATCATAGAAATGGACAAGCTACCAGAAGAAATTATCATGACTCTAGTTTACGTGTTGAAAGCCAAGGCACAGACAATTGCCCTTTCAATCTAACAGGCAGGTCATAGTTGAGAATCCAGAGATCCAGTTTGGTGTCCTGTCTCTACAGGGAATACCAGTGTTAAGATCTCATGTCTGTGTGTATCTGTGTCTGCATACATGAGCATATCTCTCTATATATCTATAGACACAGATGTTGTGCTATGTCCTTTAGTTTTAATGGGAAGGAATCCTTGTTGAAGGCTGACCTCTCTCTGGGTCAGGCTCCAAATCAGCCAGCAGAGACCGTGGTGTGGACTGTGGAAAACACTTCCTACTTAACAGGTGCTTGGCACAGAGCTTCGTATTAATCATGTTTCAGCAAAACCTGCTGTGTACCGTCGTGTGCAGGATAGAGCTCATGAAAACTTAATCTGCAGACATTCGTGGGTTCTGCAGAAAAAATAGCCCAAATCCATGTTTCTCATGAGAAAGCTACCTAATTTGAGAATTTTAAAAAAAATTACCTACTGCTGTTACCCAATTCCATAGTGACCAGGAAACAAATAAAGACTAGCTATGAAGAAAAGTGTGAGCATTCAAAATGCAATATTCCTTGGGAAATGCAGGTACTGTGCAGAGTACCTGCACAGGTGACTGGGGCAAAGGTACCTGCTACACTGCCCTACAAATACCCCTACAAATATCCCATGTGTTTACATGCAAATATGTGTTATGCTGGGCTCCACGATCTTCAGAGTAACTCCTTATTTATCACGTTTTGCATAATAACTTTAATTATGTCTTACTGAAAGCATCAATTTACTGTAAACTGAAGCATAATTCTTATTGCTATTTTGCTGTTTTCATAAGTCCGTGGTATAAATACAGTGAAATGTTTGTTAGGAGATATTGAATTCTGTAAGAATGCCTTGTTTCTGCTTTTGAAAACTCTCAATTAACAAGCGTTCTAATTAAGAAAGAGAGAAAAAAATGCAATTAAAATTGAAGCTCTCCATAAATTGCCTTTTTTTTCCTTTTCAAGTTATATGCACAATATATGCAAATTATATTATATTCTGTAATATAGCAGAACAACGTAAATGAAGCTCTAAAAATACAGCATGCCAGAAACAGATTCTAAAACTTACCTAGAAAATTATAAACATGTAATTAAAATCAGAAACTGAGAAAATAACTACCTGCAGGTTTAGTCATAGAATCAAATAAAATCAAATAAAAATATGCAATCAAATAAAAATAATCTGTGGTATTTTCTCAGTATCATGTAATATAAATTTTTACTAATTCAGTTCAGTGACAAATCTTGCTGGTCTAAAGTTTGTCTGAGAGAGACTGGATACAAATTGGCCAAAAGAGTAACAGAATTTTGGTATATTTTTTAAGAAAGAACTCTTTTAAAGATAGAAGGTTTTTAGGCTTTTATGAGATCTTTGAGCAGTACAAAATGACCTATAACAAATGAGTGGTGCTGGGATTTTACCAGGAATCTGAGGAGGAGGTGTTCCCAGTTTTTCTTTCTATTGCTTTTGATATTGGAAGATACAGAAGACCAAAAATGTTCCTAGAAGCTCTCCAGCCAAGATTTCCAGCAAGAGATGTAGTGGAAGAAGGACACCTCTACAACAGGAGACTTATATGCTTTTTGAATTAGATAAGAAGCCTGGAACTCACTGCATCTCCTTAATGTGCTATTCATCACTTTGTGTTTATTTTAGGATCCATTTCCCTCAGGCCTTTTCCTTGGAGGTGGCCCATTTTCAATAAACAACATTAAGTAGGAAGCCTTTATGGGTGGAACTCCCTCAATTAAAAAGGTGCCCTATGGAACAACTGCCTGTAACTCAGGCCTGTTGTCATTCAGATATTAACAGGACAGCAAAAATCAACTTCTGCTGCAAAGGGGTGATTTCCCCAGAGTACGTAAAATGAGTAATTACATTAGCAAAGAACTTTCTGAGTCTGACTCTTCATTAAAGAGTGAAACCAACTCTTCCATGTCAAAGAAAAAAAGCTTTGAAGAAGTTTGGGAGTGTCCCAATACAGATAAGAATAGATTTTTTTTTTTTGTTATAAACTGCAATTTTTATAAATCAAGAGAGCTGTTTCTGACTAGGTCTAGTCTGTATCAGTATTTTCTCCAGCTTTTCACTCACTGTGCTCCCTTCTCTCCATGCACAATTTAACTCACACTGAGCTAAAGCAGTCTCTCCCTACATAGTTAATAATGTGCCCCTTTTTTCACTTCATTGATAGCTACATCTATGGCTGTCCTCAGCTTGGTTTTAGTTCTTTTATTTTTATATATACATATCTTTTGATGTATATGTACGTTTTGCACCATTTAGTAAGCAGTTCTGTAGCTCGGTAGGAGGAACGCAAATAAGATGAACTCTAAAGTTGTTTTGGGAACAGGAATGTTGCCTCTGCATCTTCAGAAGGCATTTAGAAATCTACACCTACATGAAAATAAAGCAACTCTGTAGTCATAGAAGAAGGAAACAAAAGGAGAGGGATGCAATAAGATTTCCTACATCAAAAAAAAAGAAAAAAAAGAGTATTATTTTTTTGTATCAAGTATAGATGCAAAGACTCAGATCAGCTAAAAGTGAGGAAGAGGAGAGTGGTTGGTAAGAACTTAAGAGAGCTGGGAGCAAGGAAGCAGATTAAGGAGTCTGCAGGCAAGAAAATGAGACACTTCTGAACTGGAGGTGGAAGCAAAGAAGGGAAGAAAATGTAGAGGACGTGTTGAAGCTGCAGTTAAAGAAGGCAACAAAACTGTGACTGAGGATGAAAAGCAGCCATGCACAAGGGAGTTTGAGAGAATGATATATTGCAGCAGTGAGACAAAAACAGATTTTAAAAGAGAAGCAACAGAAGGGGTGAAATGGGACTAAGAGAACAGTGCATTGAAAGATTCCCCTTGCTCTTCCTTTCATAGGACTCTGGGAAACACTGCACCCATCCAGTTCTAGTGCTGCCTTTGTTCTTGAATGGCTGAGACCAGATGGGTGCCTTGCCTGTTACTCTTCCTTCAAGTGTCAGATGTAATTTGGCTTTCAGTATATTTCAGTCAGGGTGTTCCAGGAATTATATGGTTACAGATTAAAGGTAACTCTGTGACAAACAAGAGGCTCCTCAATTCACCTGCAATGAGCACGTGGACAAATTTTGTTGTTCTGTAGCTTGTGAGAATTCCACAGTCTATTAGTGCTGCAGAGGATCCAAAGTGGAAGGAGTTTTGCTTGTGTGGATTATGTACCCTCTGAAACCCTCATTGCTTCCACAGTGAGGAAAGCAAAGTAGAAGACATGAAGCAAAGGGTTATGGGTATTAATGAGTTTGGGATGGGCTCCAGGGAAGTGGTGAGGAGTTACAGTCATATCTGGAAATGTCAGGACTGAAAAGCAAAAGTAAAGGATAAAGATCAAGAAACAGAATGATATTTCAGAAACATAAAGGATATTGGCAAAAAAAAATGGCACAGCACAGACTTGAAGCCATGTGTAGTTGTTTTAGGGGAGAGAAATGAAAGTACCACAAGATGGTAATAAGCAATTACTGGGAATTTAATTCTGTGTTTCTTCTGCACTTTAAAATGATAAAACACACAAGGCAAATCAGTGGAGGAGAAAGTCAATTACAGTAGCAAATCAATTAGGGTGAAGAGTCAAACCAATCAAAACTGCAAGGTAACTAATGAAGGACAATTAACAACAATAAATGGATCCAGAACTGCTCAGGTTCAAAGAGGAAACGGAGACACACAAGTGACATCAGGCTTTAGAGTCTACAGAATGTGCTCTACTCAGAGGGGAAACACACTGTGGTTGTATCGGGGTGAGGGAAAATGACTTTATAAGACTCTATTTTTCTACTGATATTTACTGCTAGTGTAGTAGAGAGACTCTAGTGCCCCGTTCTCATTGTCTGTTGTTAACCAATTCAAAACCTGCTCAGTGTGCCCTGTTGAAATCTGTTGGCTTTAGTTATACCCCTAACCTCTTGGACCCAGCTGTATTTAAACTAAGACTAGACATCCTCACTGGTAGTTACTTTACTTCTGAAGATGGAGAACATACAAGATACGTAACACATTAAGAAGGCTGCTATGTGCCTGAAATTATGTATTGCAAGCACTCTCCAGGAAGGAAAGTGTCTGTGTGCCATTGTCAGTCTTAAGTCATTTAATTGTTGCTTGACTAATACCTGAACGTAAGGAAAGTGCAGCTTAGTTTAAACCTGCCTGTGTTGATTCTTATTTAAATATCTTTATATTGCAGATCCTTCTTAATTTCTGTGAAGGACCAATGATCTTTTTTTAGAGGCCAAAAAAGAATAATGTTTGCTGTTGAAAAGCAGAGATTAGTAATCCAAACTGTGCTACTATTGGTGTTGGCATCTTTTATAGATTTCTATTCAATCTTGGCTAATACTTGACATTCTTCTTTATACCAAAGCACACTTCATTCTAAATTGTCCCCACAGAGAACAACACTACTTGATATATTCAGAATTAGATTGGCTAGATGATCTTAATTCAAGAAAGTACTGAATTTGTCTGTGGTTCATCTATAATGCACTAAAAGGAAAATTCCCCAGCTAGACAAGTAAATTATTAACTCATAAGTCTATGTGTTGTAATTTGTGTATAGTAATAACTTATCTTTAAGTGGGATTGAAAATGTGTATGGAGAACATGAACAGAGTCAGATATAACTGGTTATTTTCAAACACGGGCAAATTGTGAGCCTGGGCTTAGGGTGAGAGGTCAGACTTTTGGCTACCTGAAGGGCACTCTGCTAGTCATGGACTCACTGGGAGTGTTATTAACAGTGCAGCTGCTGACAGGAAGCAAATTCTGAGGTTGCTGTTTGGGATAAGTTAAATCCAGTTGCCTTTGTCTCGGGACATACAGTTGAGAACAGAGACAAGGTGAGGGATGTTGTAAAGGAAACATTTTTTCATGTCTAATTTAGTTTTGAGTGATACGAACAACTGCATTCTTGCTTCACAACATTTTGAATTCTGACATATAGCTGTTTTCATTAATTGGTCTGTCCATATGACTGGTGTGAGAATACTCAGCAGCTTTTTTAAGTAGCAGCTGGTTGTTTTTACCCTTAAGCCAATTTACTTCTCAGAAGCCCAAAACTTTTTAAACTGAAGAATACCTACTTTTATCTCTAAGCCCCAAAACAAAACAGGAAAAGCTATGATCAATAATTATACTCTGTATTTTGGGTTATAAATCTGTACACAACGCACATTGCAAGCATGTTCAAGTGGTTGCTGTGCTGTAAAAAGCTTGCAAGCTCTGGTCTTTGCAGTTTTTCGTCACGTGTATTGTTTTGGCCTCTCAGAAATGCTTTGCACTTATGAAGTGGATGCTATTTATTTGGAGTGTTTTTCCTGTCTAAAACAGCCAGCAAGCCCCTTTTTTAGTACAGAAGTCATGATGTGTTGGTGCCAAGGTTCTTTTCCCCCATGGCTCTCCTGAACAGAGTCTGCTGTGGTGGATCAGGACTGTTCTTGATTTTCCTGTCTGCTTACTTAGCTAATTAAAATAACAAATCTTCACAGCTGTCTGCTTTGTATTCATCCTTATCACCATAAACTAATTAAAATAATGCAACTGGTTGCAACTCATTAAATATCAACTATACTTTTCATATAATTATAAACCTTCAAACCCCCAACAAAATAAAACAAAAACTTTGTTCCTGTGCTCTTTCTCCCTTACCTAATTGTAACTGTTTTCTTAAGATGCTTACATTTTAATCTGTTATTTTTCCTGTCATATGTTCTTGCAATTAATTGTATTTTTGTAGCCTTATACTCCATGTTTTCTCCTGTCACACTTAAGTTTTCTCAAGGGAAAATCTATCAGTATACTCAGGGTTTCTATTCAGTTTAGTTGGGCACCCTACAGTATGTGTGCTTGTCCAGAGCTTTTAAGCCAACTTAGTGGACTAGGAAAATTGCAGTGGGAAATACAATTCAAGAAAGCATTTAAGTGCTGGCTTAATTTTGTTTCCCACTGGTACCTTTATTCATGTGCTTTAATATGATACCGATTCAATCCTGTGGTTTGTAGGTAAAATTACTTCTGAAATGAAAGAGATGCAGATTTCTTACTGTAGACAGAGAAGATATCTCCAAAATGGAAATAATGAACTTATTGGATTTTTTTGTATCCAAACTAATATATGTGTCACCTAAAAGCCATGGGACTCTAATGTAACTGATTAGGCAGGCATATCTGTGCTTTGGTGCTCTGTTTATAAAACAGTAGGATTTCAGTGCTACTCTCTAGTAAAAAAAAAGAAAATCTCCCACCAATTTTACCAGGGATTTTTTTCCCTAAACTGTGACTTAATATTCTTCTCAGGGAATAATGTTTCTACATACTTTTGAAACAAGTTTAATCATTTATTTACTGCAAGACCTTCACTTTTAATTAGGTCTTTCCTGTTCTTCTTTTCTTTCTTTTTCCCCAAGAGAAATTTTCCTTATGCTGTTTTGGGGTGAACTGTACTTCTATTTTGACAGACCTACTTTTAAAGGGCTTCCTTACCTCTTCAGCAGCTGTCAGACATTTTTCCAGCCCAGACAATTAATACTTTTCTCTTTTCTTCGTTCTATTTTGCCCATTCACTGTTTCTAGTTCCAAAACCATGTCTGGCCAAAAATGGACAATAAGCCTAAAAGAAAATCCAGGTTCCAATTTGGTCATTGCCGGTCATTGCTCTGTTTTCAGATCTGAAATTGCTTTAAAAACCTGAGGAAGAGGAATTATCACACCCTCTCCATGGCAAAAAGCAGCAAGGAGGATCTTTTTGCTTACCTTGCTGCAAGTGTCAGCATGTAATAGTTGAACACAGGGTTATTCCGAAATGTTTTAAAATGCTTCCTTAAGGAAGGTAGCCTAACAGGTACCCCAATTGTCCATCCAAACAAAGACTACTCTCTGAACTTGGTTCTGTGGCTTGTGGTTGCAGTTCTAGCTCTATGCTTGCGCTGGGCAGGTGGTTCCAAATGACAGGCACTATGGTGAGATGGGAGCTGTGCTTGCAAAGAGCCAGTTGTGCAACTGCCTCCTATCCTTGAGCAAAAAAACACCGGCTTGTGTCCTTCACTAAGGCATTTTTGCAGGGTTTGGCAGGGGGTTTCCACTTTACGGGTATAATTCCTGATTACAGAAGCACCTTGCCATTTTGACACCCTCTGTGGATGCAAATTATTAGAATCCAGCTCTTTTAGCCAGACAGTTTGAAATACAAGGTAAAATTAGGTGTTTTGCCTTTTTCCCTTCTGGTATTAAATGTGCAATGAAAGAGCTGAAGTGAGTCATAAAGGATAAGGAATATCTTCTGAAGGAGCAGTTCCCAAACTTTCTTGCTTTGTTCTGTATCCTTGAAACTAGTCTCTTACTTCGTTTCACTTTTATGCCTGTAGCAGACTTGTGCTTTGGTGCTCTCAACTGAAATGAATGCCAGAGAAAGCCTAAACTGTTCAATTTATAACATCCTTATTAAACAGTGCAGGTACAAGACAATATATCAAAGGGAAACTCAGTGAAGCAAGCATTATTATTAATGTTTCTCGTGTTGCTTAAATTATAAGAAACAATCAAAATGCTATAAATTACTTGCTCTCTTGCACTGTGCTGCTGAGCTACAACAATGATTTGCCTTTTCAAGTTATTTAATTTGTTTTGAGCTTCTTGCCCATTCTTCAGTGCAGTACTGGTGAGCGGACATCAAAGTTCACCTTGCTCACTCTTGACAAAATTCAAATGAAGAGAAAAGCTATGATTTCAAGTAGCACCTGGGGAAATCAAAGCCCAGCACTGGCAGAAAGCGCGTGCTTGCTCCACAGTTGCTTTTTGTCATTTGAGATATTGGTAAGCTTCAGTTAAAAGTCTGGTTTACTTATTTTCAGTGGTGAATAAGGCAGGGAAAGCCAGTCTTGCAGAGAAATGTGGAGCTTAAGGGTTCAGTCAGACACCAGACTAAATTCATTCCTTCACCACAAAGAGTTGCTAAGCTACGCTTTGTTGGATTTGAACTTGAGTTCATCATCACCTGACAGTTCTATCAAAAACTTTTTTCCCTTTGTTGTGAAGCCAGGTGGCAAAATGTCTTCTGTGAAAATTGGTCTCCTGATCCAACTCTGATTTTTCACTGTCAGTTCAGCATTCATTAAATTCAGTGTCCAAATATGTGTATGTGTATATCTGATACATCATTATCAGTAGTTATGTAGGGATGAACTTGCAATTTCTTTTTAAAGTGGGATTTAGTATTTGGCATATTTTCCCTGTTTTGTAAATTACACTGTCTTTAACTGTCCTTGTTTTCTCACAAATATTAAGAGGTGTAGCTTTCAGTTTGGTTTTTCTTATGCATGCACAGTTCATTGAGTTGTGCAAGCAAGTTAATAGGCTGGTTTTCATGGCCACAAGTCATTATCAAAGCAATCCGTACTTTCAGAACCAAAATCACCATGAAAAGCTTTACCTTGAAAAAAGATAGAACTGTCAAGGGACAAGTCAACACCTTTCCACACAGGAACTGTCTTACTTGTGCTTGGGAGAAGATTGTGATCATTTCCCACTTCTCTGAAACTGGAAACAAAGGTGAGTATGTCACTTGTGGCTTAATTACATTTTCCACCTTTTAACCCTGATCTAGAGCAACTTTCAGATTGATGGGCAGTTTGGGGCAACTGGCAGTTTCTGAAGGATGCTGTAGAGAAGAAGTGAACCTAGCATTAGCACTGCCTGTTGAGTTCCCTGTGTTAACCAAGCATTGCTCATACTCTCTCCCAGGAGAACCCATCCACCTTTGCCATTCATCAACTACTCCAGGAAGCAAATGAAGTTTGCTTTTTCCCCCTCATCGTTGTACATCTTGATATGCCTTTGAAAATCAGAAAGTCTCCAGTTGAAACACTACATGCACAAGTGGCAGAAAATGAGTGATGTCAGTATTTGTACATCATTATCATGAGTAGTTACTGCGTTTCATGTGTCCCATGGGGCTTCATTTGAGAAGCTACGTTTTGATATCTCCATCATGAAGGGTTCGAGGAACAGTGTAACAAATCATGTAAGGAATACCAACTGTGTTTCAGGAACTGACAGCATGGTGTCCTTTTGAGCAATTCTTCAAATTTGTGAGCTTTGGCAATTTCAGCATTATCAAGCTTGCATTATGTTTTTTTCAGAGAGATTTTTAATAATGTGAACAAAGGCTTTTTTTTTTTTTCTTTTTGTTTCAGTTTTATCATCAAAGTAATTTCTCTCAATTTGCTTTTTATTTTTTTTTTCAAGAAATTTTCTCTGTATTAAGGTGCTCTTGAAGCAGGAAATGCTTCCTTAGATAACAGTGATGCCCCCAAGGCACAAAGATGACTTGCTTTTTTCACTGCTGCAAGTAAAGCCAGATAATAGACAGTTGGGAACATACATTCTTACTATCTTCTGCTGTCTCTTACTTGTACCAAGAAGCTACACACAGCACCAGATCTCTCCAGCTTTCTCACAAAGGCTGTAATTCATGCAGTCACCTTTTTTTGTCAGCAGCCTTTCATGTTTTCTTTTTATTTTTCTATTTAAAGTATCGCTATCAGCTGAAAATGACATATAGAAATAACTTTAATCCAGACAACATGGAAATGAGTTTAGTAATTTGAACACAAGACTCGAGGATGAAAAAGATACTTTAAATTAAATGTGTGGATTCCCTACTTTGAGATGAGACCTTAAGGAGTTACATAAGTTGTTCACCTTTTCACTTAATGTGAGCGATCAGTGTTTCAATGAATAACTGTCCTAGAGAAGACACAGTATGCTCAAGTTTACTGGAATACTGTAACTCTAGTCTTATAATCAATTTTGGATTTAAGTTGCATTAAAATCAACTGGATTTTTGCTTGATCCAGTACTGTAGTATCTGTATCAATTTTAAAGATGTCTTATTTTACTGTAAACACCTCTGACATCATTTACCCTCTTAAAGATTTGTGCTGGGGGAAAAACAGATAGGGTTAAGAGAATAAGTAAAGACGTGGTTCTTTATAGTAATGTTTAATGCTACGAAAACTTGTTAGTTTGTGTAAGTTTGTATTTGTGTACTGTAATAAATGGTCACTTTTATGTTAGAGATAGATGATTAGGTCATTAAAATGCTTTAATTCTCTACAAAATGCAGGGAATAGGTTTCTTTGGGAAGCAAGGGGACAGTCAAGGACTGAGAGCTACAGGGCACTCAGAGTTCAAAGGTTCTTTATCCAGCAATTCCAGAGCTGCTCCTAGGACCATCCCTTGGATGTCCCATCTGTTACAGCAACTGTTAGGATTGGTACTGCTTCAGATCAATGCATTATTTCCCAAAAACAACATTGTTTGAGACTAGATAGGAGCAGGACTAACCATACTATTCTCTTTTGCCACCAGGGTTTCTGTATAGAGGTAATTTAAATGCTTAATAACTTATTTCAGAGGAGAGATATACAGTATACTAGAGTTTTTTTATAAATAGATATATTTTAATGAATGTTCTTACAGCAGGCAAGGAGTCTATTGCTAAGCCCTAATGCCCTACTCCAAAGTAACTGCTCCTGGGAACTACATCAATAGCATTGCACTTCCGTGGCCCACAGGCAAGGAAAAGTTTGGGCACTTTGTTTCTCAGACTACATTATCTCATGACGTTTCTTCAGTCTTTTTCACAAACAAGCATTTGCCTGAGCAAGAGGTAAGGCACGCATCCCTGTACAAAGTCTCATTGTCAGGCTGTTCCCCATCAGATTATGCAGCAGAAGAAGAAAGAAAAGGCATGAGACAGGTTTTATCACGTCAGCGTTTCCTGTCGAACCAGGGCACCTAAGGTAGAAGATGCATGCCTCAGTACTGTGCATGCAGAGACAGAGTCACAGCTGAGGGGACAGTTCCACAATAACCGAGGCAGTTGCATGGTACGCCCTCCCTGAGCTGTGCTACCGTGTGAACACACTGTTGGCACAGGGGAGGCGACAGAAAGGGAGCAGTGAGGGTATGTGTTGTGTCACATGTCCTGGGGTTTCCCTGAAAAACAGGTTCAAGCGCCGCCTTCTACCAATCCTGTTGAAAGCTCGTCCTGACAGATGCCAGGGCTAAAATCTTCTCCGTATGTCCCCAAAGGGTGAATCAATAGGCTGCTGAGACATAATTACTTACCTACTGTTCCTAAATCGCTAACAAATCAGGCAATTGTTCACTTTCACCAGATGCAAAAAGATAATAGAAACCTTGTTGGCTGATCCTAGTAACTCTTATGATAATGCACAATTATGATTTGCAACTGCAGAAAATTTTTAAGCAAAACACTTTTTTCACAGCTCCAAAGCCTCAGTCCACAATGCTTTGTGTACAAACATGGAATATTCCTGCTTGCTAAGGTTATTATCACTTTTTCTGCTTGATTTATATAAATGTATATTTATCTGCTGTTGCAAATGTATTCTTTCACAAGTCCATGATGTATTTGACATGTAGGAGCACTTTCAATGTGGAAAACTTACAGACAGCTCTGATCCTACTCTCAATACACAGAATTTCACAAGATGACAGTGGACATGAATGTGATTTGAGCCAGTCAGATTTCACCCTTGCAGGTACTGACACCATATTTTTCTTTAATTGTGGGGTGATCAAAAAACTAATGAGCAGTGGATCTGTGAGAAGTATTAAATCCTTATATTAGTGTACAAGGGGAAAAAAAGGTGAAAGCTTGTGGCTGTGCCACAGAAACTTCATGTTGCCGGAGCCCTGAGGTGAAATGATCCCACCTCCTTCTTCTTGTAGCAAGCAAACTAAAAGATGTCAGATGTCTCCAATTAATAAAATGAACTTTTAGAAGACCAAAAAAAAAATAAAAACTGAACAAGAGAGTTAAAGAGGATAATTAAATAGATAAAATCTGGATATTTTGCTCTGCAGATTAAAAAAATCTTGACAGCGAACACGTTTTTTCCTCTTTGTCTCATAGCCAGTCAGATCCTTTCCTCTAACTCTGCTTTCTGGCCAAGCAACTTTCTAAGATTTGAGTCACTTGGATCAGCTTTTATCATGAGCAAAAGTACACCATGTAGTAGTTAAAAACACAGAAGAAATATCTATTAGCTAATAGACCCAATGGGTAGCTAAAAGATGGGCATTAATTTGCTCACCACCTTTGATATCTTTGTTGCCATGCAGTTGTCAGGCTAGAAATGGTCACACTTCGTGGCTCCCTGCAAGGGTCTGATCTTCAGGATCAATAAATTGCCATCCTTTAACTGTTTGTTGTGGTTTTTTTTCTTTTTCCTGTAGGACTTTATACTTTTCCCCATCAGAGTTTTTCTGTCTTGAGCTGCGATCTCTCCCTGTCTCAACAATCTAATCTCTGTCTGAAGTTTTACCTATTCCTGACCTTTCATGGCTTTTGTCTAAGTACTTTCTAACAGCTGGTTCCTGGGAAGTTTGAGCCAAAGTTATGCAAGTTGTGGGTTGTATCACATGCAGCTGAGCCTCTGCAGGGAAGGTTAGTTTCCTGGATGCTAAGGAAGTGTCTCCCCATTGCCTCTCAGGAATGTTTTTTGCTTCCCTTTGTGGAATCCAATTTTGCAAGTCACTTGGCTCATACCTGCCTATGTTTTCCCACTGTGTTCATGTGCTGCTCTCAGGAGAGGCAGCCTCTTTTCCCTCTAGAAGACCCTGCCTGACCAGGAGCATCCAAGGTAAACAGGCCACCATCCTCCCTGTTGCCCATCTGTGCCCTTTTGGAGATGAAGGCAGTGCATGCAGTATTTGCCATTAACTCTGAGCAAATTAATCAAATAGTTCTAAAATCTGCCAGAGGTGGTAAGACTTCTTGATTGAGCTGCTGCAGCTGGATCTTCAAGTTAGATATATGCTTTGGCTCCTTGATGTTACGCTGCCAGGCACCCCGGCAGCCATCCACTAGGAGGTTGTATTACAGTCACATAGAAAACGACTTCATCATCGGGGGGTTTTTCCTGGCTGTTGAGAACTTTGAGCAAACCAGCAGGGAGCAGAGACCCTGTTGACAATTCTGATTCACAGGCTGCATGGCAGTAGGAAGAGGAATGCTGAAATCTCTGCTGGCAAAAATAAGATATAGTAAGTTAAAAAAAGATATCTCGGTGACCCTGCATAGAAAAGAATACATTTGACTTGCTTTTTGTCAATAACAGATGTACTGGAAAACCAGGTTTTCTGTCTGAGTAGAAAACTGTAGGCAAGGACACTCTGGCATATAAAACCTTAAACCTTCACTGGCAAAACGGCAAGCTAAGAGTGTTGTCTGCAATAAAGATAGAGACAAAGATGTTGAAACCAAGGAGGGGGTTGTTAACAAGCAGGTTTGGGGCTGACCCAGAAGAATCCTGCTGGGAATGCATTCCATTGGCATCTGATGAGTTCCCAAAGGACCATTTGAGGAATAGTGGCAGGGTGGTCAAGGCTCAGCAAAGGAATTTCTGGGCTTGTAGCTTGTAAGTTTGGCAAATTACATCAAGTGACAATTGATAACACATATACCCGGTCTTTAAGGTAGATTACTTTATAGGAGTTTAAAATAAGGAAAGTAAAACCCCATTAATTTAGAGGATCATTTTTTAGATGAGTTTTCCAAGATTTGATAAAAAGTTTCCTGTAGGTTTGATACTTGTCTTTTTCAACAGAAAGTAGTAAGAATGGACAAATGTTCCACAACTAGTGAGGCAAATACTGGTGATTTGGTTAATAGTTAAGCCTGTTCATTTCATTCTAACTTCTTTTGTTTTTCTGGGACAGGGAAGCAACTTTCAGCTGCTTTTGCTTTCTAAAAATGTGTCTCCTGTGGCACTGTTGGTAGGTTTCATTCATGTGTGTTGAAATGTTTTGGAGAGAAGTCTGAGCATCCAAAAATGTGCTTTTTCAGGTTTTTCCAGTATTTGGCTTTGTCTTTGGTTGTAAAGGTTTTTGATAACAGAGCTGGTTGAATACTCTCATCTGAAAATGCCAATTTGTTTCATTCATTATGTCCCTGGTGTGAGTGCTTGCCAAGCCTGGAGCAGAGTGCCAGGTGAAGAGCGCCTGGATTCCTGATGGTTCCTAAGAGACATGGATTCAGGGAGCTGCCAGGGCTTCAGATTTCGGTCAGTCTTTTGCTGCTAGAGCCTGAGAGCCAGCATTTCCTTGTGCTCCTCAGCGAAATTGTCATCTTTGCTCTGGTCATGAAAGCTGACAGGAACATCAATATCACTAAGTGGTTGCAGGGCCTGGGGAATTTAGCACATGTTAGTTTTAGGTCTGATTTGGACTGTAACTTAGAAGAGTAGAACAAAATCAGCTGTGAATGGAAACCCTGCTTGCCAGCTAGCTGGTTTTTAGTCTTCACCCAGTGTTAATGAGGAAAAGAAAATTGGAGTCTTGTGCTGGAGGCACTTGCACCCTCTTCAGTTTGATGTTCTGTAAGGCCAGTTTGAGCATTGAAGACATAATGCGAATAGTTATTATTGTTTGTGACTGGTATCCACCAGAAAAAAAAAAAAGGACAGAAAAATGATGACCAGAAGATTCAACTAAATCATGTAAATGCACAGAGATCAGTGTGGTGAAAATTACCTATTTCCTCTAATTTAGCTGAGTAGAGACATTCAGGATTTCCACACTTCCAGGTTTTAAGTGCCTGAACTCTGCTGTCCAGCTCAGCAACCAGCTGTATGCACCAGCAGAGGTATCACTGTTTTTGGTCTTTTGCAGTTGATATGGCAAATATTAGAAATGCTGCTTTTCCCATGCAGAGTACCATAGGATTCCTTCCCCATAAACAATAAAAAAGTATATTCTTGTTTCAGTGCTCAGCAGGTTATGTTCCTCCTGTCCCAAACAGGCACGAGTTTTTTATCTTGCATTTATATTCTTAATTTGCCCATAATTGCTTTCAGGCATCACATCTGAGGCCAGCCTTCATTAATATGTTAATTGTGCGGTCCCTCCCAGTGGATTTTTCCAAAGCTGAGAGTAAACAGAAAGGTTTATTCCCCCCCATCTTACCCCAAGTCCTCTAAACAGCAAAATATTATTGAGATACTTGACTAGGCTCAGATCACCATGATGATGGGGAGCATTTATTTCCTGTTTCTGGATCTACCCAAAATAGCTGATCAGAATCCCTCTGTTGGAACAGATCAGAGGCTCATAAGGTCAGAACAAAACGGCATTTTTTATTGAGGTGCAGTTCAGAACCACTGTACACATTTCCTCCATTCTATTCCGTGTGGATATGGTAAATGGATATTAAAAAAAAAAAAAAAAAAAGCTGACATTATCAAAGTACTACAGGGAATTACCCACACACTTGCTGTTAATTAATGTGAGATGTGCAGAGAATTTGCCCACACTGCTTTGAAAATCTCAGCTAAAACCCTTTAATGGTGAGTATTTTCAGGGAACGAAACATACCTGTACCCTGTAAACCAGGCTCCTTAAGTGTTTATTACCTCTCTTGGCACTTCAGTTGGATTTATAGAAAGGTCATTTAAAGAAAAATCTTGGAGTTCATTTTAGAGTTGTCCTTAAGACAGCCCTCACACCTTCCCATTTAGCAAGCATGGAGGATAACATGATTTTTTTTTTTTTTAATCGTTTAAATTATTTGATGGAACTAGGATCCTTCTAGCAACCTCTCTTTCTCTGTTAGGTTTGATGATAAACTGTGCAAGAAAAGTCCAGCAGCAATAAGGTGCAAAAATAATTCTCTGCCTATTCCTTTATTTGTCTTTTCCTTTTATCCTGCCATGGGTGAGGGCAGCCTGTGAAATCCCTGTGGGTTGGCTGGCTGAGTAGGGGTGGTAATTGTCAGCTATAACTGACGTGCTAAAGGCTTCTGAGAAAATTTTGTGCTTCTGTATCTGTAGATATCCTTCTTAGCTTTTCTATCAAATTTAACACTTTTGGTTCCTCTTTCTGCTGAATATTTCCAATTCCCTCAGTCCTCCCCGGTCTGTAACTGCTTTTCTCACCTGCCCAGTGCATCCTGCTGTGGCCAGAGGCTCAGGGAGTTCCTGACATGCAGTGCATTATTCATTTCCCAGAAACTAGATCATGCCGAGAGGGATGCTAGTTGTTTTAGGCCCCATTCCAGTAAAGCCTGAGTTGCACATATGAGAGGGAAAAAATGTGTGCAGATACTTGCAACAGGTGCAAAGGACTCATACCAGGCTTCTTTTTCTTCTGTTTAAATATAGATCCAAATATATCCTCGTTCCAAGCCCTTAGATATTCATGCTTATATTGCTCCTCCTTGCAGGTTACATGGATGTAGGATGGTCACAACAGGCATATGAGAAAATCAGTTTGGCACCCAGGAAACCCACAAAACAGATGCCTACCCCTGCTCCTTCCCTAAGGTCTCGCAAACTCACTCAGTCCATCAGATCTTTTATTGAAAGTCATGATTCATTCCACAGCTGAAATTGTGACTCAGGTGCTTCATCTTTCCTTGTCTGAAACTTGCTGACTTGTGCTCTCTGTCAATCCAGTTTTTTGGAACCATATACCTTTTACACTGCATATGATGAGTATCTGCTCCTTATCCGTGATGACGTGTGCATTCAGTGTGACTGCACTGCCTGCCTCTGTACTGTAGGCACTGTCAATGAGATGCAAAGCCTTTATTTTTCATCTGAATATTTCTCCTCCTTCTGGTTACCTGGATCTTTCATGTATCTGTATTATCTCCTCTTCAGTCCATGTGCCTGTTTGCAAAGTATTGATAAAAATTGATTTTTGTACTGTGAGTAAATTGTACTCAGATGAAAGGACTTGCTCCTACAGGATGTGTGAAGGATTGTTGTGGAAAGTGCCAGAGGACCGTTGAGAGGTGTTTTTCATAGCTCTTAAGACTTTCATATAGGTTTGCTGAAGATAAGCCAGATGAGAAGGAGCAGTAGACACTATTAATAGGGACTCAGGGACTTTACATCAGTGTGTTACTTCTCTGAGCCGGCATGGCCCTTACTCAGGGTGTGTTCAGTCTGCAGCTAAATCCTTGTTTGAGGTAGTGTTTAATTCTCAGTCTTCTCCCCATCCATAACCATCTTCTGTAAATCACATTCAGGGACCTTGAGTGAGTCTTTCATCAAAGCTTTATGGAACAGAAGTATTCCTGTTTCAGTCCACCCTTTGCATAGTGTAATAACTTTGCTTCTATTAGTGGACCAATGTTCCGATTTTCATGAATGCATACATTGCTGAGCCTATTTTTAGTAATTTTCTTTGTTAAGGTAGTTTCACCATGCTTTTCATGTCTGTGTTTTCAAGCATATTGAGCCTCACACTAGTACTCGTTGTAGCAAATATGGGGTGAAGTTGCACAGGGGACCTCAAGCAGTGCCTGTGAAACCTGTGAGGTAAGGTCTTTTCCACCAGGATCCATTTAATTCTCAGCTTTCCCATATGTAAGGATGTATGCCATGCAACTGGCCTAATTTAACCACCTTAGGTGGTTTCCAGCATTGCCCATCTATGTCATGTTTAGGGGTTCACCTGCAAAATAGCTGTTAAAATAGAGGAGTGACAAATAGGTGTCAGATTTTGAGGACAAGGAGGCCCTTGAGCTGGTGCTGCATTGCCCTACTTTGTGGCTGAATCCCATGGCTGAGGCACTCATGCCCCTTGCCTCGCAGTGGTCATGGCAATAAGGGCTTCAAAGAAAGCTAAATGCCTTAATTTCCATTCAGTGGATTAATCTTTTCCATTTTTAAAGGAAACAATTTAAAGCAATCTGGAAGGCACGTTAAAAAAGTATTTTAAATTGGTAATATTTATAGCTGCTTCATTTTTTTCTGAAGTCCCTATTCTTAACAGCCAGTAACAGCAATTCTATAGCAATACAGTTCCTGCCAGTAACCTTATCCTAGGAAAAAGGATTTCAGTAAGCTTTATCACTCAGCGTGGCCAACAGAAATATTTGATGGTAAGAGCAGTGGAACCAGAAATCCACTTCAGATGTCCTTCAAACAGCTAGATGAGGAATTCAAGGGGATGTGGAATAGGAAACTCAGAAAATGGAGCTTGACTTTGATACTTACTTGGTGTGATAGAGTAATTTACTCTCCATATAGATCTTACTGTATAAGAAAAAGGAGGAAAGAGGAAGCAGTAATGTGTCACCTTATCTAAATAAGGTACCTGTCATTCCTGAAATTCTGTTTAAACTATGATGGATGCTCTTATTCAACAAGAGAGATTTTTCCCCAGAGTGAAAGACGATGCTTTCAAACAGAAAAGGACTATGATGAGACCGAATTTCCTTGTTATGGATGAGACTGAAACAATGCAGAAATAGCTGCAGAGCAGGTGCCCTGGGATTTCTCTCTGACCACTTGCAATGTGTATAGTCATAGAAAAGAAAGTGATCTGAATAGAAAAACAGCTGGGTTAATTGTCTTGCCTTAAACATCTGTAATCTTTGAAGTGGTAGCATATTTTCATGTGATGTGTTTATTTCCTAAGAAAATTTTGTTTTCTTTTCAGTTAATTTTGATTGACTGATCTGTCATTCCAGAACTTAATCTTTTTGCTATTTGACCATTGTTCTAATGTTAATGTTTTGCTAATTTAACTAAGCACATTAGCTATAAATAAATCTGTGGCATTTACACTTTTTTCTTTCCTTTTTTCTTTTTATTTTTTATTTTTCCCAAAGCAAATGCCTTTTTTTTTTTTTTTTCCTTGTAGCTTCTATTTGAACTCTGTTTTTAAAACAGTTTGTCTGGACACTGCACTGACCTGTTCCTCGATAATCTAGAGGGCAATTCTCAAAAATGTGTGGTGAACCTCTTCATCATTAAAATCATACAGTAAATTTGGTGATCTCTTGACTAATATAAATAGGTATAGTGACAAAGAAGTGCTTATGCTGTACTAGTGTCAATTAAAACCTACTTCAGCACAACAAACAGTGTAAATTGAGCCACTTGATATAAGTAGGGATGCCTGGGAAGGCTCACTGGTACAGTGCGTCCATGGGTGTTTGGGGAAGCTTGGGGGGAACGGAAACAAACACTCACTGCCTGTTTCACAAATTGCTGTCCTATTTTGTGTTGTTTGTAGGCTCAGCTGGGAAGCCAGAGACTGACCCAGCCACAGTAAAGCTGCAAAATAATTTAAAATCTGTGACGCATTAGATATGTTAAGTCATTGAAGCCAGGAAGGATTCTCCCATGCACACTACAAGCTGGTCAACCTGCCATCATTCCTGTAACTATAATCTTTCCAATAGCTGTGAGGTTCCCTTCTTTGATGCTTGGAAATGTTTGTGCTGCAGTTATTTATCCTTCTTGAGTGGTGATTTTTGGGGAATGGTGGTTTAGAAGATGACTGTACATCCACACACAAAAGAATATTTGATGATCTTTGTGTATTTTTCAGTCCAAAGCAGTTGAGCACTGTACCTACAGTGACATGGGGTTACTTACAGGAAATAAACCGAGCAAGGGCTTAGACAACTCTTTCTTCCAGCCCACCCACTGGAACCACAGGCTTCATATTAAAATGAATGAGTTGCATTTATAGAAAGCTTATTGAAAGACCTTCCTAAACTGATTTACTGTGCCTAATATATGCTGTTGGTCTCAGGAGCCAATTATGCTCTAGGGACACAGCAGGGTTTTGCAGGCCTGCCTAGAAGTCCTAAACCCTGCTCCGACTGAAAATCCTGCAGAAGCAAGTTCATTTACACCTCCTCGATGTGCTGTTTCATTGTTTACACAGTAATTTCATCCAAGAGCATGCTGCTCATTAAGCATGGGAGAACCTGACAGACGGGACCTGGAACACTTGCCATCAAATTTAGCCCAAGTCTATCTGACATCTCAGCAGGGGAAGTGGAGAGCTGTGATTCTGAAAAAGGCACTTTGCCGTCTCTAATCTTGAGTACACAGCACTGAAGAGAGTTGCTTTAGCATAATGTAATTCATACCATCAGGAACTGTACATTTTGTATCACAGATCTGTACTTCTTGAACCCCGTTCTCTAAAGTCATTTTCTTTGCTCACTGACATTTTAAGTGTTCTGTGTTTGGTGCCACTAGATTATGACATTTTGATGTTCAGTTAAAAACCCAAAATAGCAATTAGGGAATTACAAATTGCAGGAATCTTGACATTTAACTATTAATTATATTTCTTATTGTCTTAACTAGTAAATGATTATACAAAAATGTCTCTTAAATATAACATGCAAAACCTTGTTATAATTAGGGTATTCCTGAGATGTCATTCCCTACTCGATGAAACTGATTTCTCTCTAGAGCCTGCTGAGGATGACAGTATTTCCATGTGAAGAGGAGTGCTCAAGAGGAATAGAAGTGTGTGTGTGTGATTATAACCTGGAGACTTAGATATTGACTTGAGCTCTGGGAGATGTTGAAATTCTTTCCTGATCCAGGGCGTGATGTGTCACCCTGGATTGCTGCAAGTCAAGCAAGTCTTACTGGTATTACTTTTTGTGAAGAGATTTCTGCAAGTGAAAATATTTTAGCTTTGATGGCATAGGATATTTCAGCATAAGCTTTCCAAACATGTCATGGAATGGTACCTTGGGAGTACTGCTTGCTTTGCCTACTCACTGCAGCAGAAATAGTGCTTTACAACATCTATAGGCAAATGAAATCTCTCTTTCTAGTCCTGCGTACCACACTGATTTTGTTCTAGTGTTATTCTGCACCTAAGCTATCTTGGTGCTATTATTATGTTCAACTGCACTGCAAAAGTGCAAAGATGCAAGTAAAACTCCCAAGTGACTCTGGAGGCCAAGGTAAAGTCCCTGGGGGAGCAGCTGCCTGATGCGCATATTCACAAGGGTAACTGTTGTTTGCATGAGGAAAAACAATGGTATAGCAGAGAAGGCTTAGGAAATTAGTGGGAAAACCAGCCTGCTTTGAAATTCCAGCCAAACATGGTGCTAGTGCCAGGCTCCACAGACAGCACTAGTTTAGATTAGGTTACCTGTTCCAGAATAAAAATTACTGAAATGCACATTGCACAGATATTGAGTCCTCATCATTGTTTCATTCCAGAGGTCCTCTGTTGTTCTACATTACTTGCTGACAAGTAATTTGAACTCTTGCCTGGTCTCTTTTGCTGAGTGCAAACCAGTGGCTGGAGCACATTTTCTGGCTTGGCTTCCCCCCCACAGAAATCCTGCTCATGTGCTCCACATTGAAACCTGCTTTGTTAATTGCAGCCACTGTAGCAGAATGCTATAGTGCAATTTGCACCTAAAATACAACAGTTTGTAAAAACAAAGGTAAACATACAGATAATTCTTTTGGTTACACACACAGATCTAATGTGTTTAAGTGCAGCTCTGAATTTCATCACAACTGCAGTGTGATGGACACGGAAAGATCTGCACTGAAATAGAAAAAAAATAGTGCTTGCCTATAAGATCTCCTAAACACCTTTTCAGCAAGATTAGCTGGGAAATAGAAAAGGAAACAGCCTGAGAGGTACATTTTCAGTGTTCTCGAAATGCCCTTTTTCCTTTTTCAGACAGTGCACACATTTTAAATGAATACTTTGCTAAAAACTGAAAAGATGTTAAAAATTGAAATGAATACATCGTGTTCTGAAGAAGAATTGGAGACAGAGGTCATTCATATTGTTTCAAAAAGGTCTGTATCTCTCAGTGATGATGACAATACTGGCAATGAAATAATGGAAGCTGGGAAACAACAATTGGAAAGCTTTGAAATAAATCTCTTACAGGGGTCATGTTTTTTCCAGGGGTCAGTTATCAAGGATACTAAGGATATTTTCTGACTTGTGTTGGAGTATAGAACAGTTAGTTGAACTTGTAACAGACTGTTGGGAGTAGGGATGTGGTGAGGCAGTGGTGGGCTCCATGAGTAACAAGGTTTCATAAGGGACTGGGTGCATTGGGTGATCTGAGCTGCTCATGTTCTGTTTGTTAATGTACCTTTTAAAAATGTTTCAAAGGTTAAAGATAGAAAGAAAAGGTTTGTATATCCGTGTTTCAGAGTTCTCTGATAATATATGGCAGAAATTACTGCTAAATTACTTTAAGAAAGCACTCCTGAGTATGATTTTTTGGAGTAATTTAATTGAATCAAGGAGCTCTGGTGATAATTTCAGATGTACCATTTGGTTATCATTCCTTAAAACACCTGAATTACTAGCCTAGGGAAATTGAAATTATATTAAACATTTCAAAAGGTTACATGAGGAGTCTTACAGAAAAGTAACACTGAGTGAGTGAGTGAAGGAAACCATTCAGAAGACCAGGATTTACTTCTAAAGGCTCTCTGTCCTATAATGCTTTTGAGCAAATGAATAGGCTTTGGATAAAATCAAGTCAAATCATTAGGGTGCTTTTTTATCTTTTAAGTCCTAATTAAAGGTTATCCTAATTGTCAATACTATATATATATATATATATATATATATATATATATATATATATAAACTAGAGAAGG
>JAWWES010000171.1:30415446-30520506 GCA_035583135.1 Lophotriccus pileatus
AGAAGAGAAGAGAAGAGAAGAGAAGAGAAGAGAAGAGAAGAGAAGAGAAGAGAAGAGAAGAGAAGAGAAGAGAAGAGGAGAGAGGAGATCACTCTGCTTTCCTAGGCTAAACAGCTGTCACAAACTATGTTCTGAGAGTAGAGACAAACTTGTAGCGATAACCACAGCTTGAAAAACTTCTCTGCTTCCGAAAAGCCATCGCAATCTGGAATACAGATTCTCTTGAGTTCTTACTTACATGCTTAGCTTTGAGCAGCATAGCATTTTGGAACACACTGTATGTTGCCTATCACCATGAATCTGCATTTACTGCTTTTTTGATATGCTGTTGCCATTTTTGGAAAGATCAAAGAATAAGAAGCTTTTAAACTGCATGAAATGATAAATTCAACTAATTTCAAAACTTGTTTCTCTCTCCAGATGGAGTGAGGCTAAACTTTCTGGGAGAAGATTCCTATTTGGATTACTCACTGACCTTGGAGTAAGAGAAGGTGATTTATCCTACCTTTTCCTATTCATGGAAAATGCAGTTTTAGCATTTTTCAAGGTGTAGCATATTTGAGTCTTTTGCTGACAGCTATACCAACTATATTCTTGCACGATTGGGGTACACAGGACTCACATACACTTGTGCACATTTAAAAAGTAATCTCAAATCAGTATCTTGAAAACAATTGTACTACCAGCCAAGTCTTAAGGAAGCAGAATAAGGACACAAAATGGAATATCAGACACACTGACACATACATATACACACACACACTAGCATAATCTTTTAACTTAGATATCTCACTGAGAGAATTGTTTCTATAACACTGAGATTACAGGCTACAAGATATTTTGAAACTGAAATAACAAAACCCAGCAAATTCAGTGAAAAAATTCAAATTGCATTATGTTTTCAGGAGAAAATCTGAGAGACTCAAATCATACAACCTGAAAGTTAAATATAGGTTGTAGATTGCCAACTCGGTTAGGCACACTTCAGGGGGATTTCTGTTATAATCTCATATAACTGATATGCACTCTATTAGAAAAAAATATTATTTAAAAAGTACAAAACCAATTACTATATCCATTATAAATCATAGGGACTATTTACTTAAAAAGGGGGCAGGAAGCTAGAGCATTGTTGAAAAGAGATTTCTTAATTTTTAAAAGATTCTGATCATATTACTTTTTTATGTCAAAAATAAAGCAAGAAATGCCAGAATTTCCCCCACATTATAAAAAAAATTGTCCCGATCTTACCACTTATTCTGATCTTTTCCTATTGCTTTTCTCCATCAATTCCTGATTTTCCCCCTAATTTTTCAATCCACTGAAGCAGTTCTTGGCAATACAACACAGCCCCATATGTCAGTATTGGTAGAGAGCACACATCCAACAGCTGCTACATCCTTGCACCTCACAAAGACTTCACCTGCAAGGGCTCTGCTGCTTTCATCCTGGCTCCCACTCTTCTTCCTCGTTCTCCGTCTAGCACAGCGGTTCTGCTCTGGCTGGGAAGGCCAGTAAGCACTTCCTTCACAGACTTAGTGCAGCTGCCACTGTGCTCTCTGGAGCAGCCAGAAGAGGCTGCCCTGACAGCAGAGTGGAAAGAATGCTTCAGCATAGTGAAAACAAAACTCTTCAGTTTGACATCCTGGGACCACTCAAGCAGTGACTAGCGGCAGATGATCAAAATTGGGCTGGTTACAATGAAAGGGCTTCCACGCTACTCGTTTATGTGTCACTCAAGGGCACAATGATTATTTATTGCACTCCCACGAAAATGCTACTCACACAGATTACTTTCAGAACAAAACTATTCATTTCTATGCTGCCCTGATGACATGAGAACCACTGCCCAAGAAATGCAGAAGCATAATATTTTTATATACACACACTCACACATATGAATATATGAATACTTGCATACACACACACACATATATATATACAGTATGTATAAACTTCATTTTAGAAATAACACACCACATGCAATTATTATGTATCTCCAAAAGGCAAGAACTAAAACAGAAGCAAGAAAGACAAAAAATTTTGGCTACTTCTAATTAAAACTAGAAATTGTCTAATTATGCTCCCATCAGCATTCTCCTTTTCTGTCAACACACAATATTATATTCATGAGCTCGCTGATTACGCACACTGTATTCCACATTATATAAGAGTAGAAGAATGTGAAAAACCCATTACCAACAATCAGTTCATTGTATGAGTTCATACACAGATTTCCCAGAATTTCCTACCGTTCTAATTGCTGTAGGGATTCCAGATTCATCTACCGGGCCAATCCCTGCATAATGTGGAGCTTTAATTACTGTAATTTTTTTTTCTTCTTCTGAGGTTCTACAGATTGGTATTGTACTGGTGGTGGTGCTGCTGCCAACATTCTGAACATGCTGTGAGTACGTCTCTGTGGACTCTGTAAGGATAACATGACAGAATATCATGCGATGTCACAATAATCATATTTGGCAGTTAAAACACACTTTCCCCATTTCAGTATGCTGTACAAAGGCTGACAACCTTAATCCCATACGTATACAATATTTTAAAAAGAAATATCTTAACTAGGGCTTTGCCCTACTTAATATTCCATTATTAGAATTATAAACTTCTTTAATGACCAGACGGGCTATTCAACTCAGATCTTATTAGACTAGAAGTACTTTTTCACAACATATTGCTCACAAAAAAGAGAATCCCTCCCACAAATGCAGCAAAGTCTATTGAGAAAGGTGCAGCAGCCTTTCTCTTGTAAATCAAACTCTTGCACCTATCCTACTCATTCCTTGGAAACTAGTGACATAATTTCAAAACTTCCACGCCCCCAAGTTTAGCAAACTATAGAAAATAGCTGCCCTGCAAGCATATCAAACAGCCCTGCACAAAAAGTTATGTGATACGTGCTTAGAGACAAATTTATGTTGATATGTTTATGTGCCTCTCCATACAATCCATAAAAATGGACTTGAGTAACTTGGCACCTGTAGAGCAATACGATGATCCACCTACAGTGATTCAGGTGAACTGTGCAGGCTGCTACTGGTTTGTAGGGACTTGTAATATTTCTACCCTTCTCCTTCACATCTACCCTTATAATTAATGAAATTAATATATCACTATTACCATTTCCTTCTAAAAGTCAGAGTAATTTATTTGACAAAAAACACCTCAGGGATGTGACATGAAAATCTGTACTGCTGCAGATTATGAACTTCTTTCCTGGATACAGGAAGAAGAGCCCTACTCTTCAGGCAGCAAGTTTCAGTAAATTAGTGGGCTCCTGTGACAAAACCTCTACTCTGCAAGAGCAGGTACGATGAGACATTTCCACTGCAGGATAAATGAATGCAGGCAGTAAAAATATGCATTCTAACACCAATTACAATTGGTATAACAATTACAATTGCCTTTCATGTGACACTAACATCCACTGATTATTCTAAAGGAAAAGAAATGAATTGTAATATAAATCAACAAAAGGAGGTCTACTGATTGAAAGCTCTAATTTTAAATAGAGTATTTCTGCTCACTCCCACTGCAGAGCTGAATTTGGCATGGCTGTTTCAGCTACTTACTCAAGTCTGAAATCCTGTAAATAATCCAGTGCTACACATATATGGCGAGGGGCAACTCTATGTGGCAAACATCTAGATATTTGGAACTTTTTCTCAAAAAACATGATGTTAAATTTAGAAAACATTTTGGATTTGATCCTTCATTCTTCATAGGTCTCAAACTGAGGCCATCAGGGGGATTTTTACATGAGTAAGGAGAATTAAATCAGGCTGTTACTGTGCAACACCGAACTTCAGCATCATGCAAGAGTGAAAGTCATGGGAAAATATATACATTTCATGTATATATCCAACCATATTGACAAGGCCTTAGATCATCAAACTGGGAGCAGTCAAAAAATCTAGAATTCTGGGATGTGGAGAAACCCGCGTATAGAGTTTTTGTACTTATCACGATGATGATAGCAGCATTTTTCTAAGCTGTAAGACTCAGAGTGAGAACTGTCACCTAATTTTCCTGCAAGCACAACAAATAAGTAAACTCTAGGATCAAATTCAAATTATTTTGCTTGTATAATCTTATCTGAATATGCAAAACACTGGTAGAAAAAGCAGCAAGCAAATGACTCCTATGGCAAAACTGGATTATACTGGCAAAGAGCCTTTAAGCCTTTCTAAGGCTGATAATGTTTGGTTTGAGTTTTTTTGTTTAGTTTGTTTTTTTTTTAGTTAACAACGTCCTAAAAAAATACATAAACAAATTTTTAGATGGACGTGCCTTTAGGTATTCAAAAGCCCAGAGCCTCTCCCTTTGTTGGCAGTATTTCTACTGGAGATTATGGAAGTTGTGGGGAGGACCAATGTACAAAGTTGGCCCTCGGTTTCTTAAGGCAAAATCTGAAGAGGTTGCACAGGCTGAGCTATCTTGATAATTCCCTTTCTTCAGTAAAGCTAGCAGAAAGTTGGCAAGAGGTCACACTCACACACCTAATAGCAACTCCAGTTCAGGATCACCACTGTACCTAACAAGAAATGCTATTATTTTTTGCATTTATTTCCCAAGGTAGATGAATAGACAACACCTTCATTATGGACGTGAAGCACTCCACAATTGTTTGCAGTCTTTGCCACATGAATTGGAATATGTTGTGTAATTTATAAAGCAAATATTCTGTGTGAGGCTTACCCATCATCCTGCCATGCTGCATGATAACAATGTTGGAATTGAGCGAAGCTGGTGGAGGGTAAGCTGAAGAAGGGGAAAAAGGCCTTTGAAAGTGACTCACTGGGCTGGCAGCAGTGCCAGAATTCCCATTCACTGTGATCTGAGCCTGAGAGAGACAAAATAATAACCCATTAAACTCTACACAAAGCCCTCTGACTGCCATCCCAAAGAAAAAGTGATGCAAGACTGTCGTCCACGCAACAATTACCAGTTGTCAGGTACACAGCCATAACGGCATCTGCATTCACTGAAACACAAAACTTATCACAAAGGGAGCAGAATGTGTTCCTTATATACCTTGTACCACCCCTCTTCTCTCCTTGAATGTGCTGTCTGTGACACATGCTGTCATGGGAAGGTGACAGAAAGATCACGGTCAGGGCAATGAAGATGGCAAAAACGAGGTTTGCAGAGGTCTGAGAGCAATATAAAATGAAGATGGCAGTAAAAGTTCCTTCCTCTCGTGTGAACAAAGCCTGTCTGCCACAGATCCTCATGGCAAGAGACACATTCCCTTAATGACATGCTCAAGCACTATTGATATTAATGGGAACTTCTGTGCAGACTGAAGGGAAAAGCCCCATTAGGACTAGCTAAAAAAAGTGAGAGAAAGTTTCTTTAAACAATAGAAGTCAGCTGGAGTGACTATGGGATGCTGATATGTAATCTATTACAGTGAAAATAAATAACAATAATAAAAATGAAATAACCCACAACCACAAAACAACAGAACAAAATCAAATACATAAAATAGGAAAGCCTGGCAAACTGGCAATAAAGCAGCAAGCACCAGAAGCCATTTAGGCTTTAGTCACAAGAGGTACCTCACAAGAAGAAACCACCTGTCCCGAGTTTTAGAATCCCTGCATTTGGTCTGTAGCACTTTTACGAGGAGTATTGCAAAAATTAAAACTGAGATATTGAGAAAGTATTGAATGAAATAAGAGGGTAGTGAATATTTCAGCAGAAAGAGGAAAGCTCTCTGTAACATCTCTCTTAATGCAGAACTCTCATTTAAATCTGAATAAATTTACAACTACAAACTTTGCTCAATTTTATATAACAGAAGAACTGAAAATGTAAACAAGAGACTATTTGAAGCAGCAAAGCATCAGAAAAAAACTTACTGAAAGGCTTTTTTTTAATATATAAAAATAAAATGTTTCATGACCTTTTGTATACATTTGTATTTTGGAGATTACTAATTTGAAATTTTTCATGTCTTGGCCTCCCATAGCTAAGAAAGCAAAACAATTTCTGGGTCATATGCAGACATCATGTGAACTCCTAGATGCATTCAGGTGTTTCTCGTTTTAAGGATGCTTGTTTTCAGAAGTGACCCGAAAGGTTTCTGTTGTGGTGATGTCTTCATTGAAACTTTTGTGTTTACATGTTTCTTCTCTTAATAAAGTCTAGAACCGAAATGTAAGCTAAGTTGTCTTTTCTCACATGATTCTCCCCTCAAAAAAAAACCTCGGAGCTGGTAGAAAAGCTACATAACCTCAAAGCATTTCAAGAGGTACCAAGGCATGTTTTCAGAGCAGGTTTCAAGATGAGCCCAACCATCTCTCCCCCGCTGCAAGGGTTCACCCATTTTCTTTTCCTATATATTGTCTTTTTGAGAAAGCTTGTTTCTAGAGAAGGCAGGGTGCAACTATGTGCAGAGCCTTATGCCTTCTCAATCATTTATTATGGCTTTTGTTTCTCTGAGCAAGTTTTTTATAGACTGGAAAATTACTCCTCCGAATTTCTATAATAAAAATTTGAGATATTCCTGTGAAGGACTTCACCGAATAGCTCAGTTAGATCGTAAGGCTCTTACACTAAGTAATACAAAATATCACGAAAACAGGATCCATAAAAGCAGTCATAAATGATGACAGTCATAAATATGGCATGTTCATATATAATATTTTTGGGTTTGCTTCTAAAGGCTTACAGAAGATCTCAGCTTGGCTATGATTTCTTAGTTCCTAAGGACTTTCTCTTTGAGGAAAGTTTCTGTGAAGGTGGCTATTTCATTTGTTTATTTGATGCATCTTGCACTGTTGATAGGGTTAGCTACAAAAGATAGTTTTGCCAAGTTTCAAAGGCTTTTCCTTCTGTTGGAATCATTTGGGAGTTACTGACATTTCAGTCTGAGAATGTGACACTTTAGTTCCAGGTGACAGAGTTTATTCCCAGATTTTGAAAGGAAGTGAAATCCTTTAAGATGCCTATTCATGAATTAGACCTTTTACTTTCCTAGGTAATCTTCTTTGTGGGAAAATAAGACAATACAGAAAAAAACCCACTTCACCAAAATGCACCTATTTTCCAATTTTCTGGGAAGATAATCCTAATTTTTCATGATGTTCCTTTCCCTAGGCATCTTCATTAATTTTTTCCTCGAGGATACTTAACCTGTCCTTCACTGCTAGTAGAGAGCCACCTACTTCTGCTGCTAGATAATCAAGCTCTTGTAAAGATTCCTCCTAGGTATCAGGTTTAAAATTCCTGTAGCCTGCCTGAGCATCAGAGAGAGGAGCTCTCTGGATTTCTGAATTAGAACAGAGAAAAGCATCTGTCTGGGACTGGATCTGCTTTCCCATTTTCCCTCTGCTGAGGCAGGTAACAAGGAGAAAGAGGTCCCATTACGGATGTCTAAGCAGTTCTGTGCAAGAACGCTAAATAGCAGAACATTGACTTCAAGACATTGAATTAGGCTAAAATCCTCAGGATCAACTCTTGAAGATCAAAACAGTTACACAACTTTGGAAGAGGCAAAAATCTAATGTGTACAAGTTTCCATTAGATTCCACAATTTCAAACTACATAAACAAAAAGAACCCATGAAAATTATAGGGAAAATGTCTGTAACTGGAATAGAATCAGAAAACATAGTTTCCAAAACCAGCTCTTCTCTCATTTTAACTCCAATTTTAAGCATAAATCCAAATAATAATGGCAATTCTTATACTTCAGGTTTTCAAAGAATCTGTAATCTGTGACTAAAGCTATGGCAAATTAACGTTTAGCTCTGCCTTTTGCTTGGAATATTTTGCAATTTTGTTGATTCAGTTCTTCCTGATACGGCTGTTTCTTCTTAAAAGAGTTGGTTTAAAACTTTTGCCTAAGCTGTCATTAAGAAACTCAAGAGTAAACAAACATCTCCAGTGTGGACAGAAAACTCTTTGAAAGTGAGTACAGTGCTGGATGGCCCAATCCCATATTACTTTCATCGTTCTCTCAGTTGTTTTCATCTAAAAAATCAACATCCTTTGAGAATGAAGATCATTACAGGAGCAGAGCCACTAGCAACATACATGTGTGTGCCACCAGCTTCCCCATAATTTTATCATTTCATAAATGCATTTATAGCCATCTGGCTCTCCTCTACAGAGGGTGGGAGAAGACTTTCTATACTGAAGAATTGGGTCTTGCCAGCAGTTTAATTTCCGTGGAGCTCTTAGGATGTAGGACTTCTAAGGATTTGGTGGGAGGCTCATCCTTCCACTTTGTCCATTAATGGTGAACAGCTGTTATGCTCAACCCTGCCATGTCTAAAACAGAAAGTGGTGGTCAGAGCTGACTATTGCATAGCCTTCTACAGGGAGACTACACTAAAAAGGAAAGACGGACCAGCTGTTCACTTTAGCTTGCAAAAAATGGTGCTCAAAGAAAACAAATACAGTTAGCTATTTTAGAAGTCTGCTAGAAGCAAATATAAATGTTCCATGCTTCCCACAGCTCGTAAATGGTCATGCAGTGATTGTGTCTGACCAGTCTGGACTAATAATGGTATCTTTGGTTATAACTACTGGGTTAAATGCACATTCATAGCACTGATTCTTAAAAAAAAAAAATGGTTTCAGAGCTGTGTTACAAGAGTTAGGAATTATAACTTTTACATGCCTGCTATTAATATTGCTTTTTTAGCAGCATCCAGAGCACTGACAACAGATCATTGACTTTCCAGGTGACTACGTGAAAGGTTGGGCTCAAAATACTTTTTATAAAATATACATGAAGCTTTAAAAATACATACACTGTTTGTTCTTTTCAGACTTGAAAATTACAGTGTGCTGAAGTTTTTGGACAAAGTTTGAACAGTGGTGTGACCCAATAAAACTTTGGATTCAGAACATCTCTCTGTTTTGCAATTCAGCAACAAATTGCTCAATTTAAATGAAGGCTTTGTTCTGACTCATTTTAATCATGTGGATAATCTCAAAAGAAATCAGAAGTGATCTGGATTTGACCCAAATTCCATACCTTCTTTCTACCCATATATGAATGTACTGAGATACAAAAAAGTGAATGTATATGAAGTGTCAAACTGCATACTGGTTTTTTTACTTGACTTAACCAAGGGAAGAGTAAGAGGACAACTGGGTAATACAATATTATTTATGAAGTTCAGTCCTATAAGAAACTGTGCTTAGGAGAGGAAAAGGTTAGTTAGAGGAGAGAAAACCAGTTTCATGCAATCAGTGGTCACAGCTGGGGAAAAAACTGAGTTAAATGTTGCCAACATTTACTATGAATTTAAAAATTACATTACTGAAATCTGTATCTCAGTATAAACCAAAAATGGTGGTAGCCCAGAGGCTATAGACTCCACAAACCTGTATACTGCTAACAGTATTTTAAACAAATCTCTTCAAATTCTACTTGCTTGCTTTTAATGCATTCGGAACAGGTATTTATTGAACTTATCTTCTTTTACTTTAAGCAATGTGTTTGATACACCTTAGCTGACCACACAAGTGTGTGACAATATCATTTCCTACTACCAAATCTGATATGCCAATGATTTTTTTTAAACAACTGTTGCAAAACACTGTCAGACTGCATACATGGAAAACTACTAACAAAATACTTGTATGTGTAACAGGATAACAGGCAAGTTCGAATTCTGTTCCCCTTTGACAACCTGTTTGAACAAAATGGATGAGGAAAAAAGGAAGCATAATTACATGAGAAGTGGCAGCAGTGTTGGTTAAGGTGGTGCCATCTGACACAGCAGACATCTGGCTCAAGGTTGGGGAAGGTGTTTCAGAGCAGTCAGTAGTATCATAGCTACAAGTCTGCAGCTCATCTAGAATGGCTGTGGAGGACTCACTCACTGTGCGGGAGGAGCACTCACTCATGGCAGAATCTGTGCTTACAGAGGCTGTTTCGTTCCTGTGGATAATACTTTCAGAAGCTAGGTATGGGCATTTATATGAAAATTGTGAAAGGGCTGGGGTTTTATAAAAATGTGAAGGCAAAAAATCATCAAGCGTTGGCAAAGAATATGGTACTAGATGGGTGCCACTGTCTGGTGAGAAAGAGGCTCTGTTAACTGGTACCACAGGAGAAGGAAGAGGCAGTGGAGAAGCTTCTGTTGCTGTTTGTCTGTGTGTCTGTGAAGCATTTACCTCCATCACAGGGGCAGTTACTTTCTGGTTTCCAAGCTGAGATTTGAGGAAAAAAAAATAAGAAAAGAAACAGATTACTAAATGAATAAAAACCTTTTCCCTTTGGCTCTTGCTGGGTGTAGGAGAATTACAAAAGTGTAAGTTTTTCAGCCACCCAAGGAAGTTCACATTCACATGGATTAGGAAATAAATCAATCACGCTCTATATTAGACAAGGAAAACATAAAAGAAATGAATGCATAAAATAATAGTGGAAGCAATGCCAGAAACCATAGTGTGCTGAGGATGAATAATCATAATGTACTGCATATATTAATGATCTCCATTGTGTATTGAGAAGGTTCACACTATTTTATATTTCACATAAATATGAGGCTAGAGAATGTCATGTCCATTTTGTTTTCAAAAGCAAAAACGTATCTTGAAGTCTGATCTCTATAAATGTTACTCTGGGGGGTTTTTGTGTCTAAGACAGGTATTATTTTGAAATTAACCGTAATATAAAGATAAGCAGGACTGCAAGCTAAAAGAAACACTCCTAATGAATGTGCATATGATCTGAAAGCAATAGGTGGTGGAATTCTTTGCCTCTTGTGACTGAATACATCTTCTCCACTGCCTCTCTAATAAAAATATTTGGATGATTTTACAATTTCCAAGCACCCTGGAAGCACCCTGTCAACCTACTCTATAAGGTGTATGCATAGGAGCCTTTTCAAGATTAGAGGACACAAGGATTGTTAGGATAACTGGTATAAATCTGAGAAACAACAAAGACTGGGAGCACAAGGACAGGAATGACTTCATACTGAAACAAAACATGCTAGTTGTTTGGATTCAGCATGGTTCCTTAAAAGTATAAGGGAACAGCCTCATGAGTGCTTCTGAAAGCTGCCAAACAATGTATGAGTTTTCTGTTCTGTTATTTCAAATAAGCCACAGTGCACTGAGTTTAAACTAGTGCTGTAACTGGCTTTTTGCATCTGCAACTCCTTTTTGAATTTAAGATACATGAAAAGCATGTTGGCATCTAATATTTGTTAAACAGCTGCACAAACCCTTCTATACTGCCTATTAACTACAAGCTTTCAATCAATTCCCGAATTATGTCAAAATACTGCCTATTTCAGCACTAATGGTTTCACTTTTGATAGGGTTGATGAAGTCTGGAATAGCTGCTGTAAAAGAGTGTTTGGGATTTTAAATTTATGTAAAATAGAGGACAATAAGATACCATGTGTAGTAATTACCACTAAAAAAGCAACATTTAGTCATAGATATCACATTATTACCAGCAATATAGATATTTCCTATGCTTAGACTAGGCAGATGTCTTTAATCATTCAAAAAATGTTTCAAGCCATCAGATTAAAATGCCATTTTGGTATTTTAATCCAAAATCTGAAAATATCTTCTAAAGCCCTTATGGAAGACTTGGAACACGACCCAGATTATGCTACTTATGAGAGGTCACTGGGGGTCCAGTTGCATAATTCTTGCTGAGATCAACTAGAATTTACACAAATAACCTTGATGAGGTCAATGGGACCATCCCTATGAATAAGCATTTCAGAAAAGAATCTTAAGTATGTGAACAGATATCTGTCACTTGTTCCAACTGATTCAAAAGAAATCTTTGGCATCAGTGGACCTCTAGGGTACACAAAAATAGCCAAAAGCTGCTGTTAAATTCAGCAGTTAAAACAGTGAAGAAACTTAGTGAAACAGCTTAAAATCCAAATCTCATTCACAGCAATATTTCATATCTACAATTGAACAACCCCCCTCAAACTTAATCTTTTCATAGAGAAAAACTGAACAGATTAATTCTTAATAAAAAATATGAATAATTGAGTGTATATCTATAAAAGGGCACAGAATTTTTTGAGAGGTCTAATTTGCCAATAGAAACATCAAAAGAACAATGGAATACTATTAAAATTAATTTAATGAGAAATTAAGATGGCTAGACAGCATAATATTATCAGGGGTTTAAGATGTGTACATTTACATACACATATCAGAGACAGTAATTTCACCTCACAGGTACATAAAGGGAAGACAGAATCATAATTCATGATGAATTTCATCATCTACCTAATAATTCAAGATCTCCAGCAAAATACACAAACCAGGAGATCACACTGCAATTATGAGTCAGAGATAATAAGAAGCTCTGAAATTCTTGAGACCAGATATCCTCTCAGCATTCCCAGAAGAAAAGTTATATATGACTGAGCCAAAATATGTGAATTCATCTCATATTGTTAAAATAACAGGAATTTTTGAAGAGTTGAGAGAAATCTAGTAAACCTTCTGGCTTTGAACTGAGAAGACTGCTTGCATGCTTGAGAAAAGAAGGGATGGACAACATAAGAACATATATACAGGGTGCATCCAGAGAGCTAGTGAAATCAAGCTTTTAAAGAATTTAATTCATTGTGTTTGGCAAATAATAGCTGATTTCATCAAGCCAAATTCTTAAAAATAATATAAATTTATTATTCTTACAATATGGGTAGAAGGAATGCAGAAATTCTAGGTACTGATTCCCAACATGAAGCTTCTCAGCTTTGTAGAGTAAGACTTCTACTCTGCGTGGTTATAGAATTCTGTCTAGGTATAACCATTACTCTGGGAAAAAGTGGCTTAAATTGTCATTTAAAACAGCACTGTTTTTGAAAACTGATTTACACCATTTAAAAAACATGCAGTCTTGGTAAATTGTAAACAGATATAACTGGCTACTACTAAATCATATTTTCCACTGTGCATGAAATCTCACATATATCACAGTGAAAAAATACGAGAAGGACAAGGCCAAATGCATTTCAGAAAACTTTTAACACTGGTTCCATTTAGCAAGCTTCAGATTAGGTTTGTTATTGATATAGCACAAGAAATGCTAGCAGCAGTCAGGCAGATTAAATGCCAGACAAGGACTTAATGAGATTGATGAAAAACTAGTTAGACTATGTAACTATCTTGGGTTGTGAAGCAACACTTGAGAAATAGATTAATGCCATCAGTCTTGAAGTGAATTGAAGGCCTCAAGTGCAGCTTTCTGATGGTTCTTAGAAATGCTTCCCTTCCTGCAAATAATAAAATGTTAGGCCTGAAGAACACAGTTGCTACCCAATCCACGTGAAAAGTAGTCAGGTGACCGTAGTATGGGTTTCAAAACCAGTCATCTACAATTTTAATGCAAGATCTATGGGGAGTGGTGTGAGATTACTAATGACACCAAAGTACTGGCCTTGCTTCAACAGTCAAGACACAGATAAGGAGACTCAGAGATAAGTGAATAAACTCATTTTGTTAATACATAGCAGAGTTTAGTAGTCAACAATCAAATTACACCCATACATTTGCACAAATGGGTAAAAATACCTCTATTTTTAATTGTTAAAAGCTGATGTCAAATCTCCAAACTGATACTGCAAATCATATTTCTAAGCCCATTTTTATACCAGCCCTCTTATTCAAAACTCTCTATGTGGACGTGGAGTTCAGCCCTTGTCTAAAACCACAACAGTGATGCAGAATTTAAAATGAAAATTATGTGCTTAATTTTCTTTGCTTCACATCTGTCCCCAATATTGAAAACTGTCTCCTCTATCTTCTATACCACTCTATGTATTGTCAATACCTAATAAACAGTAATGTGCTAAATAAAGTGATTCAGAATTTTTTTGTTATTCCAGGCTTATTTTCCTTGATCTACTTTTCTACAGCTATAAGGCTAGCAAAAGAAACACTTTCATAAACACCACTACAGTAGTTTTTATTCCTCCAGGACATCAGGACTAAAACAAGTGTTCACTTATCTGAGGAATTCAAATAACAGGACAAATGTTTTGCATCCTCAGTTTAGAGAGCAGTATTTAGAACAACAGAAAACGTAGGAACCCAGGAACATAATAAACACAAAAAATATCAGGTGATTATTTCTGAAGATGCAGCTCAGAATTCTTCATTAGTTTAAAATTTCTTCTAAGAAACTTACTTGGGCAGCAGAATTTATATCCATCATCTCATACTAACAAATACTAATTTCTCTGTTAAAATAGATTCACTTATTTCTCCTGTATCTGCGGTATGGTACAAAGCAGCAGCATCTCTTGAGACTGTAATAATGTAAAAAAACCCCTAATATTGAGTAATTTGAATGCTTCTATTTTCATATATACTTTTAAGGGGTTTAACCTTTCTCTGAGTAGGAGTGTTTACAAAATGTCATTCAGTGAGTCATACCACACTTCTGCTTGCTCTTAAAGTTTCAACAGATAAGTTCTGAAATGAAGTAAAAATAGGAGCACAAGATGCATTAACTTGGACCATACAAGCTCTCTCTTGGCTTTATATTTCCAAACTTTGTGACATAATAGAATTGTATATGTTCACTACACACAGATACCCACAGATGTATTTCTCATTTGCCACTTCTTAAGAAGTGATGATTAGCCAATCTTACCTCATGTTCCTCCACATATATAAACCCAGATGCAGAGGGAGAACTGCAACTTCCTGAATGTATTTGTTTTTTGAGAGTTTCTGTGGCAGCTTGGAACATTGCTGGTAGGCCTAATTTACACTCTGAGAGCATCCCTCGAGGATACTGCTTAACATAAAACCTATGATCTGCAAGTACAAAAGTATTTTAACTCATGTATCAAGTTCTGTAGAGCTTGCAAATCTAAAACAATCTTAAAAATGAAAGTACTATCATGCATAGTCTACTGATAGTTTTCTGTGTGAGAGAAATTGTGAACTTGATACCATGATATATGATATACCATGACATATAGCACTGAAGGGAATCATAATTTTTGGCATTAATTAGAATAGTTTCAATGTTTCAAACCAAGATTGGAGTCAGAAAATAAATATTTTTAAACATATTGCTTCAGCCTTTATTTCTAACCTTAGCTCATGGCATCTTCATTTTGGAACCTCACCTGATGCAAAATTTTACACACCTCATATACCGATTTGTACTCTAGTTTTAGATGGGTATTTTAACACAGTGTCAGCAAAACCTACTGGCTCCATGACTCAATTGTGATGCCAAATATATGTCTTCGTTAGAATTTATTCCAAAGTTGAACATCATGGAGGATGTCAGCTGAATTTTGTAGACAAGAGACCAACAAAGGAATACAGCTTGAAAAGTTGGCTACATTCCTTAATGATCTTTGTGATAACTAATTTTTTTATCATTTTATTCAAAGCAACCCAGTTGCCAAATTTCTGATAGTTCCTCCCACACACTGAAACCAAGAAGGCAGAAAAATAAAGGTGGAATTGCCAAACAAGCCACAGCTATTTTTCTGATTTTTTTTTTCAGCTCATACCAGATTCTAAATTAAAAGAAACTCCAAAATATGTTTTGACTTTATAAATCCTAAACAAAAGTACGTAGAAGATAAATTATTTTTAGTCCTTCTGATTAGACTTTGAATATTTGAAATTACTCTTGTTTATAAAAACATATTTCTCCTAATCGTTGTTAGCTGTCATACAACTACTTTCTGTTTGAGAGATAATTTGATTTATCTGAGTATTTATAATGCATCCTATTCTAACAGGCTGAACAACTATTTTTAAGTGAGAAGATAACATAGACACAGAAGCTGTACTGGCCCCACCTACACACCTACACCTGTTCTACTGCCTGTCAGTATCCCTTGATGCCCACACTTAAAAGACTTGCAAGCCTGTTCTTTATAATCTTCATATCTACCGTATCTATTAGAAAAAGCTGTTGGTCTGCTTTCCTTACTGTTTCTGACACAATTTCTTTACCGTGGCTCTTGCTTGAACTGACTTGTTCTACTTGACAAAAATCACTGAGTAGCACACTGGTTCTTCTAAAGGGTAAAGCAACTTGTTTTTCTCAAAATGTTCTAAATTTTATGCAGCCTAAAAGGATTTAAGACAATAGTTTTGTGTCTAGTCTTGAGAAAGACAAATGTGATTAATCCTTCTGTGCTCCCATTTTTTAATGGAGTGAATTCAAAAGGAGCATTGCGGATTGCTGCTGTATATTTTCACAGAATTTTGTTATGATAAAAATTTTTACCTGGGACTTGAAGGGGAAAACAGACATATTACAACTTTAAAACTATCCTGTTGCTGATGCAGATACTTGTGGCTTCCAGAGTAGAGACCTGGTTGAACGTGATGCTCTGAAAGAACATTAACGTCTGTTAAAGCAGATGTGTTACTACTGTTGAGAACAGGGCTGTCAGTGGACTTTTCAGGCTGCAAAATAGTGCCATACTTTAATTCAGAGTAGCCTCACTGCTCCCAGCAGAACTAAATGAACATAAATATGCCATGATGGGATCCTCACTCAGATGAAACTTGGAGGCACACATGCTTAGATCTATAGCAATCTCTACCTCCAACTAAAGGGCTTTCCAACATAGATAAGCTGGTATATTAGTAGATATAGTAGAATAATTAACTTTTTAAATAGCAACATCTTAATGTGACTAAGTAAAGCAAAGTAGAAATTACAAATTTTATTCAGAGCTCTCCTTTTGCCTAGTATGTATTCAGTGCTGCTTTATCGGTCCCAGGCTTATTTTATTTGTCTCAGTGACTTTCTGAATGGTGATAAATGCTGCTCAGACTCCTCTGGTCCTATGCTGCGTGCTTGATACTCCCATTTCTCCTATACGAGATCAGTATAGCTAACAAAGATTTTTCATCTCAGTAGGTGTGGGGGGAAACAGAGGGACTTAAAAGTTCAGTGCCCTGTGATGTTTCGTATGGAGACGGTTGACAAAAAGATTTATCAACCCATTTTCTTTTAAGACTGCTACTGCACAGGACACATAGCAGTGCCTAGCCTTGCAGAAAGCACCCACTGACACTACTTTTTGTGGGCCTAGCAAACTGGCAGAGCTGCATTTGTAGAACTCTGCCCCACAACCAACCTAACCCTTTCTATCCATACTTGATCCTTCCAGCATCTCTGGCAGCACAATGCTCTAATGTGACTCTCTCTAGGAAGAGCCATTAAGCAGATGCATTGTCTACAACGCACTCATTTCCTACAGTGCATTTGACCTCCATAAAGTACTCACAGAGGAACAAAGTCTGCCACCCAGCTCAGCTAGATAATTAATTTTTTAAAAATAATCCTCCAGAAAGTTCAGGTTGTGTTAATTTCTGTTTGGATCCACATGACAGGTAGTTTTACCCAGAAAACACAAGATCTAACTTTGATAACGTAAGTACAACTAAACAGATGGTTATTAAGTGATTCACGAAGATCTAAAATAAAAGATGGAAAAATTAAATATACCACATGGCATTCTGCAGCCTGTGAAGAAGGAAGAACTGTAGAGTTTTGTCCCAAATCCTTTGAAGACATCTTTGAAGTGTCTGGAGAAATACTAGGTGGATGTTCTTGGATTTCAGGCTCTGCTTTACTGTCAGGGGAGGGAGCTATCTGAACGGAAAGAGACGCTGTGTGTATCTCAGGCATGGGGTTACAGGCAGGTGAGACAGGCCTTTGTGGAAATACTGGCTCTTCAACAGGCTTGAGCTGTTGCTGTGAATTACAATGAATGCTACTTGCTGGGTCACGTGCCCGGGTTAATTTCAGGGTAGACACCTTACGTTTCTGAGACTGTTGCCTCTGGCCTTGATGGAGAGTAGTACTTATACCAGCTACTGTATTTGTGCCTGCACTGGAGTTTGAGGTCAGTGGTTTAATGATTTTCTGTGCATAGGACACACTTGTGTTAGATATTTGAGATGACATTGTCTCCTGAACAGACTTCTCATCAGTGTAATAGGCAGTATCTGTGGGATGGTGTTTAGCTGGACCAGCTGTTACTGCCTGGAGATTAATTTCATTCTTGTGATTAGCTACTCTTGCTTTTCTAGGGGGTGGCAGAGGTGCCTTATTTGCCAAAAGCATCCACACACAGCAAAATAACATTGAGGAAGAAACAGAAAGAAAGTAAACGTTAGCAGGAGATACAACTCAGTTTAACTTTTATCTTTAAATAAAGGAACTGGCAACTTAAGGGCCTTCATCCCAACATTGCTCAATTCAATGGACAATAAAATGGTCAGATTCCCCCCACCTTTTCCTGTGCAGAACTGTATAGCTTCTGTTTAGAAAACCAGATGTTCCATTTGTTCAGAGTAAACTGGGATCAGAAGGGAGCCCACAATCATCTATTTCCTTTTAAAAAACAATTCTTACACTGCATAAGAATTATTACTGTGAAATTGTTCAGGTATGTAAGTACTCCATGATATTATATTGCAAGTTATTATTCACAGGTAAGACACATATATAAAACACACAGAGCCTCTTAAACCTTTGAATTAAAGTAGTAACAGAGACAGTATTAAAATTGATAAGCTGATATTTTTTTGACAAATAAATACGTTTACAAGTCTGGTTTTTACTTAAGCATGTTCTAATTACATCCTTCTGCAAAACAGGCAGAAGCATTTTCTACCTTATAATTAATAAACCCTTATTCTCCAATATTTTGATGACTGGTGCATTTTTCCAAGTGTAAACTATTAATAAATACTCTTTGAAGTCTGGGAATACTCCTAGAAAGCTTTTACTTGTGTATGACCTACTTCTATTTAGACGCCTGCCTTGCTCATGGAAAGCAATTTCTGGTAATTAACCTGGAGGCACACAGCCTGTGTGGAGAATGCTTTATCTATGCAGTAAACCAGCTTGTAATGACCCATATGTGGAAGACTCCAGGACAGTGTTCCATAGAGGTATCCCATCTATATTTGCTGTCCCCCCAGAAAAACCCACACACAAATGGCATAGCATGAAACTCGGTGTGTTCAGTTTTACCTGAGTTGGTGATCTTTTATCCTGTAGATTTGGCCGCACACTCCTAAAACCTTTTGCTGAAAGAGATGAACTGCTAGCGTCTCCATTCAGTGTCTCTCTACTTCCATTATTGTAAGATCTCCAAGCTTTTGTAAAGAAAAGAGAATCAAACCATTCTTTGGTGTGTGATTAGTACATCTCCGTATTGCTCTCAACACAGCAACTCAGCTACTAAACAAACTGTGCAAAACTTTTGCTACTACACAACTGACATGGGTGCTGTTATTACCACGGGCGTTAAAAGAACACAGAAAAGCTGCCACTCTACAAAATATTGATCTTTAAAATTTAGAAAATTCAAGCACTGAAAATTCTGCTGGTAATGGCAGTTTGAGATCTCCCCACAACTTTCATAAGACTATGGATTTTAAACTTGGGAGTCCTTTTGAGACGCTGGTGCTTCAGCCCCTCTATAAAGCAGGCTGAAATACTTTCACAGATTAGGTTCTCAAACTTCACAGCTGTGTTGGATTTCAAAAAAAATCCCAGCTCAAATAAAGGTAGTTGGTTATGGCAGTTTCACAAAATTTCACTGCAATACTCAATTAATTGTTCCCCTAATGTATCCTATTACCAAATCCAAATGACACCTTAATTTTCCAGCCAACCAACCAACCATGGTTTTTTCTCTATCCTCAGACCTGAGATGCCCTCAAGGCGTTGTCCAAACATAGAGGGAGATGCTGAAGACAAAATACTGTAAGAAGCTGGGAAAATTAACACATTATGTGAGCAGGCTGCTAAATGAGGTGGGCAGAACTTGCAATCCTGAGTAAGACACTAAAAAGGAAATAGCAAGTACCACTGAATGGTGCCACAGTGATAAAGCTAAAGGTGGCAAATTAGCAGTCTGTTTTCTCCCACACAATTCATTTTTCTGACAACATATTCCGTGTAAGGAAATAACTGCTTTCAAGTGAGACCTGAATTTGAAGTCTTAACCACTAGCAATTATGATTACAGTTTCAGCAGCACTTTTCTTGAAGAATGAGGAAGTATGGAGTAATGAAATCAAATAAATAGAAGATTGTTGTAATTGGTATTGCACTGATGAATAAATAACACAGTGTTTTATTTACCTGAATCTGGAGACTGAGAATCAGACCCTGAAAAAGAAATATCCAATACTAATTTGTGTTAGAAATTAATTAATTTTGCAAAACCACACAGGAGTATTGATAAGAAGCAGTTCTGCCTGTCTACTGAATATTCTGTATTTTTATTGTTTTGAATATTTTCAGGAAAACATGCTTGATAAATGATTTTTTAAAAATTAATCTGGCTTTTGAAAATTATTTTACAACATTCAGATTCTTTTCCTTAGAGAAGTGTTTTAAAATCAAATTTCAATATACAAAGTTTGTAATAAACAAAACCTCTTTTTCATGCTATATTATCTTGAATCAAAAACAAGTGACATAACACCCAAAATATGTATCAAGGGAAAAAATAATTTATAAATAACTGATTTTCCCTCAGTCTTCCTATTTTTTTTCATTAAAGGCTACTAAGCACAGACGGAGAGAAATTAAGACCACGTTTTAAAAAGCATTGTAGAAGTAATAAATCTGTCACTGGAATAGAAAATAGGGTTACCCTTCTTCTCCTTGCAAAATAATATGGCAGGAATGCATAACACTATAAAAAAAAAGCCATTTAGAAGTAGTCTCTCACTGGTTAGTGGTTATACCTGAGGCCAATAGGTTTGGAGAACTCTGAACTCTCTTCACAGCTGTTAATGTGACAGACATTGCAGCACGTTTGCGAGCACACCCACCGCTATCTGGAAGCACAAAACAATACAGACAGCAGCCCCAGACAAAGGGAGCAAGCACATGCAACAAATCACAGTGTGTGATATGCCAAATGTATATGAAAATAAGCATGCAGTTAGGGAACTGCTGCAGAAATGTGTGAATTTGCAAGTTTGGCAGATTAGCAGAATACATAAAATGTCACAAGCTTTAAATAACAATAAACCTCACAGAAAATAAGCAAAGAAAGTAATATTTAATACTTAATCCACTAGGGCAATATATACATTCTGTTACCTGAAAGACTGCTTTATTACAGCTAATTAGTAAAAACAAAGTAATGAAGATAAAGGATTAAGCATTCCAGATTATTACTCAATAATCTGCACTGCAAAATAATTTCACTGTATGCATTAGGAAGACACCATTCAAAAACTAAGCTTCTGTTTGATAAGCTGATAAATTACTTTTGTTAAGTCTTCTGGATCCTTTATGTTCAAGAAACAAAATTACTAGGAAAGGCATATTTTTTCTCATTTTGGTGGAACATCCTTGTTCTGCCTTTGCCCCTTTTTTATCTAATGGAAGATAAAGGAAATATATGTCTGGAACTGAATAACATTCTGAGGGAATTATTAGAAATTTAAAATAATTTCAAAAAAAGAAGATTGGAAAAAACCCCTTTTCTTCTGGATCTTGCATGTCTTTTTTTCTTTGCTCTTCTCTCATTGGAGCAGTCATATTTTAGAAATACTCTGTCGTTATAAGAAGACACCTTTCCCACAAATTAGCTTTTTAGCAACTCTATCATAGTTGTACAAGCAAGTTACTAAACATTCCTCTATTTATATATTATATTTAACTATAATATTTTTTGCTCTTCACTATAATAATTATTTATAATTATTTTAATTTTAATATTTGATGTTACTGAAATTTCACATAGAGCCAAGGTAATCAAGAAATACAAATATTATAAAAGTCTTTTTTATTTCTGTGACCTATGACATGAAGCTTTATTAAATTATGCTTAATGAAGACTCACAACCTATTTCCTGTGATAGCAGTAATGTGAGCCACAGAGACATCTTTAACCCACATCTGCAAGACAAGCAAGCTCCTGATATTCCTTTGCTCATTGCAATATTCCCCTGAAATAGCAGAGCCCTCTGGCCACCAGTCCTGAAGGATATGCATTAAGTAGTTGTTAACATTGGCAAACATCAGAACCACTGCCTCAGGTGTAAGTAGTACCAAAGACCCATTTCCAATTCCATGCTGCAGGCAAAAGGCCAAATGATTTCAGTCAGCAGCAGTTGAAAGCAATACAGTGCCTGCCATCAGTTACTAGCCTTGTGCAAGTAAAACAAAGGCAGTGGCTATCAAATCTTGCCCATTTGTTTTGGTCTGCTTACATAAATACAGAATGGGAATGGGAATTAAAATCACATTTTCCATTCTTGCTTTCCCTCTCCCCCACCATCTACACATACCAGAGGTAATTACAAGGAGATTTGATGATGTGTTGATACTGAAGTTCTGTTCTAACCTGAATATTGGTAGACTTTGATAGCATACTATATTTAATACAAGCTAACAAGCAAACAATTTTGTTATACTGTCACATCTTTTATTAAAACAAAGCAATACTTATTTGTAATTTTTCAAGAGCCACCTTCCTGAATTTCACAACAGAGAAACTGAAGGGGGAAGAAAGGAGCACAGCAAGAAAACTGACAATGAATATTTAATTACTGTAACTTCAGGAAATTCTACTTCAATTTAAATTTTAATGTAACTGAACTGAATCAGAGTTTTATACTGATCCATAATCTAGCAAAGTGTTTGAAATGGCTTCATTCAAGTTAAATAAAACAGATGTTGTAACTTACTATATAGATATATGCTTACAATATTTACCCCTATATATAAGAAGCCTATGTGCAAGTCTGTACCTCCATTAATTATCAGTATCTGTACAAAATAATGACAGCCAATGACAGCCAATTAGTACTCAATTTAGACATAACCGTATATTGATACCAGATTGAGTTGTGCAAAATTTCTAGCAGAATATGGATCTGTGTGGCCAAGCTCTCATTTATGCATGATGGATTTCACCTTCTCATCTTTGTTCAGGCCAGGTTCCCATTAAGTCATTGTATCAGATTAAGAACCAGAAGAACCTGCATGCTGCCTCAAAAGAGGCTTCCCTTATCTGTATCGCCTTACACAGTTAACTTCAAGAGCCTGTATTCCTTTTTCATAGTACATCAAATTGCCAGTAAATATTAGCCATATTCACCCAGATTCTTGAAGTCCAAATAACACCAAAGAGCCCTACATCTGGAGTACAGAGTAATAAGAAACAATAAAGAAGACTGATCTTCTGCTCATTTCATTTGCAAACTATAAACAATTAATATTGCACAAGTGTTACTTGAGGAAAAAATGAGATTATGTGAGGCAATCTATATAAAATGTATGCATATATAAAAAAAGTTGTGGGCAAATATGTATGCACATACTCACAATTCTTCTAACCTGAAAAATTGTTCAGGAATGAGCCCTGTCTTACTAAGTGTTGCTTTAACATTGAAGCAAAGGAGACCTGAACCAGCTAATGCCTGCAAGCAATACTAGAATATGAAGTTGGGCAATAACTCACAATCAAAACAGCTGCCTAAAATGCAATCCTAGCTTCTTTTTCTCTCTCTCCCTTAATTCTGTTTCTTTCCACATTCAACCATTTTCCCCTGAATTCATAATTCCAGCAACTACTCCCACTACAGACAGCATCACCCTAAGTGATCTGTATCTCCATTTGACAAGTAGTCTATTGCTTGGGTCCTGTTCCAAAGTAGGATGGAGCTAATTCAAAACAACTCCATTTTCATTTAAGAACAAGGGGCGGGTTCCTTGAAAAGACTGTTTCAAATAGTCAGTAAAAGCAGTGGCATAAACAAAGCTGGCAAAGATGAAAGGATGGTGACCTTGTGTGAAGAGGTGAAAGAGAGCAGCTGGGGCAGGAAATTTTTAATAAGCTCTTACAGCTCAAAAAAAAGAAAAATGGCATCTAAACATAATGTTTGCTGATTGTTATTCTATTCATTGTACTTGCAAATGGTATCAACTTTCCCATTTTCTGCACAGTGTATTCAAGTTTAGAAGTCTTTAGACCAGCACTTCTTACTTCTTATTTGCATTTTGATCTGAGGCAAATATGAATCCAAAAGTCCAAGATAGACAAAGCTTCTGCCTCTCCATGTCCCCAGGTCCAAGCAGCAGAGAGACTGGAGATGTGCTCCCAGCAGACACATGTATACACCACATACATACATGGCTCCGAGCACTCACACTAACACAGATGGCACAATGGCCTCATCCCCCTCCCTTCTCTGGCTGAGCAGGATGAAGGTCCACTAGGGAGAATGGCACACGTATACAAGGTGAATCCTTCCAGCAATGGGACTCAGACACTGAGTCTGCCACTCATTCCATGCCTGGACAGCAGGGCACAGACTCTTCTGGGACAGCCCTGAGAGAGCCCTGGACAAGGGAGGCCCTCTATTCCATGGGACTCTTTTTAATTTGTGCTCCTGCCTGCCCTTGAGTCCCTGTGCTTCTCTAGGCTTGTGGAAGTAGGCCTTTGATGGCTCCTATAAGGGGCCTGGGACTAGCCTGGCAAGGCAGGCTATTACTTGGGCTTCCCCTCCTGCCACTGTTTCTCTGAACTCCTTTGTGGGTACGTGGACAAACTTTTATCTACACAGACAGGTGAACCTACTATTTTTTGGTTCTTCTGTGCTGCTGAAAACTAAATGTTTTGTAGAATGCCTGGAACACTGAAGCCAACCGAATTTGCTTTAGCGACCTAAAAGTGGTTTCACAGTCTATTCAGGAAACAAGAATTTCTGGATCCAAGAAATTCTGTTCTTGTCTCTCAGACAAAATATAAGAGATTAGTCCATGTGATGACTTCCACTAATAATTTTAACAAACAGAAAATATTTGCAGTCTTCCAGAATTGCATACTTTTCACTCTTGGCTGCTCTTTGTGTGCTTCATCTAATGCAAACAGCTATCTTGTTTAATAACTTTAAAATTAGATGCATTAATCAAGAATGATCTGCGTGAAATTCAGCCAAAATATTTATAGATGGACACTAAGAATCTATTTTAGCCTATTAACTTGTATGCATTTATTCTACTTCATTGCAATTACCTCTTCCCCAATGTCAACTGTGCATGCACATATCTGTAATGAACAGCAAACACATTTATCCTGTGTTTTAATTGGATGAGAGCTTCACGGGTGGCTCATGTTTTCTGTGATTCAGTCAGTCAAGTCACCAAGTTAATGATGTTCATCAACCTGCAAAATACCTGAAGATTTACTGAAGAAAACCCCTCTAAATAGTTTAAAATACTATTCTGTTGATGATTGCTTAGTCTTGGTTTAAAGAGGTCCTTATTCTACTAGACTACTATTTTTGAATTATGACAGCATTTGAACACCAAAAGGAAGCATAAGCCCAAAGTACCCTTGGTACTTCTGAAAACCTCTTCTATATCTTACCTCTATTTCTTTGCATTGGCAAAAATGCTTCATTGCCTTATTCTGTTAAATATTCCTTCCTAACATGTGGTACAGAAGTAACATCAAATGGTAAGAAATCCCTCCCATATATGGTAGAGTATTGAAAACCAAAGCTCTTCAAAACATTTTCTCCGTAGACAAAAATATCTTCCACAGGGTTTGCTGAGACAGACTGCCAAGTCTGCAGCCACAGGGAACACAGGATTAGAGGAACCCAGTCTAAGCAGTAGATTTACTTTTTCTTTTTAAAGCTGCATATACACTAGCTTTGCTGCTCCAGCAGTTACTGACATCAAACTAGAGTGCTCATTTATCTGCAGGAATCATTAATGAAATGTATGGTTTTAAAACAAAGTACTGGCAAATCAATAGTATCTGATAACCTCCAATTGCATCACGCACAAATTCGTGTTATGAAGCAGTGAAATCAAAAAACCCCCGAAACAAAACTGTAGCACTAATGTTCAAAGACAGCACAGTGTAAAAAGAAAAAAGAAAAAGAGAAACAACTAGACCAGAACACCATGCAAAACAGCTTCCACCTGAGTCACTCTCTTTCTTAATAAAGTGATGCTATAGATAGGTGCAAAGATAGGTGCGCTTTTGTACCTACTCACAGGTTTTGATTTTTTTTTTTTGCAGTCAGGAAACAAGCTACATCAATAGAACTGATAGGAAATACCACATTTTTTGTCAACATTCTTTTAGTGCAGCTGGTAACATGCACATTAATATCACGCATACATAAAATGAAAAATATTTTCACTGTGCTCAGTGCAGAGCAGACTAAAGTTCAGCTTACAGTCACGATATCCTTAAGTAACTGGAAAGGATTTCTTTCAGGTGTGTTCAGGTCTTTAAAGTCTGTTTTCAAGGCTCCTGTGTGATCAGAAGACTCCCAATCCCCAACAGAAGACAGTCAGCCACAGATTACTAAAATCTTATGTCTATTTCCAACCACCCTGGTTAGCATTTGAAAAATAATTAAGAACAACTTTTGCCCCCACAACTTAGGGGCAAAAATGCACAGACTCAACTGAGAAAAGCAATTTCTCCGGCTAATTATACTTACAAATGCCATGGTTTCAAGTAAGCCAATACATTTTAACTTTGTATTAATAGATCTGTTCAAAAAATGGATCCTACAGAGTTCCAGTTGTCTGAGACAACAGGAAGCCATGAAGCCTGATTAATTCAGTGATCTAGATAATGCCAACCTATACCATGGAAAATGTAATCCCTTTGATTTAGAGCATGCTGCTGAAATTCAGACTTCAAAGTAGTTCAGGTCCTCAAGTTCCACTTATCATGTCAGCTGTCGTGGTGCAGCACTATTGTCAATGATAAAACCAGTGGTCTGGAAAGGATGGATATGTCTATCCTTGCGCCACAGTCAATCTGCAAACCAGACAGTTCACCTATGGACTCTGAAGAGCTGACTGCAACTGCAAATTTACAGCTGACACGAGTGAGGTCAGGATTTCAGTGGTTTGCTTTCAAGAGGCCTATTCCCACTTTCAGCACAAACAGCAGCACTATCTATTGACTTCAATAATTCAGGAGCAAATATTAATATGCTGTCATAGATCATGAAGATAACTTCCTATAGAGTACTTAATTTGGTCAATACATCCGTCACATCAACTTGAGAGAAAATACAAACCTCTGCAAGTACAAAATACTTATCCTCACCTGATATGAAATGGTAGCTAATAATACAGGGCGGTATTCATAGGTCCCTCAATTTAGTGACAGTACAGAATGAAAATAAAGCATTTTTAAAGCATGTGCATTTTCCTAGGAAAATGTGATGCTTTAACACCATTTTTTCATAGCTCTTATGTCCTCATACTATGTATTTTCACATAAAACATAAACACACGAAACCGATATTATTAACTTAAGCACAGAAGGCTAAACATGCATTTATATTTCATGTATCCATATATATCCATACATAGAAAAACATGTATGTAAATTTTATATATAGAATACAAATGCACATAAGCAGGCACACTATTAAAATATCTTGCTTATTGGAGTTCAGCAACAACTCAAACACAATTTGTTCATGAAAATTTGAATAAATTTGGGATTCTGTGCTCACAAAACAACACATAAAAGAAAAATCTCACAGATGCAGCATACCTGTGTTCATTTTGACACTGGAGGATTTGCTATAAAAGTCTTCAGATTTCCTGCGGGAAATAAAATGATCTATTAATTTGCACAAGACAGGAATGTGTGGTACAAAATGGCAGCAGGGCTTTTGGAGGCGTGGAGAAAGAACCACTGTGATACAAATGGCAGTCCTATTTTAACACAGCTTTAATTAAATTGGTACTGCTTGTCCTTCCAAAGTTAAAGATGAGCTGTCACTTCCATTATAAGCCACTCTATTTTCAACTGTTTAGTATCTCCGTTGTAAACACTTGCTCTGGGATAAAAAACTAGTAATTAACTTTCGGTCTTGAAATTAAAAAATAAAAATTATTCCCATACAGGAACATTGGAAATATTTCTAAAGGCTGCTTATAAGGTTTATTCACTCCTTTGTGCAAACAGGAAGATGTAAAGAGTAGGTCTCTGTAAGTATTTTCTAAGCAGCCAAAGTTACCAGGTCTTTTTCAATGGTTTATAAGCAGATGTTGTTTTCATCTAGTGATTTAATGTGTCTCTAGAGACAACACTGACATTCGTAATGTTATTAGCTGTATTTCTACGCACAGAATCAGGGCATGTGTCTTGGCATCCACAGGAATTTGTATCAAAACTCCCAATGGAATCAAGAGGTAGTGAATCAAGTCGCTACACACTTTTTAAAGGTTTGCACTAAAACAATGTAAAGTGCACACAAAGGTTGAATTTATTTAGATATCCTAACTCTATACAGTACTTACAAGCAAACAAATAGTAAAACACCATAAACAAAACTACATCTGTGAAAAAGCACGACATCCTACATTAAGAGCCCACTTTAACCTAGGGATGTCACAAGATAAACTAGACACTATTTTCTATGTACTACCAGTTTATGTCACAGCTTTATCTTAGGATTAGGACCTTTAATACCTCTTCTATTCAGGCTCTTTTAGAGATAAGAAGATAGATACAGAAAATGTTTCCAGTGGCATCCTGTATACTGGCCAGTCTCAGCTGTATTTTTACATATACACTGCCCACTATAATTTACTTCAGTAAGTGGGCAGGCATGCTGGAGGTCAAAATACTGAAGGCTAAAAAAAGTCATTCTCCCTCTGCACTATTCCCACATCAGCCCAGGATAAAACAAAGGGAAAAATCAGAATTTGTAACATAATAAAGCTTAAAAAAATAAATTAAAAATATAAACTGCCTGGCTATGTTAAAGTAAGTCAGAAGGTATGAATAAGGGACTGTTCTGATAATGGGAGACTCAAGGTATTAATTAATACAAGTAAACAAAATAGCAAAACAGAATTCCAGTTAAACTCTACAAGATGTCTGAATAACTGTACCTCTGAGGTAACACGTATATTGCTGTATTCTCTTGTATTTATAACGAGTCAGACATTCCACTGCTTGAAAAACTTAGTGTTTTTCAGAAACTATCTGAATTCTGCTGCTATTATTCAGTCAGTTTTGGGGGTGGGGGGAGCATGTTAAACTTCTTGAGAACTATGGGATATAAACAACTGGCAGTGAATAAAGTTTTATTACATTATTTTTATGCTGCAGCTATCAGCAAACTACCTCTGAGAGTTTCCAAAAGATCTCTTAAAAATTAAGGCAAATTCTATTTTATTTATTTTTTGATAAATGGTCTTTAACTGAAATTCTGGATTTTTTTCACACCTACAGAATATTCTTACAGCCTCAAATTCCCACAGTGTTTTCAGGCTTCTGGAGGAGACACCATTTTCAAGCCTTCTTTTCGCTTGAAACTGATGGTACCACGTGCAAGCTACAAAATGCAACATGGTATTTATTTTCAGATCCAACCAGTACAGGACTCTTGGAACATTGCAAAGCCAAAATGATTTGTAGCAGGTGGCTTCGATATATTTACCCAGAGCATGCTTAACTCTTACTCAAGTTTTAACAGACAAACTCAGTTTTAGCAACACAGCTTTGTCCTCCTAAGAGTTTCCCTCTGTACAGCTTAGGCTGCATTGCTGTCACTCAGTGAGGAACTGCATAGAAATGACTAACATTTCCACATTAATCTAATTTTTCTGAAGAACAAATTAGTCTTGTATACCTGAAAAGTATGCATGTAAATAAGGCAATCCAAATTGCACTCACACAAACAGCAGGTCTTACACTTAATGCTAAAATTATTTTGAATTCCCAGCTTCTGAAAAGCTAAAGTACCATTCAAATACTTAATGATACCAGCAGTAGGAGCCAAAGGAATGCAATGAAATTAACAGCCATATGCCTGAAATTATTTTATTCAGCATTGTTTCAATCAGTCTTTAAGATCCTTATTTCAAGAAGGGGGAGAGGGGGTAGGGAGCAAAGGGTTAGTTTTGTTTTGTACTTCTGTTCCTTCTTCATCACCTTCTGAAAATTGTTCTCTGTGAATGGGTTTGCTGTAGAGACACCTGGTAGAGGTGAGATGAACGCTCCACTGGAGCATCAGACACTTCACTGCCAAAATGGATGCCCAATGATCAGCTAAGATACTCAGCTCTCAGAAAGCTAACGCTGTGACAGAAGGAATGCCCATAATGACTGTGCAGACACAAAGCACAACTGGAGCGCATGAGTTTTCAAAATCAGAGACTGCTATTATGTCACACACATCAGGCAAGTTTTCTACTCAGCTCACACCTGATCTTAGATGCTGAGGTAAAACAACACTAAGTTTAACCACAGTAGCATTTGGTTACCATTGCTACATTTGGTTTCACTAAATACATAATATATCCCTGTGCTATTTCTTGGTAATACTACAATGATGACCTCAGCTCAGCAATACTTTGCATTACAAGAGACTACTGAAAAGACTCATGGGAATCTCACTGACACCCAGTCTATTTTCTCTGAGAGACCCTGATATCTACTTGTGATCGCTCCTTCTGTTCCTGGTAAGTTCTGAAGTGTGGGGTGCTGCAGGAAAGCATTTTGTCATCCCTTCTGTTCCACATTCAGACAGAGCTATAAAAAGGGTTAGTGAGAAGTCAAGGAAGGTTTCCCCACCCTCAGTTTATTCATGAATCAAGATGCATGTCTTTATTGTTAGGGGTTTAATTCCATTCTTGACTAGACATTAGAGCACCTACAGCCACTAGTGCAGGATCTCTGACACCCAATAAACCAGCAACTAAGTAAACGTGAGAAAGTGCTTTGTGAATCAAAGCCTAAATGAGGAGTAACCTGCTTGCACCTCATTCAAATAATTGTTGGTAACCACAGTCCAGAGCTACCTAAGGATAGAGGACCATCAAAAGCTATAATATTCTTTCCATGTAAAATTTTGGAAAGAACTGGGAAGTAAAGGAAAGGAGATTGTTTTTTTTTTGTTTGTTTGTTTTTGTTTTGTTTGTTTGTTTGTTTGTTTTTTGTTGTTGTTGTTTTTTGTTTTTGGTTTGTTTTTGGTTTTTTGTTTGTTTTGGTTTGTTTTGGTTTGGTTTTTTTTTTAAGAACATGAAGAAACTCCAAAAATTATCCATACAACTTTATTAATAACTCAACGTATTACAAAATCCTAAATGCCACATCACAAAGGCATCCAAGCTCACGGATAACTTTCGGGATCTTTCTCCCTCCTGCTCTGTAGCCATCAGAGCTTTGAAATCCCAGGCTTGCTAGCTGTGTAGCTACAGGGGGCACAGTCTAGAATGCTAGTTGCCTCCTTGCTTTCACAGGATTTGAAAGGTTCTTGAAGAACAGGGTGATAAGTTACCTTGTCTGTTTTGTTTTGAATCAGAGCATAAAAGACAGGGTGACAAAGGACTGAAGCATCTCTCTTACAAGGAAAGGATGAGGGAGATGGACCTGTTCAGCCCTGAGAAGAGACGACTGAGAGAGGACCTCATCAATGTCTGTAAGCATTTGAAGGGAGGGTGTCAAGAGAAGGATGCAGGCTTTTCTTGGTGTTGCCAAGAAATAGGACAGGAGGTAATGGCAGAAAATGATGCACAAGAAGCTCCACTGAATATGAGGAAGAACTTCTTTACCATGCAGGTGACTGTGCACTGGAAGAGACTGGCCAGAGAGGTTGTGGAGTCTCCCTCACTGCAGATATTCAAGAATCATCTGGACACAATCCTGTGCCACGTGCTCTAGGATGACCCTTCTTGAGCAGGGGGGCTGGACCAGATGATGCCCTGTGGTCCCTTCCAACCTTACCCATTCTGTGATTCGGAGTTATCTGTTATTTACTCCTTGCCATTTCACGCAAGATATTATAAAAAGCAGGTTTAAGATGTATTTTTTGTTACAGGATTTATATTAATTCTAAAGTTAATTCTAGTATGTGTTTTTATAGGTACTGTCTTTTGTAATAAATTCTACTCCAAGGACCTTCAGTGAGAGGAGCAATTGGCTTACAACACAGAGTGCAGATGGATCAACAGCAGGATAGATGTCTATGTCTGGATGGAAAAGGATAGATTTTCACTGTCTTAGGTAGAGAGCAATGCCCAGATATTTGGAGAGGGCAGGAGCTTTCCAGACTTGTCTGAGAAGGAGTGTCAGACTTTGATTAATGTTGTTTGCCAGTTTCACAGGTTGGCCTAGAGAGAGTAGTCTCCTTAAGAAAATATCTGTAAAGTTAAGAAGCCAAATCAGTGAGTGATTATTCAGTTTAAACATTGAATGTGATCTACAAACACATACTGATTTCCAGGCAGGGGTCTATATCCAAATATGCATGTAGCAGTAAATTTTACCCCACATCATTAAGACTCTTCACAGCACTACTGCTCTTACCTCTGCAACAGATCAGTATACCTCATATGCCAACTCTTACATTCAGTGAAGCAGGTAAAAAAACCTATGAAGTATTAGTTCTGAAAAGACAGTGAAGCTGATTATTTTATTTCTCACAATTTTTAAAAGAAATTCTTTCAGATATTTACTGTTAGCAGGATGACTACAGCAAGGAGAATGCAATGAGAACTTGATAAACACCACAATGTTTAGGCTGTGGCATCAAGAACTCACACAAAAAACCGACTGTCTTGAAGCTGCCTTGGCAGCAGATGTCTCTCCTGCCAGCCCCTAAGCAGAAGGAAGGCTTGTATGCAAATATATTGTTTCTATGAAGAAATGTTTGATGGAGCACAGGTAGACAGTGTCTATAACAAAAAATGGAGAAGGTATGGAAATGGTTCCTCCATGTTTCAATTTCATGACCATGCAACAAGAAGACAACAAAATGGCAGGCTATCTGTACTAAGATCCAACCCAGCAAGGCATATGCTTTATGAAGGCCCCACAGAACTCTTTCTATGCTTAAACATAAGCATAAATACTGTTTGTCCAGATCACATTGCCTCACCCTATAAGGAGCTGAATACTTAGGAACTGAATACTCCAGTTCTAATTAAATTATTTTCAGATAGGTGATCAATGACAAACAGACAACTGACACCATAGTTTCTGTAATTTTAAGTTTTGCTTACAGGATTGTGAAGACATCCTCATGTTAGGTGTGGTGTTATTGTACACATGTTACTTACACACATTATCTGTAATTGTACTGATCAGGTCATTCAACAATTAGGATGTCTGAATAACTTATACATGGCCATAAACTTTTAGCTGAATGCAATAGGTAAGTCAAATTGTACTCAGCAGCAGTAAGTGCATGACCAGGGGAATTTGTAAAAATTTGTAAACATACCAGACAAAGTAACTTATCGCCTTGTTCTTCAAGAACCTTTCAAAAGTTCTGTTTCCTGAATCATCTGCCCACACTATTACTAGCAAACTATCTTAGGTAAATATCTAACAGCACATCAGATATATGAGCCTATTTCCTCAGTATATATAATACTAACAATGTTATTTAATACACTGCTAAGATTTTATTTTTGAGAACCACAAATGGTTCTAGTCTCTATGAGCAAATGTTCAAAGAGCATCAGATACAGGAGAATCCATCACAGGATCATCATTCTCTATAAGCACATAAAGAGAATAGATGTAAGTGGGGGGAATAAAGGCCTTATTAACCATTTAATGTATCTTAAATGTAAGCTGAAAATCATAAGGTAGTTTCTAGTCATGACAATAGTTAAAAGTCTGAAGCACTTATTGGGAGTGCTGTGGTCAGACTTAAGATCCAGAACTTGACAAGTTTATGTGAAAAGTGTGACTGTCTAAAGGCAGGGGAATAAATCTGATGACAGAGGAACTTCTTTCCTTACACACTTTTCCTAATGTGATTTTTCTGAGAATGCTACAAATGCAAGAATAAGAAAAACTGGTATTATCTCTTCATATCTCGTGTTTCTTCGCAAAACAGAGAAAGTTAACTAAATGTCTGATAAGAAAAGCAAAGATTACATGTTTCTAAACTGTTCCTTACAGCAATCTTCATTAATGCATACAGCATCAGTAGAAAAAGTTCTAACACTTGTGTTTAAATCGTTCACAGCTTAAGTCTTTTACCCTAGACTAAAAACTTGAAGCTGAAAATTTTGCCTGTTGGTAGCATGATTTTTACTAGATACATATTTTGACTTGCTATGAACTGAAAAGCAAACTTAAGTCAAATTTCTGCACTTGGTTCTAAATAGGTACTTGCTGTCATCTCAAAATACTTCTCAGATGCTTCAATAGTAGAACATTTTCCTAAAATGTAACTGCAAGTATAAGAGGATACCAAGGAAGTTATTCAAGCTGACAACATTCTGTACATTTTACTGGTTATTTTTACAGCTGCAAAAGGAAGGAGGAGGACAAACTGCTGCTTTTATACTCTGCATCTCCTCCTCTATCACTAGAGAAAATTTTGTTAATAATTCCAGTCGTGCTTGTGGTGTTTGTGATTTTTTTAAGTATTTTTATTGCTTAAATGTAAATAAAGAAAAAAAAAAGAGAAAAGCTCCTTTAACTGACTAAAGGTTAAAAGAAAATTTCCATTCACTTGCTGACTGCAATTCACATTTCTTACCCTTTTCCCAGGCATCTACTACTGTTTTTAATAATATAAATTTACAAATGTCTAGCCTTTAGTGGTGGTTGTTTTTGTTCCCTGCTTTTGGCTTCCTCCTTTGCTCTTGTTTTACAGGAAATGTGTTTGTTCAAATGAACTAATTTCATAGGCTGGAAATGATTTGAGATTACTGTATGAGAGCATGTCACTGAAGTAGGCATGTAGTGGATTAGTGTCCCCACATATAATTACAAAAAGCTCCATAAGACAGAGTGCCTAAAACACATTATGCATCTTCTTAGCCCTTCTGAAGGTTCCCTTGTCAGGTAAAGTTAGATGCCACAGACACATCAATGAGCCCCTGACAGGCAGCCAGAACCCACACGGGAGGTGGATGCCTGTGGCATTCATTTACATATTATTTCATTCGGGATGTGTAGCAAGGCAGTTCTGCTCAGGAACAGCTGTTTAGGAAGAGACTGGGAAGAAGATAGGGGTCATTGTGGCCCTTAGCTTAGTACTCTGGTATACACAGCCTGTCCAATTTTCTCCTTAATGGAAAGGGAAATACATAACACTGCTAACACACCAGCTTTCAAGATGACTCTTTGCAAAGGTAGAAACTACTGACAGAAAAGAAGCCTGATTAGGAAGTGCCAATCATGATCTGTCTTTTAATAAATACAATATTTAACAATGGTATCCAGAATTTACCTGTCAAATCTTTTAGGCATTATTTCAAATTTTATTTTAAAATTTTATTTCCCCAAAGATCCAAATAGTCCCAGAACATCCAACTATTTCTTCATCTTTCTCAAAACAAACAACAAATACAATTAAAAATATGTTCCTGTTAAAAATACATCATTTGGGGGTTAACTTTGGGTTCATTAGACTGCAGTAGCTACCAAAGGTATTAGGAACATGTGAAAGTTTTAGTTCCATCACTTTTTTCTAGGACTTTGCAAATTACTGGTCACTTGAAGACTTCAAGTATTACCTACTTTTCCGTTTTTATACAGTATGACAAACAATGCATTCTTGCTCTTTTCCACTAGGTATAAAATATGCCTCAATTTGAGACTAAACATGCATAAATCCCCACCTAAACAGAATTCCTTTCAGTGGGGCTTTTTTCCCCTCCATGAGTCATTCCCAACAGAATCAACGGAAATAGTGTTAATTCATGAAAGAAAAATCCATTTCTGTTTCCCTCTGTCAGCATACTAAAATATGCCTCCCTGAACTACTAGCTAATGTTACACCTAGCTAACAGAGTCAGACTAGTGTGTGGGGTGATATAAGTAAGACTCTTTAAAATATTCTTTTAAGTATGTTGAAGTCGCAGCATTTGACTTGAAACTTTTTGTACCATGCTCATAAAACCAGAAAGAATACCTATAGCTTAAAAGACTAACTAAGAAGATATTAACTGAAACATTTCAGTCCTTATTATTGGCTAAGATAATAATTGGAATGAGTTGCACAGGAAACCTTTCATCACCCCTACTGAGTACTTCAAACTTGTGGCCAATTTTGGCTAAATCTGACAGACATGCAGAGGTCTCGGTACCATTGAAAGCTTACAAGTTCCATGAGGAATTCCCATGGAGAATACAGACCTTATCAAAGCCAAATGGGCAATATATTCTACCATTATCAGATATAAGTGAATTCATACAGGAAGGAAGAATTAGGAGCTCTGCTCCTAGTTTATAATCCCAGCCACAGAACTCCCTTCCACGCTGACCCCAGTTTAATTTGCCTTGTTAGATACCAGGCAGACAACAAAAATAACCAAAAGATTTCTGCTGTCTAAAAAGGTGCAGAATTGAACTAAAAATTTTCCCATTATATTCATTCCAAGCTCTGCATGCACTGATGACTAATACAGTTGGAAGACACTGAACAGCCTTGGTGTAATTCAGTTCCAAGGTGTGTTTCAGCATTAGCAAGGAGGAGTAACTTTCTAGAGCAAAAGGGTATGTATCAAAGCCTGATATCCACAGAGGATCTTGACTTCAGATCAGCTCTACTCTGGCACTGCAGACCAGAGTACTAGTGCCACACCTACTTCAATGACCTCTAAGCAGAGGAGATATGTCAGGCTCCTTCCTTGAGTCCCATCTTTCATTTTAGCTTTGTTGTTACATCTGCAGATCTATTCTGTGAACCCAAAATGATATAAACTAAAGACCAATAATGTGGGGAAAGATAATAAGAATTTAGTTTAGATTAAGGAGTTGTGAAGCAAAAGCTAGAGTAAATTTATTCACTGTTAATCTGAATAGATTCAGTTTCTTCAGTTCTGCTCCTCAAGGAACTACTTCTGCCTATATCGGAATTTTGTGACCACCAATTAAGCGGCATGGTACTTAAATATGAACCAGTAAGGCTCACTGAGAGTCACAGATGTCTTTTAGAAGAGCATGTTCTTTCAGCTTCTGCTAAAATTAAGACTTTAATGCCTCCATACTAAATGACTCCTCAGTGAGAGGCTTCAAAGCAACTCAAATGCCATAAACTTCTATCTTCTCTCCTTGCTATAAAGCCTTCCTTATACCATGCTGTTGGTGTCATTAACTCCTAGTACATTTTGCCATTTCTGAAGAATCTTAGCACTACTTTGCATACCTGTAGTCCCATTAGACTTAACTGTTTACAGGAAAGAAGATATTTAACAGAGCATAATATTAACATAGCAGCAACAAATAATATGTGCTCTCAAAACAAAGGAAAACTACTTATGTATAACACATGAAAACCAGAATAATCAGCCTTGCAACCTTTAATTTGAAAGTTTTGCTGATACTATATTTTCCCTTTTCCCAAGGGGCACAATCACCAGTTTTCATTTTACATAGCTTCACTCCTCCATATAATACACATCAAAATAATACAACTTCCAGTGTTTATAATACGAATACATGCACATGTCAGCTGGTTTCAGACTTAATGAAATCCAACTTGCCTCAATGCTATATACCACAAAAAACCCCAACAAATTACAATTCTTCCTAATATAAATAGCCAAAGAAAGAACTATTAACCACTGTAGTTTGAGTACAGTAAACTCAGGTAATTAAGAAGTGTTATTACTAATTACCTGTAGCTGCCAACTGACTTACAAAAGTTCTAGACATTTAGTTAACTTTTAGATTGTATGGTTATCTTTCTCTCTCTCTCTCAATTCCTATTTGTTCACCAGCACATTTAAGATTTCTGCTACTGAGAACATCCCTTACTTATCCTAGAGCAAATCAGTCTAAATTTAGTCTAAAAGCAAATTTAGTCTAAAACTAGAACACACAAAGATTAAGCAGAGTGGTATAGAAACAATTAGGAGAGAAGACATACAAAAAGGGTTCAGTCTTTACAGAAATGTTGAAAGAAAACACAATTTTTAAATCAGGGAAAAATAGTATTTGACAGAAACATATGTAAAAGAACAAGCAAGCACGCAACAAGCCTGAATGATACTGCCTGATACCTGACAGGCTGACAAATGGCTCAAAGGCAAATGTGAATTTACAAAGCAGTTCAGAACACACTTAAGAACATGAAGGAGAGAAAAAATTATTCTTTTCCACATGCCTATCAGGCATGGCTATGCAGTGCAATGGAATCTATCTGCTGGCCACACACAGGTGAGAGCTTTCCGTGCTCTTCCACAATAATATACAACACCCACAACCACAGGAACAAAGCAGCAGGGACACAAACCAGAACAAGTCTTCAGTCTCTTAATTTCCCACTCCTAATGTAAACTGTGTCAGCAAATGGAAGAAGGGTCCTAAAGAGTCCACTACTGACTCCATTCATTATCCAAACCTACTCTTGCATCCCCCGAGTAGATCCAGTTTGTGTTCTGGATGAGGCCACAGATTTGCAAAAACAGGCAAATATAAAAGTACTGAAATAACTGCATCAGCAAAGAGGGAACAAACCAAAGTAGCAAAGGCAGAGTTAGCTGGCAATTCCTACCCTCAGCCTTCACAATGCTAATGTAATTCCTTCTCACATCACATTCTAGATTTTCTTTCCTTCTGAAAGGAGAAGAAATACTCAAGTCTCATTATCTGGCACCACAGGGACACCCAAATCACTTTTCTAGAGCCATTAGACAAACCTCTGCCTTTTCAGCTCTCAGACCCAGATCCCTTCCTAGACAGTCTTATCTTCTTTGGTTCAACTCACTTAAATACCAGTTTTTCTGCCACTACCCTCCAAACCAAACTTCTCCTTCCCCTGCCAAAAGCAATTTGTCACAGTCTACTGCTCTTATTCCCTCAGTCTTCGAGCTAGGCAGCCTTTTCCTCTGCAAAGATTGGTCTATAGTGCTTCTGAAAGAACAGCAAACACCAGCAACTCACTTTCAGATTGCTGTAGCATTCACTGCAGTATCAACTATATGAGTAATCTCACTTGTCCCCTATACTACCCCTGACACTTAGAAACATTCAAATATTTTTATTCTTATTTTGCATTCATGTGCCACGGGAATAGATTTTCAGATTCTGTTTTTGCCAAATCTCTCCTGTGCACCTGCAAACAGATGTTTCAGTGGTGCACAATTTTTGTAATGGGAGGGAAAGATCACATTCCTAACAAAGCTGTTTTAAATTTTATCACTGCATTCCACCCAGTGAGTCCAAAATTTGCTACATTATAGGTGACCAGAATTTTTAATGCAAAAGAATTATTATATTGTAGAATCATGACCCCTAAGTTTTGACAAGAAACAGGAAATTATGATAACAGTCAAATAGATAATCAGTCTGCTCCAGCTAGTTAATAGCGACCAGAAGTGCAGTTCTAAACAAAATGACTGAATATATTTAAGACATGGCTTTTTTCACTGTTATCACAATACATTGCCTGCTTTGCTTTCTAAACATCCAGTGAAATTTTGCCAAGGGTATATTCCCAGGAGCACTGATGCCGACAGGATTGAGTGGGTTTAGTACTGCTTCCAAATGCAATGTTACATCGAGGTTATCAGATTAGTTTAAATGTACCTGTGGCAGCCCCAGTTCTGACACCATCTCAAGTGCTATTTAGGGCTCATTGTTCTGCATTGTAAGCATCGCTCAACTAATTCATGGAGTGTTAGCACATGAGATGGTATCTGTTTCATGAAAACATGTAGATCAGTTACATGCCTTGCTGTAATACCAGCTATTCAACCTCAAAAAGTGCTGTGTGAATAACAAAAAGAGGATAGATAACATAATGCAGCATGGCAGAATATTCCCCTTCACATACTCTCCCCAGTTTACTTAATATAATTATTAAAATTACGTCCTCAGATTAATCTGGTGTCCATAATATTTTAATGCTAGTTTTACAGCACGAGGAATTCTTAGATTTTTTTCTTTTAAACTGGCATTCCCTTAGCAGATATTCTTAGTTCCCACACACTTAATTATAGTTTTATAACTACAGCCACCTACCATACAGTGCATTGCAGTGTGTCATTTCAAAAGCCACTGTTACTTGCTCATGAAATTCCTCTGCTATGTAGAGCACAACTGATTTCAACTGTGTGCCAACCCACAACCATGAGACAAGGAGAGAAGCTTCAGCTTTAACACGTGTGTTTCAGTGAATGTGTAGAAGTTAACAGGGGGGCATGCTGATTTTGTTTAGACGTGTTCAGAAGAAGAAAATATCATTAAGGTAATGACATTCCATCATTTTAATTAATACACTGATTGTTAAGTGGCATAATAAGTTACAGTAATTTTTCCTCTGAAGAGCTATTTCTAATAGCTTGAAAAATGGAAATTTAACTGTAAACAAAATCTCACTATCAACAAACTACAGAGACTGAGAAACATGGGTAAGACTTACCTTTCTGTTGCTTTCACTTACAACTATATAAAAATCAGAAATTTTAAACAGGATTCAGAAGTTCCACATACTGATGAGAGATGGGAACGGTGTATGTTTCAATACTGTCATGGCAGCCTGTCACCTTCTTCTTTCATCTTAGCCCACAAGATATGAAAACCCATAAGATTTTTGTCAGGAAGAAGTGTCAGGGTGCTCTGGTAGTTCTTGGTTTCCACAGCAACTTTCTGGGATGTTTCTCATCTCTCATAAGTTACTTTTAAGTTACTGAGCAGTAGCCCAGAGATCCTCACAATGGAGTACAGAATCTTTAAAGTTACCATATCCAGATTTTTATGCAGACAGAAGAGTAATGCCAAGATCTGCAGAGGCAATAGGCAAATTTTCAATTATTTTACAAATGGTGGTCCTATATAGAAGACTGGTAAAGTTTTAAAAATCTCCTAAAAAAGTATGGGGCTGTATTTATGAAAATATGCTAACTGTGGAACTCATCAGTAAATTCTACACCTGCTTTTTAATGATCTTTATATTTAATAGTCTGCCTTATAGCAGCATTATTTATAACTTGTTATTTCACAATCATTCAAATCCAAAAATGCATAGTCACATGAAACTGTATGGCAAATGGATAGAGAAGTAGGATTTTTCTTTCTTAACTCAACATTTAAAGGACAAATATTAAATCATATCTAAGAAATTCAGTAGCTTTTATTTCACCTGAATTTTCTGAAGGAAAGGGAAGAAGGTTCAAACTCACACTGTATTTATTTTTAAATACACATCTTTTTCCTCCAGTAAAGAAGTTATGCTATCTACTCTTAAAATTTCCTGAACTCACAAAATAGCTATCTGTGAAAAGCTGTCAAATTAATAAAGTCAATGAACTGAAAACACAATTACTTCTTCATTCCTTACAGCAGTTCCTGGTGATGCTTACTAAACACAGCATACAAGAATCCAGATGCCTAAAAAAAAATAAGCATTTTTAAAATGTAAAAAGCTGTTTTAATATCTCCACAAAGCCATCACCCTACAATTGGTCCCAGGACATGTAAGTACTTCACCTGAAGATCATTACAATTTAAAATAGTAAGATGTTCTTTCTCCTAGTTAAAGGAAAGGTATAAGAGTATTTCCAATTAAAAAAATGAGCTAATTCTGAAAGTCCATGTTCTAAGTTCTAAGCTAAGTACATAGAAATCAATCTACTTTTGAAAGGAATTTTTTGATCAAGACAAATTAGTGTTCTGATATCTATTTCAATTAATTAAAAAGTATCTACTTGAGAAATTAAGAGGTTTAGAGAGTTGTTTTCTTCATACCCCTTGGAAGCCTTCCTCTCATACTCAAAATCCCTTTTTTAAGCTTTATATTTATTGCTGAAGAATGGGCACTTCTTACAGGATTATTGCTAATGAACACTATCTGTATCTCCCTTGTAAACTTGAGGAGATCAAAATTATCATCCAAACCCAATGTTTTGCAGAAAACTGCTGTTACATAGAAAAATGATTGTAAAAAAGAGTACCAATTCTAGAAGACGGTTTTGTGCGTAAGTCACAAAATTGCTGAGAGATCCTGTTTTGAATTTATGTATTTGTTTTCAAATTACATGTTTGATTTTTTGGCTAGTCTAAGCTTTTATTTAAAAATAAGTTAGTTTACAGTAAATCGTTTCAGAAGAGCAACACAAGTGTTTTAAAAAATTATCTTAATCTGGTCTTTCCATTCGCAGAAATTTGACATTGACATTCAGGTTTTGATTTGCTTGGTAAGTCAGGAATGCTTCCTGAAAATTCAGAACAATTCTTGTAAAGCAAAGTAATAGGTTCCCATGAAACTTCACTCAATTCTGTAGCTCTGCTGTATGATTCACCTCAATTTAACTACTGGAACAGTGCACTGCCTTCAATCATGTTTTAATTTAGTATTAGTTACCCTAAAGAAACAATGAGGCAACCACCAGATTCAACTGAAGACAAGCTTTGTATTTTTCTCCTAGTCCCTTCTGCTATATAATATACAAATTCTACTCTTATTTAGAATAATTTATACCCCCTTGAAACCAGCTGCTTCATGCTCATACCTCCTAAAAACTGTCTATATTACTTCCACCTGTGATATACTGTTTTGAATCTAGTATTTTTTGATAAAGCACAGTAACTGAATATAACCCATCAGTTGCTTAGGGAAGGGTTGGATGCTTTATATGCATTTTCTAACTAATTTTTAAGTATCTGTCACACTGTTTTTTGGTATAATTATTTTATCATTTCTTACTAAAGAGACATACTTTTCAGAACTGGCTGTCTCAACACAACCACTACAATGAAAGACAGTACAATAGATATAAAAATTTCCAGCAAGAATGATTTATCACATGGTAAGCCAACACTAACAGCACAAAACAGTGAGCATTTTGAAAATCAACACTGTCATTCTGAACACTCTGAACTATGTGATTCCGTGATTCTGTCTTCCCAAGTAACCATCATGTGCTCCTCTGAAGATGGCTGAACACCTGTCTCTCCATGGGAAGCAGTGAATTAACTCCTTGTTTTGCTTTTTTTTGCATGCATGGCTTTTGCTTTCCCTGTTAAATTGCCTTTATCTCAACTCATAAGTTCTTGGGCTTTTACCATTCCGATTCTCTCCTCAATCCTGCTGGTGGGGAACTGAGTGAGCGTCTGTGTGCTGCTTGGTTGCCAGATGCAGTTAAACCATAACATGCATTCTTATTTTGCTTTGACAACAGCCATCAAATTTGATCCATTAGTAAAAGCAAACTGCTGCATAATATTCCTACTGTGGTGTGAAGCCTTGGTATTTTAAAACATCGATTCCGTCTTACCAAAGACAGTAGAACATTCATCAGATAAAGAGAAAAACACTTTGGAATTGTTCAAAAAGTTATCATGGTGGTAAAGAAGTATACTGTACAATCAAATCTATATTGTCAAACCTGTGTTACAGATAAACATTCTGTGTATTAAATTGGATGCATAAAAATATGCATAAAAATATGAAAAGAGGGTAAAAACTGTGCAGAAGATAAAATATTTTTCCAAATTTATATATGCAGTAAGTACGTATTTGAAAATTAAACCATCAGCAGTTATTAAAAATGCCTATCCAGGTGCAAAACCTGGTATAAGAGGCTCCTAAGCTACTGCTTTTTGGAATTTGGGGGAAACACTGGGGAAAGGACCACTTCAACCATGTCTTACACCTACTTAAAACACTCACTCCTAAGGCGAAATCAGACACCGTATATGATTAGAAGGAAGCAGCAGCATTCTTGCTTTGCATACACTGATGCTTGTTTGGAGTTGTCATACATCTTCCTCACAATGAAAATAATGGGAAAGTTTGCATTTGCATTTCACCCTTCAGCATTCTAGGATGGAAGCAAGCTGTTATGCTGCAGTGACAACAGATGATGAATTTGGTTTTACACTTTTATTGGAGGTGGGGGAAGAGGAGACTGTAGAAGTCATACTGAGTCATACAAGTCTTTTTCAACGCTCTCCTACTTTGTCTTTCTTTTTAACTTCTCTTAATCCTAAGTGAAATACAGCTGCAGGACAGATCCCCTTTGTGGATGTCTCTGTGCTCTAGTGCAAGACTGCTCCACACTTTCTTCAGCTCAGTGACATCAGCATAAACAAAAAGTAGAGCGGAAGATAAGACCCTGTGAATATAACAGCACTGAATTAGTAACCAAGGCCATGTCATCCAAAAACCCCTGAATTTTTATGAAGTGCACGAACTCTGAAACAGCAAATGCTTCTGAATATTAAGTGAACCAGAACTGTAGGTCTCAAAAATGATTAACTGTTCCCTTGTGTCCTTGGCACACGCATTTTATATTGAATATCCTATTGTGTCTCATGACCTCAGTGCTGGTTGGCAAATACAATCCATCCTTCTGCTCTATCCAGCATCTTTAGAGACTTGATGATTTGCTTCAGTTTAGCAGATTTTAAAAATACTGACACCAGATGAAGCTATGACCTAGTTAATGAGTAAGAAAGACACGAATACACATCTCAGTCATATTATCCTCCATCACAATTAAGTGGCTGTAGAAGGCTGCCATGACGTATCACATTTCTAGTATCAATCAGTCAAACCTCTTCCAAATACCTGCACTTGTACAAAAGCTGCCCATACATTCATAAAGCCTCTTCATTTCCATAAGCATATAGAATTAAACGCTGCATGTTATACTCCTCCAAGGAGAAATCCTGCACTTAGTGTGAGCATGCAGCACTAAGTCCTCTACTTTTCTGCTAAAAGAAAGCAAGCTGTGCCTAAACTCCAAAGTTCTGCACAAGAGTAGGGTATCAACCTCATTTAAATGGTTCTCAAACACTGCTTAAATGAACTGAGAGTAAAAAGTGAGTCTTCACAGTTACTAGATGCCTATTTGAATAATATTAGCAATAAAAGAGTCCTACTCCAAAATGAAATGTAACATTTTCTTTAACACTCCTGTAATTTTTTCTATCTGTACTCTGGCCACAGCTCTTTTCTCTATCTTCCAGTCTTGGAAATAGTGAAGAATGCAAATACTTCTTGCTATTTCCTCAGCTGTTATAAACCAGTGAAGTTCAACTGAGGTCAATGGTGCCCTTTTACTCTAGTTTAGAATCCAACCCCGTAATTATCGCACATTTACTGAAAAAATGTTTCAGAAAAAACAGTCCTGTGTAAACAGCCATTGCAGACTACAAAATTTCTTTCACCACTTATGCCATTGAACATAATACAGTCTTTCTCACTTTTTTGTTTGTTTGTTTTGGTTTGTTTGTTTGTTTTGTTTGTTTAATATAAGCCTTTAGAGACTATGTAACTACAAACTACTATGATACATTAACAAGTCATTTACAAGTAACCTCTACATGGCTACACTTAATGTTCTTGGCTAAATCACACTTTGTAGTGGTCTGTCAACACTAATGGAGAATGATATATATAGCATTTTATTACCATACAGCAAATGGACGGGGACAGAACAACTATTACGATACAGGAGTTTTACCTTTCTGCCTACAGGAAGTGGATACTGAATGTACATGTGATATTTTGAATGCTGCCACATGAGGACTTGCTTGTAGAAGCGCCATAAAGCAGATCTGTTCAGTGGCTCTAAAATAATTTTTGAGTTTTGCCATTTCAGATTATTCACAATTTTGTTTTCTGATAAAATACATTTACAAGGGACCAGCATTTGTCTTAAATTTTCATACACGGAACATGCTCAGTGATTTAATACAAGCTTTGTTGTAAATTTTACACAAGAGTCTCCAAAGTATCACCTTATTATGAAATTCAAGTGACTTTGGTCAAAAATGCTGTAACTATCAACGCTATCAAAAAACAACTGTCACCTTTTCCCCCCGATGCATCACTTCTGGTTTTAGTACAGTTTACAAGAGCAAAACACATTGTACATATCAAAAATTATCAAATCCATGCAAATTTCTTATGCTAGTTTAAACTTTTCCCAACATAGAAGTACTATTTCCATATCACTGAGTATATCTAATGGCTTCCTGACTTCATAAACGGCCTGACTCAGAGGCAAAGCATTTTTGTTTGTGCTATGTCAAAGGAACAAAAGCTGTCACTCCTTTTCCCTCAGTAAATATCTAATTCCTCAGCTAAAGATTTATATTCTAAAAGAGTGAAGGCAGAGAGCACAGCTGTAGAAGTAGGTACTTGAAGCAAATGAGCAAGATTCTTGCATTGCTGTACTCCAACTTGTGTGCTTTGAAAACCTAACCATAGCAGCTTATGTTAAGAACGTCACCTTTATGTTTAAAATATAAATTATTTCCTTTTAAGAGCTAACCATTATCAGTGTATCTGAACTAGGTCCTTGAGGACTTCACTGATACAAACATTATTTTACTGAAGTAACAAAGATCAATGTTGTTACCTGTTACATAAATATCACCACACACACAAGTAAAAAGCACTTTTTTTAAAAAAAAGCCTTGAACTAAGACACAGGAGAATGAAGAGCCCTCGTCTCCACTGATCTCAATTTTCCACCTGTGAAAATTTTTTTATTATATATGAGCTGACATGCTATTCAAGCAAGTTGCTGTCAAAAATCCACACACTATCTACCAAGCTAGAAACTTGAGATGTTGAGATTCAGAAAAGCCATCCTACCTTTACCAAAATGATACTTTTGAAATTTTTCTTATAAGAAGTTATGTATCACAGGACTTCAAGTTTGTAATTCATCCCCACAGTGGCTAGAAGTTTATCAAAGTTTATCGAAGTTTATCAAGCCATTTGCTTCTTTCTCCAAGAATGCCAGGCTAGGTGAATATAAATGTAAATAGTGGTGAGCTGTCACACTCCAACACATCTCTGCTAATTATGTTTAGCAAATATTTCATTTCACACAGTTTTGCATGTGTGACTCACACACATGAAAGGAACAGGTATTATCACTGACAAGTTGCCTTGTTTTCAGCTACTATTGTTTGGCTACTGTAGAGCATTTTGCACGCCACGGTCCCACACAGAGCAGACTTCCTTGAAGTATGACAGCAGGAAACAAAACTGGGTGTAGCTGGACAGGCACTCATTGTTTTGAGCTTCCACTGGATGCAGAGTTAGCAAGTCACTCAGAGGTCAGAGCTGTCACAATATCCCACTAGCTGAGCAGTGCTACTCCATTGCGTGTTTGATTCATCCTTGCAGCTCTTGCAGCTGCTTCCAGACACGGGAAGAGTTTAATAACAGAGAAGGCAGGCAGCGGTTTTGTAAGAGTCATTTTCTCTGGGCTGCTTTTGATGAGACATTCTTCCTGAGAGCAAAAAGTGGCAATTTTGAGACATGAACTAACTCACAATAGCCACAAGCAACAATGTGGAACACATGCTAATGAAATTTTTGCTACATTAATAAAATGGGTCCTTTCAACAAATAATCTATAAAGGGTGTCAAAGTAAATTAACCACAAGGTTTTAAGTATTGGACTGCACCTCAGGGTACCTGAACCCACTTCACCATGTGAGAACAAAGAATATGAAGTCTGGCAGTGTCATTTTATTAAATACATGAAACAAAATATTCTGCAAGGGAACAAGAAAAAAGTTCCTGTATTGAACTTTCTGGAATTTCATGTACATTTGGCAAAAAGAGACAGGTACCATTCTTACAAGTTTGGCTCTTGATTAAAAAAATTAACATTCCTTGAAACTTAGTGCAACTGTTCTTTTATAGGTCACTAGTGCCAAGCAAATTCAAATGCATGGAGGTTACCAGACTTGGGAAGTTGCTGTTACAATGGGGGGACCCCTCAAATGCTGGAGGAATAGGCTGATAGAACCTCATGAAATTCAGCAAAATCCTGCACCGAGGATGAAACAACTCCATGCAGCACATACAGTCCAAGGAGAAGCTCTGTAAAACAGGACCTGTGAACCATGACAAACATCAAGCCGAATGTAAGTTGACTGCACGCCTATAGAGCAATGACTACTACCTGCATATGAGCTACTCTAGCAAGGGTATCATGGGGAGGTAAAAGTAGTGGTCATTTCCCTCATATCACGTCCCAGTAAGGCCAGATTTCTCCTCAGAAAGGCCAGTGAAAGCACAAGGTGCAAGAGACATATTGCAACACATATGACTATGAATCTTGTGTTTGCAAAAACAAGTTTCACAAAAGTAGTCAAGCAGGGGAACAGGACCAGCCATGCAGTCCTTATCCTTAGGGACAGTTAAAGCTGAGCCACACAAAGTCTTGTGTAAACCTACTTCAAGATGAGTCATGCTTTATGCAAGACACTGGACTACCTGATCTCCAGAGGTACCACATGATCTAATTTATCCTATGACTGAAGTGATTCTCTTCACGGTTCTAGTGAAATGTGCTACTACAGTTGAGTCTTTCATCTGTTATTTAAGACATGGAGTCCAAGCAGAATTTAATTTTACTAAATACACAGAAGGAAACCTGTTGAAGTACAACTGTGAAATTTTTTTACTCTCATTCTTACTCAATTTCAGGTGCATAATGTGAGCAACTACCCCAAGTGTATACACGAGCTTCAATTATACTTCAGCTCTTCAGAGAGGAAAAAAAAATTTGAAAAAACCCTTTTATTTCACCAGCCATTAAACAAACTTAACTGGTGTCTTCTGAGTAGTCTTTTGAAATCATGGGGCTTGGGGAGATCTGCAATGAGATGTCCTAATAAAAGTTACAGGTCGGGTCTGGGTCTGCAGCCACATTTCAACTCTTCCCCACATTCTGTCTTTGTGCTTTGGAAGTACAGCTGGGTGGCCTGTCTGAACTCAGGAATTTCCAGAGGTTCAGGCTTGAACAGCATTACTCTCCCTATCAAAAGAAAACATGCAGTGCTGAAAAAGGTGGCTCTTTTGCATTGTATAAAGAAACCAAACCAAACCAAAACACTCCAACAAAACCAAACTAGAAAACCAAAAAACAAACAAAACCACAAAACCCAAGAGACAGCAGGAGAGAAGGAAATGACAGAAAATTACCTTGACGACCTCACCAAGAAAATGGCAGTCAGAAACAAGCCTGGGAAGAAGAATGAGTTTATCCATTCCCTAGAGTGCATCCTTGAACAACTTCTCATTGTGTATCATCAGTAAAGTAAATGAACCTTGCAGAGGCAAAGGAGCTATCCATTTTCTGTAGTTCAGCTTTAGAATATAAACTGCCATGTTTCATCTACAATAAAGTGTACTGGGATCTGTTTTTAGGGTGTTGACAAAATTCTATTACGTACAAGCTCATTTTTGGCACAAGCTTAAGTCTACTGTAGGTAAATTTTTTTAAAATTTATTTTATTTTTTGATTTTGTTTTTTTTTTTTTGAGCTGTTTTTATATTAGCCCCCTACAGAGGTGCCCATGAAAAATCATGACACAGAAGACTCAAGATCTGTGACTAGAGACTAACTTTTTGATTATTTATTTCTGGCCCCTGCCACCACATACAATCCTGCCTGGACCAATCTGAGCACAGTAGGAATTTTAGTATTCCAGCCTTTCTGGCAAAAAGACCTACCCTGTCAGTAAATTCGGAAACATTTTTGTTCTTCCCTGTAAGGTAACATAAATACATTGGCCATGCTTACACATTGGCAAATAGCTTTTGAGACTCATGTTCAACAGCTAATTTATTACTTGGCAAATCCACCACATCATGTAAATAACTCACAGTGCACACAGAAATGACAACTGTAGCTACCTTCTCACCATACATTTTCACTGAGCATTTGTGATGAAAGAAGTTTGATTGATTTTTGCAGTGACTATTTTCTCAGTTTCTTAATATGAGGAGCAAAAAAACCTCATCACGCAACCACAAACTGGTAGCTGAAAGCAGATACAAGGCTTGAGTCAAGGCAAAACATGACTAAAACACAGGCCTAAAGTTGTTCCTTTCATTTCCATAAACACATCTACAGCACTGAAGCAAATTCTGAAGCAAATGTTGTTCCTCTTTCAGAAGAGCCTGCTTTCAATGGGAGATGCGTGCATGTAATGTTCTTCCAATCTGCTAAAACAGTGTACCGAATGAGATTAAGGGACAACCTAACACATAAGAGGTTATCCCATAGATTTGAAAGCAGCAAAGACAAAAATAGGCAGTTTACCTACTCTTCCTGTTCCTCATCAGAATTATCCAGTGTTTTAATTCACAGTTCCACTACTCATCAGATGGAATCAGTTTGTTCATCAATGTCTGACCTAATTAGTTTTTTTTATGGGACCTATTTGCTGCTGTATGTTCAGTCTTTACAGTTGTGTTCTTGTGTTGTGACTAAGGTTATTGCTTTTCTAAGAGAGAGAAAAATTAACATCCAAAGGCCATCCCAAATCTCCCTGGCATCTCTGTTTTTACACCTATACTTTGTTATCTAAAAGTTGGTGGAAGAGCCAACTATTGCAAGAGCTTACATTCCAAGAAGAAATAATATATATATATATATATATATATATATATATATATATATATATATATAAACTTGAGAAGGGGAAATGGGAGAGAAGGAGTGGAAAGACCAAAGTTCAAAACAAGAAATAACTGTTGGAAAGGTGAGAGAAAAGGTCCTAGCAAAGAAAGAAAAGGAAACTGTAAATCTTATAAAATTAGGAAGCAGTTCAAAAATACAAGTATTACTGTACTATGTAGTCAAACCATGCTCACCTACTGAGATATATTTAATAGAAACATGAAAATAAGTTCTAAAAATTTTGAAAGCCCATTATTCAAAGTCCCCAAACTATAGCTGCATGGAGAAAGAAGAGCACAGGAAACAAACTGTATTGGTTGTGCGTGCATATACACACTGCATATATAAACCCGAAACCTGAGGAATAAGGAAGAGCCATTTTCAGCACACTTATTGCCCTTTACTTAAGAATGAACCCTTGTTCAGACACAGTTATTTTTGTAGGAAGTTGTGACCATAAGAACTGTCATTTAACAGTGCATAACTCCAGATAAATCACAGAAGGATGAACACCCCATACCTACCTCATCCTGATTGCTTTTGCTGCAGTTCAGTGAAAATCCTGGTACAGGACTTACCTGTCTTTTAGAGTGTTACTTATTAGCTATGGCAACACTCAAAAATCTACTTAAATCATAAATCCAAGTGCATAAATTTTGCCTACAAAATGACCAATGTTGTCAAGCCTGAAGAAAATTACCCAGCTGTGGTCAAAAATAGGGGTCAGTCAAACAGGGAATCAAAAGGCTAGCTACTAAATCAAGAGCAGTGATCAATCCTCCTTGAGTGTTCAGATATTTCATTTATATAAAAGTATAAATATTTCTATTACCTCCTTGTATTCCAATTAAGAAAGTGTCTCCTTCCATTTTGCCTTCAGGAGAATCTGGTTTTATTAGTGCTGTCCTGCACGAAGGTGTTTTTATTTCTCTGGCTGTGTGGGGTAGTGCTTTCTCCATTCACCAAAGTGCGATGTAAATGTGGGGCTATTAGTGAGAGATCAGAGCCCTCAGCTCGAAATTTTTCATAGAACAAGTAGGAGAACAAGGAAAACAGTGTGAGAAAGGGGAGTTCTGTCTCCCTTTACAATAACTCCACTCTGTAGCAACTGGTTTGAACTAGGCTGTGCGAGGGATGTTGCAGACTTCCTAAAAGGCCAGTAATTCTCTCCTCCTCATGGGGCGGGGCGGGGGGAATCAATCCCCCTGACAATACACACAGGTATCAAAAGCTGTCAGGCTTTTCAAGTTAGTCCTACATTGTTCCATTCCCTTGGTATTTTCCAGTGTGCTTGTTTTTCAGCTGCCTGTTTTGTTTTGGATCTCAGAAGTTCAGAATCTTCCTGAGAATTTTGCCACACTGAAGTGGAACAAAAGGTGTCTCTTGACTTTTTACAGGCATGTCTTTGATTAATGATCATCTCAATGAAAGAGCTGTGGTAATGTAGCTGTTTCACCCCTTTCTCTGTAGTCACTTGTACATCAGCTATCACGTGGCTGCGATGCTGGTGTGTCAAGATGTGTGGTTTGATTTTTGTATGGCATTTATGGAAATTTCAAGACTGCTGTGTTTGCCTCGATGGCTTTATAACTGAACAGAACACCCAATTACCGAGTTCAACATTCGAAACTTGCTATTGAACAACTTTTCACATCTGACAATTCTGGTTCTGAGGGTGATGTTCTCATTTATAATAGACATAGAGGTCTCTCACTGTTCATCTACATCTTTAGAAGCACTTTTCAACAATTTTTGACCAGTGTTTTCCATAGGCCAAAGCAAAGTGAATGACCTGAAGACTTAACCTTTAAGAATCATGCTCTCTTACTAACATGTTACATTCTTAGCAGTCAAATTATGGTGATGTCTGCCTTCATCTCAGCTTATTCTCTAATAAAGTTGTAATAACAGACATCAGGGCTGGTAATTTGAAACAAAAATTCACCTTTATGTTCAAAATGCACTTTTATATACTAGAAATAGCATATAAAAGCAAATCTGCATTATTTTGGGCATTCATCAAGCTGGAGTTTCTTCAATTTTAAAACACAGTATCAGACTCCAGTCATAACTCCTGTTCTCAGCCCTGATTTTGTATCTGTATCAGAAAATAATACTATTATTTTTACAAGTTATATTAAATCCTTGGGATTATGGTTCTTCGTCTCTTCCTTATTTTTGTGGATAGTGCACATGTTCTATTTGTGCACTATCTGCTGTGTGCTACAGTCTGTTATATTTCTTAAAATATGTGACTGCACAGCAATGAAAGGAAGCCAACTGTTTGCCTGGTTCTGGCTGTTACACTGGGTCGTACAGACCTTCTGGAGGGAGTGCTCAGTTGCTTTCAGCAAAGGAAAAGCTCAGCCAGGAGAGGCTTTTCCAGACTAGGTTGGAGTAGGAGAGAAAGGAGCGCATCTGCAACATAACCAAAGGTTTGGAAACTGTTAAGAACAGGGAGCAGAAATATCGCAGCATGCTTCAGAGCTGATGGAAAAAAAAGTCCTTTTCGTGGTGCCGAGCAGACATAGATCTCTTTCAAAAGTTCTCCTTCTCCTGTGGGTTTTTGCCAAACTGTTTTGCAACTTGCAGCTGCAGCAAGTGTCCAAAGGCAGGGCACTGCTTAGGCCTTCATTTGCTTCTAATGGTCATGCCTCAGATTCAGTCTGGTTTCATTATGCAGATTTCTCCATAGTATTTTTGCCTTTTTTTTTTTTTTTCTTCCTCCCCCTAAACCAGACTAGTGTTACATTCTGTTGTTTGGTTTTCGGAAATGTCAATCTGGTCCATTTCATTCTGTCTTTTTCACATTTTAATAGCTTTCTATAAGTTTAAGCTGTCTAGGGATCTTTTTCAGTTATGAGTCTGTGATCCCCTTTACCATCTGGCCTTGGGGGAGCAATTCCACAAACCATTTAAAACAACATGTTTGCCTCAGTATAATCAATTCTATTAAATCTCCTTGTTCTTGGTTTTTCATATGAAGGAGATAACTTCCAGAAGATGTATTATTTTTAGGAGTGTAACATTCCACAAATTTCTGTAACTGATAACTCAATCTTCATCTGATAACTGAATTGGTGTTCCTCACTTAGCTTTTAAAATAGAGATTGCTCGAAGTAAAGTCAGTGCCACTAACTTGCAAGATTAAAATAAACCAGTATTTTTTTCTCTCATCTTTCATTTCAGCAGCTCACTTTTCTTTTATATAAAATTCTTGCCTGAGCTTCGAGTGACTTGCTGTGTTTGTGCATATTTCTTGGAGTTCTCCATTCACTTCTACTTCTAATTTGCTGTTTCTCTCCCAGTTCTCATACCAGCTGCAGTTCAAGATCTCCATTAATGACAAGCATGAGTTTGATTAGTTAATTTTGATGACTCTCTGGTGTATGTGATAGATTAACCAATAGAGAAAAGTTCTCACAAGGGGAGAAGTTTCATACTTCCCCTGGTTTGCTAAGACCAATCTCCAGAAAACAAGGGATTTGAACCCAGACTCACATTGCCTTTCCAAAAGTATTTGTCCTGTTCTCATTGAATTCGATGGCAAAGCTCCTATTGATGTCACTGTTGTCACAGGGAAGGTAATCCACCTCTGCTCAGCAGTTTTATTTCTTCTCTAACAATGCACCAGTCAGCACAGTGAAGTTACATGCTTGTGGCCATGTTTTCATTTCAACACCAAACCAACTTCCCTCTCAAAGCTATTTCCTGAACGTAATTTTAGTCTTTGCTATAATGTACCTCCAGTTTTTAAAAAGGTACTGGATGACACAATCCCAGCAATGTTACAGCCCTTTTTGTTGGGCTGGGTTATCTCACTCACAAAATATCTTTGAGTGCTATCGTTTGGGATACCCAGGGTTTGGGATTAAGTTCAAAAACATTTTGTTACAAGGAGACTGTAAACATGTAGAACCAAAATCTTTTTACTTGAACTGAGAGCAGATTATACAAAAGTAAAGTGTAAGGGGAAAATAAATAAATAAAGGACAATGGTTCAAAAAGCTTTCAGAGTACCTGAGAACTGCATTGCAAAGAAGAGTAAGTGTAATGCTGACAGACTACTGGCCTTTCACTTAGTGTTTATAAACACACTTTGATGTAAGCTGTGGGTCTCATGGTTCAGTTTAACTCTTTAACCACTTGGAACTTTTTAAAACCTTCTTTAGTTTTGGTATTTGTTTAAGTTCGTGTCATCTGTAGATCTCAAACTGTTTTCTTTGAAAATCCAACACAGGTTTTTTTGCATTTTTCTGCATGTGATTGCTCTTTCTGAGAGATCACCGCTATCTGCTTGGTAAGCAAATCACTGGCATGAGATCCAAAAAATTCCTTAACTGCAGCCTCATAAAGGCCAGTCTGCCATGAATTATGACAGTACGTCCAGCTCAGTGATGTTGGATGTTGCATTAAGCTTTCCTCAGGAAAATGCTAAAAATCTTATCAGAAATGGGGCCCAATTCATGTCCATAAATATTTAGGTGGGAAAAAAATGGTTTTATTCTATCACTATGAAATAGACCTGAAACATTTTCTGCCAACCCTTATATAAGCATAAGGCCAAACTCTCCAGGGAGGGAATTCTATTCTAGTTCTTTTGTTCACACTTGAGCCATTTACCAAAGTTGTAAGTGCCTCTTGGAGCACCACAGCACCCAGTCGAGTGTGCAGTTGGCAGTTACGTTTCTTGGTTTCCAATTACCATTTATGTGATCACACAAGAGAACAGGAGGCAACAAAATCTGTTGCCCTACTGGGTCCATCTGGGAATTAAAATGTCTTTAGATTTCTGGGCTATGACAGGCATAGGTTGGATATAGATTGGGTGCTGGAATGAGAATTAAATCACACTGGTATGTGAGGAAGAACAGGTACATATGGGAATTACGGCAATGATCTTCAATTCAAGGGCTGTTCATTGAAAAATTTCTTCTGTGTGCTGAAAATTTCCAGCTAAACATAGGGGATAAGTTGAAAAGAAAGAAAAATAAACTTTTATTTCCTAAAATTTCAGACATGATATATCTTGGCCAAATTTATTCATTCTCAGATGCAAAGGTTTCTTTTAAACAATAATCAATTTAATTTTTTTTTAAAATCTGTTTTTCAGCTATTCAAATGAAAAAAAAAAAAAAAAAAAAAAAGAAAAATAAAAGAAAAGGGTTATTATTCCTTAAAATAATTTATAAATTTGGATAAAGCCCAGATTGGTGCATGGCTCCCATGAGTTAGCCCCCAAATCTTTGTTTCACTCACTCTATTTGGGAATCTTCTACCAGTCTTGGAGCAAGGTCATATGCACACAAAACCTTTGAGCCTGCAGTTATTTATCTACAGCACAGAGTTGTGGCCTGGATCAGACCAGCTGTCCAGCTGGTCATGCTTTTCCTGCCCTCATCTGGTGAATCCCTGCTGGCCAATGGGAAGGGCCAGTGGAAACTATGAGCTCTTGGAAGAGACTAATTCTTCCCCTGCAGCGTTTATCTTCTCTCTCTTGCTTCTTCTCTCAGGGTTTTGTTATCTTGCAACATCAGTGTTCATCTTCTGTAATTCTTTACGATTTCTTTTCTTCCTTTTGAACTTTTATAACTGGTATCAACCCAGTATTATCACCTATATGTTCTTGCTTCATTCTTTCCTGGTTTACTGGCCATATGTGTGTTCTTTCTTACAGACTAAGTTGAGAATTGAAAACTGCTGTTTATCATTAATTTCTTTCAGCAAAGTTTGGCTCTGCAGTCACACGTGAGCCAGCATAATTTATTGTAGCTCCAGGCCTGGCAGCCACAGAGATGTCCTTTCTCCTCCAGCACTGGAATCACAGGGTATGCTCCATATGGTGCAGCCAAGTGTCTGGGATGACTATTTTGAATTATGCCTATTGATTGCTTTCGAAACAGCATTTTGTTCAGCAAGATACTGTGGAAATAATCTATGGTACTTAGAAAAGCGAGTTTCTAATGTTCAGTTATAAGCACATATATACTTTAAAGGCTTATTTTCAAGTGGTTCTGCAGTCTGCTGAAACTGAAAGACATAAGAAATTAAGTAAGGTGGCAATAGTTTGAGCAAAAAGTACAAAGTTTCACATAGTAAACTGAAGAGCCATTCTACTTCTTCCTAGCATGGTTTGATTTTGCTGGCTGCTTCTCTTCCATTGTCTTTCTGGATGATCAGTAGAGCTTTTACTTCTCCCTCTCTGTTACCTCACTGTCTTAAAAATGCCTTAATCCTTTGGGAGTCTTTTTTTGGTTTGTTTGGGTTTTTTTTTTCCCTCATTTCTCACACAAACTTATGGTGTATCTTTCACACCTGTATTTCTCTGCTTTCTCGACTGTCTTTCTGCCTCTCACTGAACCCTCTGTACATCACTTTTTTTTTTCTTTATCTCTCATCTTTCAGCAATGTGCAACAGCCTGAGGTTTTGGTTTTCTTTTTCATTCCCCTGATCATTTCCCTGTGGAGTTCAGGTTTTCCTCATCTCCACACCTTTCTGTTCTACTGGTTTTTTTCCATCAGACTCCTCTTATGTTTCTATGTGTCCCATGAGACTGTGTCGCTGCGTTGGAAGATTTCAATCAGTTCGGTATTGTTTCCTTTGACCCGTGTGAGATGACGGCCTCTACACTGCAGTTTTCTTTTCCCTTTTTTCTCCCTTTTAAGCATCCCTAGACACCCCCAGCAGTATTGCTGATGCTTACAGAAGCAGCTATTTGTTGTTATTTCCTACTTCTCTTTTACTGACATAGAGATGCACGGAATAATGAGGATTTGTCCACTAATCGTGGTTCCTGCTTGGATAGAGCACACTCGAGCAAGCAATCAAAGCAGGTCTGTAACCACAGCAGTTTTTGAAGTTCAAAGTGAGTAAGAAATGTCTGACTGCAATGGCTTAAAATGAGCACTAGAAGTTCTCCAATGGCTAACAATGGAGAAAAGATCAAAGGAGATGAACACTTTGCCTTTCCAGTTGCACATACTCTCTGTACCAGAAGTTGTCTTTTTGCATAGCTGTAGATAAAATAATAAACTTTGAGTGTCAATTTGGTGCTTATACCTGGCGCATCTGGGAACACTTATTGTGAAGTCATGAAAAAATGTCTTGAAGTTATTGTCCATCTCAGCATCTTTCTAAATGATTAGTGGAAGTCAGTGCACCACAGATATATTTTTTGATGCAGACTCTTCCCAGATCTTCAGGCAATATGCGGATTGTTTCCTCCACTGTAACAAATCATTTAATCCATAACTTTAGCAGATGCAGAAATTAGCACTTTGATATTTTAGTACCTAATGCATCTATGCTGTTCTGGCTTGAGTTTTTCTACATATTTCAAATGTTCTAGTAGGAGAATCCCCCACAAAATCCAAGCCTTGAAAGCAGAGCTTCAAATTTATTCCTGTCAGATCAAGGTCAAAGCTAAAGTTTGGTGACACAAGCTTCATGTCTTCCCTTTGTAGCCCCAGCTGTCTGCTGTGACACTTTGGGAGTATGCAGGTTCTGCTGTAAATATTGCTAATTGCTTACTGCTATCCCAAAAATGTACTGTTACAGGATGGGTGTTTGCTCCCCATTGCTGTCTTCTCCTTAGCTAATGGCGACATAAACAGGGAGCTAACATAGTTGGAAGGCCTATTGAGTGTGCAAGTAATTAGCTGCTGTAAAAGTAGAAGAGAAGGCAGCTAACAGGTTTTTTAGACAGTTTTCCCTAGTAAAACATTCTTTCTTATTGTCTTTTGTGTGAAGGACAGGCATCTTTGTGGTTCAGGCTAAAGCTCTTCAGAGACTGCTGGGCAGTGGTGTGTGTATGTAACGATTTAACAGCTGGTGAAGTGGCAGTGGCAGATGTATGTAGGTAAAAGTTAAAAACCAAAGGGCTGTCTGAAGGCTTGGGAATTCTTTTTGTGTGTGTGTGCTTTTCTGGTTGTGGTGGTGGTGGGTTTTTTTATCATATGTCATTTCACATGTCATGTTTGCAGTGAAGCCCACAAACAGATTATCTCAGGTGTTTCATACAGACTAAAATGAGCAGCTTGGTGTGGCAGAAGACAAGAACCTTTTAAACTCCATTCTCTTATTCAGATGGCAAAGTGAAGCTGTGTCCCAGCTGCAGAAAGAGTTGAGAACAGAAGTACATTTTGACCTCCCAGGGTTAGAAGAGCCTGGATAAGGCTCTCAGCTGTGGAAATGCCATCCCACTGGCATTTTCTTAACCGTAATTTTAAAAGCCAGGTAGTGTGACTGAAATACTTTTGGTCCCAATTTATGATCCTTGTCAGTCCTTTTTATGTGGGAGCTGTAGTTAATGGCTTTTGAGTACAGGCCTGATATGGGGTTGCTCGTGGGTCTCCTCTCTGTGCGATGAAGCCCTTATGCAAAAATGATCCTAACCTGAGCTCATTTTAATATATCAGCATTCACACATATTCAGAGACACAAATCTGCAGTGTTAGCTATAAGGGTCTTTCAAATTAGTGCTGATGAAATGCAGTATAATATTTTCCAAATTCTGCATTAGAGATAATTTTAGCCACACAATAGTCTATAAAAATATAACTCATTCAGCTTATCTATTTCAAAGGCTTTTGCACTACAGCCAGCAACCGTAGTTGGTTAAATAGGTGCTTGTCACACCAGTTTAATGAATTAAATGTGAAAGCCATTTCTTCTTACTTTTTGGCTGTGACAGGACTGGCTCAGGTTCTGTTCCGCTGAAGGAATGGAATGGTAGGATCCATGTCATATAATTTTATAAATTTAATACTCCTCAGTATATTAGCTAATAAGAAAAGCAGGAAAAAAAGAGAATAAGAAATAAGACCACAAGCCAAATATCTAATCATTCTGATTCCTCATGGAAAGATACCACTTTAATTGAAAGATATGACAATAAAAGTGGGAAATACTAAACAATTTCATTAAAAGGTGGTGTAATTCATGTGTTTTAACCTTCATACACTGTTCTTTGCTTGAATGGAGTAACACAGATTGACTACTGACCTAATTTTCTAGAGAATTTTAGTATTTAACATCCATTGTAAGCTCTTAGAGGTGTTGTATCCTTGCTAAGGTAAGTAGGAAGCATTGTCTTGGCTTTTAGGGGAGAAAAATATAAAGTTATAGAATATGCTGAAACAAAGAGAAACAACCTTTTCCCTCCCTTCTCTCTATTAAGGACTCTAGAACAGTTTTATCTTCAGTCCAGCAAAAATCACCCAATCCCCTCTGTAGCAGATGGTAGGATGGAAAAGGATATGCTACCGGTCCTGGGGAGGGGGAAAATGAGAGGGCATTCAGGAACAAGCTGTAAAAGGAAGGACACCTTGTTTCCTAGGAAGGAAGAGCTGGCACCTGCACAGTGCTCTGCTCCTCCATGGCGGCAGAACCTGTGAGCAGGGCTGGGGATCCCCTGCTCAGCCCCACGCATGTGATCCACACCTCTCCTGTACTCTGCTACTCTAGTTTGCTGCTTCACTAGAGAGGCAGCTCTGACTGGATCCAGGGGCACAGGCTGGGACATCTATCCAAGGAGTGGATGTACATTACCCCCCCAGAGGAAGGACAGTTCTGCCCTTCAGAGTTCTGTGACTTTTGTTACGTTTCGAGTCTGGACCCATCCAATTTTCTGTGTTCCCTCACACAAAAATCAGTGCCCAGTCCCTCACATCAGTGTCCAGCCTACTAACAAAGGGAATGGTTATTTGTCCCTGTGGATTGGGGTGTTAGTCTGGTTGCAATTTGAGGCAAGTTTAATTCCTTTGAATTATAAAAGAGAAGTTTTCACAGTTGGACTTTTAGTGAATATCAGTATTTGGGAGGGAGTATACTACTGCCTAACAAGTTGTCTCTGTCAGGTTCTCTATGCATGACAAACCTGTTTTGTATTACCACTGATAATTAGGCTGTGCCATGGAAGAGGCACATGTACATAAGCACTTTCCAGTGCACCTCTAAATCAGCAAGATACTCCCAGTTACCCAGTTAACTAAATGCAACTTTTTGTGTAGTCACTGTAGCGCTCTTCTTACTGAAATTCACATTCACTTTTATGTGATCTCATAGACAATTTAATTTCCCATACCAAAAAGAAAAATAATGAATGCCAGGATATTACATAGAGTTCCCAGTGTTAATAATTAAAAGAAAATTGCAGTGAGATTAAAAAAATATGTTCTACAAACTACAGCTCCTTACAAAGAAAAGTCAATCAGAAAATATTTTAAAGTGTATGCCACATAATCAAAATAATTAATAGCAAGACATGAGAGTGCTACCTTCAATCTCACAAGTGTGTATAAGTACAATTAAAAAAGTCTTGCTAACCTTTGGAAATCTTAAGTTTTTTTAGCCAAAGCTTGCACTCTAAATGACTTGTATAAAGTGATTACTTTAAAGATGATTCCATCAGCTATTCAGGGACCAAAACTTGTGAAGTATTCTTTAAAACTAATTTAATTTTTTATCACTCCAAACACACCCTGGGTGTTTTAGGTGATGAAGGTTGTGCATCTGATTTCTGGAAACAGATATTTTTTGTCAGAGCTCTCCTTTTGGACAGTCTCCAGGATCAGCTGGAGAATATATGTAGTTTCTAATAAGATATTTTCCCTATTTCTCCAAGTCCCTTCCACTACTACTGTGAAGTAGGATTTTTGCCAATAAATTGATTCTTGTTATTCTTACCCAATGAATAAAGACCCTGGGATCAAGAAAGCTATTCCATATAATTGAATTCCTTATTTAGGATTTTTTTCTTTTGTGGTCTAGAGAGTTGAACGCTGGAAGTCTTATATGTTTGTCTGAAAATTGCTTGGGACCATTTATCCCTGTAAGGACATCCATTTTATTGTAGCCTTTTGCTGCCTGGAGGTATTCAGGAACACAAACAAATGCCTTTCACCAGTTTGATGGCTACAAGGCTAAGCATGTGGCTTTACTCCTAGGTGAATGGCTTAAAGGAAAGATTGTTAAGTACCTGTTGTCCTCTGCCAAATTTTCCATGTGTGGAAATATTCGACAATAGTCACCCAAATACCAGGCATGACTTCTATGTGTTGGGCGTCTAGGTCCTTAGGAATTTAATGAAAGATGAAATAGCTCAAGTTATAAGTAATGATGAGCTACAGGCACAGCTTAGGCAAGGCAGGATAGTTCAATGAAAATTAGATACGCAAAGTAATACAAAACCCCAATTTACTCTGTCAAAAAATAAGATTTAACTGAAATTTCTCTCAGAAAAATAGAAATACACCTGTAAGAAGTGAATCTCATCAGGTCAGAGGTCATCTCTGCTTTTGTCTGAAAACCCAAGAGCAGATGTGTTGGGAATCCCTCAGTACCAAGGCCATATCTGTGTCAGCTACTCTCTTCCCAGACCTTTTCTCCTAAGATGAATTGAAGTTGTCATACTCAATGTTAAAAGAGAGGAGTAAGACCTACAGTGGAATTGGAATTGCAAATACCTAGAGATTATTATAAATCACAGTAAGTGATCATATGCCTGCAGAGCAAGAGTCAAAGCAAAACCTGACAATTCCAAATCACTATTTTCTTGAAAACTTTTGTCCCTGGTTCTCCAAATGTACAAATCTTCCTTTTAGGATGGGACTATCCAAGTATTTCCACTATTTCCAAGCTTAGAATTCAGATCCACTGCCTTCATTGCACACACTGTAAAACGTTCCTATTACGTTTCTGGTGTGCAGTGATTGTAGTTGTGATTTATTAATGGGGATTGCTTTATTCTCCTTCTGGTTCTGGCACTGATTTAGTGAATCACTTCCTGCAAATTCATCTTCACCTCAGCCTAACGATTATAAAGTAAGTCAAAAAGCACCTGTTGTACTAGTAGGAAGGTGTGTTGTTCAGTTAATTGTTTAGTTTCTGTGTGCGGCTGATGCATGCAGTACTTCAGAGTAGAGGTCTCTTTTGCACAGCATGGCAAAGAGCTAAAACGGGCTCAGCCAACAGTCCTTCTCAGGATGTCCCTTCTCATCTTAGATTTAACCCTCTGAGCCAAATCATCTGCAAAACATGGGTGGTAGAGTGATACCATCAAAAAAATCACCCATTACAAGCATGTAAGAGCACAGATGATAATCAGTCAAGAGGCAGACAGATCTGACATTTGCTGCGAGCATCCCTATATTTTATTGAGTTGTCATGCCTTGTTGCATACTTAATGAGGACAAGCCCCTTCTATGCCGATTTCACATTACAAGTGTTGTTTTGCTGGGACTGTCAGCTGCAAATAGCTTGTGGCAATACATCTTCCATGCAGCAAATCAACATACGCAACATTATAGCATACCCATGTTATTGCCACAACTGTAAACAACTAATAAAAGGAATGTATTTACTGTGCCTTAGAGTCATTCACTCTGGTAATATTTTTTTCCATTTCCAAGCGTATTGACTCTATGGAACATTTGGCACCATTTCATTGTACCATCATTGTCTTACTGTGTCATAATTTAAACAAAAAGCATGCTGTATACCTGCATACACAATCAGCCCCACAGATCAGGATATTTCTATGACTAGTAGGTGTATTGTGTATAACCTCAAAGACTATGAAATTATTTTGTGTGCTAACAGTAGTCATCAACCTCAAGACAACTGATGAAACTCGGGTTGGACACTGATGCCATCAAGTTGCTTCTGGCAGCATCTGGGCATGGGGGAACTGGGCGTTTTGCTCTGCAAAACCAAACAGCAAAGCTGGATCTGCATGGAAATCTGTCTCTCTATTGACAGACGTGATGGGACACAGAGCTCGATTACACCCAAAGGGGATTTTGGTGTGATTTTACTGGTATTTTGAGGATAGGAAACACATAATTATAGAAATGTTTTATCTCATGAATGTTACTGAACTGTTAACAGAAAAATCAAATCAAGAAATTTCTCAGGAATTCAATTGAGCTGTATCTCTTCCTTCAAAGATGAGTTATAAGAACTAGATCCAGAAAGGCTCTCCCGTGTCAGAACCCCAGCCACTGTAACTTAGCTAACATACTCTCTTCAAAACCATACTTTGTTAGTGGCCTTTAATCACTAACTTCTAACTGAAGATTCTTTGTGGTCTGTTTTAACAATTTGTTCTCCAACTACCTTTCTAGATTCAATAACTCATCTTGCTTTCTTGGTGTTACCACCTTCATTTATTCAGAGAGTAACTTTAGCCTTCTCAACTTTCTGCTTGGCTAAACAAGACAAGCTCTTTTAGTCTATTATCATAAAATAGCCTCTTCGTTCTCTTTTTGTCATGGAAAATATGCTGGGTTTTTTCCCAGTTTGAATTGATCTATTCAGGGTTGACAAGAACTGCACACAGCATTCCAGAGGATATTTGAATCAAGTATAGTAGCTTGAATACTCCTTTATGTCCATCAGAAACGTGTTGACAGAGTAATTTCAGGAGTGAATTTGCATGAGGTTTGAGGGTCATTGTGTTTGTGTATAATTTGCTAAACAGAACTCTGTATCTTTGTTTCTTGACTTCTAAGTGATGGGCCTGTACCTTATAGAAGGAATCTGCTTTCTGGGTTTTTTAATGCTGAGCTTCATTTTCCCTTCTTATTCTGCAGTACTGCAAACTTGTTCACCCACTGGAAGATGTCTTCCTCTGTCTTAGCCTATTTTTGCTCCAGTTTCTCAAATTACATCTTTGAACCTCTGCCTGATTTTCATTCCCAGGAATTTTATTTGATGCTGTACAGATAGAAGCTTCTGTACTATACTCTGAGGGGAGTGAACATGCCTCCACTTAATCTCCATGTTGTTGCCTCAACTGTTGTCTTAATAGCCATCCACACTTACTCCCTCCTGATTACTGTCAAAAAACCAAAAGGACCAATGTACCACAAATTCTTCTCTTCACTGCACCCACTGGTTTAGGTTAAATTGTACTGACAATAAACTGTTCTGGCCTTTTCCAGTTTGGTGTCCAAGTTGCAGGTAAATTGCATTCCTCTTTCTACTGCCTTTCATGAGCGATATAAGCTGCGAGTTGGGTAAAACCTGATGAAGCTAAGTTTGCATCATGGTTTTTCTTCACACATCACTTGCAATACTATTTTATAATGCAGAAGTATTACCTGCTCCTGAGGAATTTTAACTGCATCTCCTAACTAAGCTAGTGGCAAATTGAAATCTAATAAATTGTATTTTGCATATCAAATGCTGCTCTGGGGACAAGCTAACCTAGACACCTACTAGATTGCAACTTCCTGTTCAGTAAAAGAGAAGTAATAAAGAAAATCATGACAGCTCGTTACATGGAAGAAGAAAACCATCACCCAAAGCAGAATAAAAGCTGTGTTATTACACAGTAATTGTGGGGAGATCTTAACATTTTTTGAAATTAAAATATTATGTGTTTTTCAATGCTGTCTGTAATAAATGTTTTTGTAAGGGCTAATAATGATGTAATATGTTTTAGCAATCAATACCTATGAAACTGAAGCTATCAATGGCAGTTGAGCCATATTACTGTGCAGAGCAGAAGCCAGGCAGTCTCTTTAAATGTGAAGCAAAAAAAATAACATTCACAGATTTCTGTGGGTCTGTCCTCACAGTGTGTCTTTGAAATGGTATCTCTTTGCTCTCTGTATCTGTGTTAAAACAATATTGACAGTGTTATTGAACATGATGATGAGCAGTGTCTGTCCTTCAGGACAGATATGCTTCAGAGCTTTGAAACCAGAGCATCCTGCCATTTCCATTTTTCAGAAGTTTTGGTTTTAATCTCCATTAATATGACACTTCAACCCTGTCATTGGTGAAATATGGCCAACTTGTACTTCAACCCAGGAAAGGAGGGCAAATGGGAAGAGTTACAGGGATAAACTTCAGTATTTGAAATTATTAAGTTATATTTTACATATAATTATCTTGAAAATGAAGCCATTTCATTGTAATTTAAGTAGCATTTATATAAATTAGGCACATGTGACATTTCTAATTGGGTATACTTTAATAGTTAAATCAAGAGTTTTTAAAATGATAATTGGGCTAGTTGTAAAATTTCAAGGTCTGTGATTTTAAAATTGAATTGCTCTTTGACTTATGTAAAAGAATAGATTGTTAAGTGAGTGCCTCACAGGAGAGAAGCAGTCTAGGATATTATGATTTGAATTAGTTTTTCAAAAGAAGTTAGAGTAGGCAATCTGTCCTATGATCTTTCTTTGCACACTAAAAGTATGAGTCAGTTATGCTAAGGTAGCTTAAATTGAGAATACAGTGATTTAATTAACAGCTGGAATTGTGGAATTCCACATGTGAGTAAAGTGATGCATTAATAGCACTCTGTACAGACACTCTAATGAATACAAGGTATTCTCCTGGATTAATAACGGGAAGCTATTTCTTAAACACAGAGCTGCTTGTTGCAGGTGTAGTATGGCCTTTATGAGTTCAGAACAAGAAATTGGGAACGTCAAGAAAATCAGAACATCACCTGGAATATTTATGGTCAATACATTTGTTCACAGGGCCCTGCATATTGGTTCATGCCCCCGGGAAGGGCAGTAGGCAAACATAGGACATGTGCACCTTCTAGCAGCACTTTTGAGGGAACTCCTTTGGTTCCACAGTAGTGACTTCCCGCTCCACACCAACCCCAGCAGCGGGTCCAGGTGCAGTTCCACTGTCTCAGTCTCTTGTGGACAGAGGCAAAAACCAGTGCAGGGTGTTCCATGTTCCACTGCCCCCGTAATCCTGTTGGGGCCCATGCCCTTGTGAGGGCACGAGTCAAATATCTGTTAATGTGCTGAGGCTGGTGCTCCACTGGCTGAAGATCCCTGTGTAGAAACATTCAGCTTTGTGGAATATAGAAATACACTCTGCAGTGTCATAGCAAATATGTTTGTCACAGCTCGGTAATGCGGTAAAACAAGGGCAGTTTACAAATCATTTCTCCCAGTGCGAATGATTTATTTGTGGGTTTTAGAGTTACAGGGGAGTTAGTCCCATCGTGGCTTGAGTAGTGAAAAATGGCCCAGGTATTAGGACTGTATGCTTTGAGCCATGTAAAAGAATGGGTTGTTAAGTGAGTGCCTCACAGGAGACAAGCAGCCTAGGATATTATGTTTCAGACTAGCTTTACTGAGGAATTTAGAATAGGTAAGCTGTCCTCTGATCTTTCTTTGCACATCAAAAATATGAGTCACTTATGCTGGGGAGATGTGGCTGCCTTCTAAGGAATGACTGACTGGATAAATTTCAGTCTGGAAAAGAAACAACTGGGGAAGCGAAGGAAGTTTATAGAGTGATGAGCCATTTGGAGAAGCAGGATGGCATTCCCACTTGCAATACAAAAGTGGAGCCACTCAGTGATCCGTGCTCAGACCAAATGAAGGCTATTCTTCCTGTTAAAAGCATCTGAGTTCAGGAAGCCACTGCTAAAGGATACCAGGAGTGCTGGAAGTTTGCACAGTTTCAAGAAAGTTCAGGGAAAATAAGCCCATTGAAAATTACTAGGTACATGGAAACTATATCTGTCCGAGGAAGCCTCTGAACAGGAAATGTTTGGATGCTGGAGATAAGTGGTATTGTGTGCTTCTCCCCCACCCTTGGTGTCCTCTTCTGAATACTGTCAGAATTGCCTGTGCTAGCTGGACCTTTGATCTGGAGCCATTTAAGCTGTTTTGGGAGTTTTCCATATTTTAGAGGAGGCTTTGCTCCCAATTTCCCATCTTGGCTACTTCTCTGTTGGTCAGTCAAACCAATTAAAAGATACCAGTGACTTCACTAAGGAAGCAAAATGCAGACCCTTAGTGGAGATTATGTGAAACAAATAACCATTTCTTTCTTCTTTCTCTATAATCTCTTTACCATTCAAACTTTGAGCTTGGTTTTAATTAATGTTATTTTAATTGCCAACCTAGGCAAATTTCTCAGAGCCTCAAATAGAAGTCTGCTGGAGCTCCCAGCACTGGTTCAGCAAAAGATTGAATTTGGGAAATGTAGTTCAATAGATCTAAATCTAAATTGTGTTAGAGGCTACCTCACTATGAAGTTTGATTTTTCTTCCCTGATTGTCCAGGTTGTTGTGCACCAGTTTCCTGGATTAGCACTGCTTTAACTTTTGTAAATCTGCCAACACTGTTTAAAAAAATACGGAAAATGAAGTGTTTGATACTGGTCAATTAGGCATTCTCATTAAAATTGTCTGTTATATTTGACTACCCTCTCAGACCTCTCAGATGGACCTCTCAGATTAATTTAATCTGTGTTTACTGTCTCTTCTTTCAGAGTTGCTTCTGACAGTGTAAGTATGTTAATTTCTTTGTATGTTGCTGATCTCTCTCAGGATTCACCAATAATTAATACCAACATCTGTTTAATATGCAAATACTAAAACAGTGCTGTCCTCAGATTGCCATTTGGATACCAGAAAAAGTAGGCTGCAATCAGATAATCAGGCTTGTTTTGACATGTTTTTCTTTTGCTTGATATCTCTAAAAAGGGAGATGGCAGTGGCCTTGGTGAAAACACGCGCTAGCTTCAAGGCTTAAAAGCTGGACCATGTCCTGTAGCTTCTCTTTTATGGAAGGAAAAGTTAATTTAGATTATTATAAAGTAGGTTATGTTGTGGTTTTTTTCCCATATAATTCACAACAGAGTGCCTTTTCATATTGCAGCCATCAGACACTCCCAGTTATTAATACTTTATGTGCAACACCATCACATATGGGAGTGTGTGTGGTCTGCATAATAAATACCTGTTCAAAGTATACCGAACAAATTTTTTTAAAACTTGCAATTACAGTTACAGTCCAGAATTGTTGAAGGTTACACTTCAGCAATCATGTAGGGGAGAAGAGTGGCACTGGTATTTTATAAATAGGAGATAACTATTCCAGTGCTGTGACAAGCCTGGACTTTTTAATATCTATCATTGTGACACCCGAGTGATTTATGTGCGCATTCTGTTGGTACCACTTTCTTCCTAAGGACTGGAAGCTGTGCAGCAAAGGTAAATAACAAAGTAGGATGATCATCTGGTTACTGAAAAGTTGTGAAAAACACTGTGCTGTCACTTGAGAAAATTTTTTTCTCATGCAACTACAGCATCATATCTTCATCTTACTTCTGTAGAATCTTTGCCAAAGGATCCCAACATTCTCATGAACTCATGAAACGTAACTTAGGCTTTTTTTTTTTACCAACGGATGAGCCTTTGTTTATTTTTCAGTAGTGTGAAAGACAGTGATGAAACTATCTGCAATATTTGCTAAAAATGTAAGTGCAAGATTCTGTGGCACTCACTGTTTTCTTGCATTTTGTTTTGGGATCTTAGAATGAGAAAGTACAGCGTGTCAAAGGGACTGTCAGAATACTGTCAGATTGGCTCCAAACTCAGTATTAACTCCAAACCCAGTGCAGCTTCTATTGCAAGTATCATGTAGCCTTGTTCAAGAACACAATTCACTTCTGCTCGAAAAGTTTGAGCCATGAGCTTTTTCTAATAATCTTGTAGTGTAAGACTTGAAACATGTAAAAAAAACCCAAAACACAAACCCCCCACTTGTGTTATATAGTCAGGATTGTTTGTTAGGGGTGGTTAGCTATGCTTTGATAGGGTAGTTTCCACTGGAAAATTCAGATTCATTGTAACAGTGATGGAGATGAATCAGTAGTAATGAAAGTCCAAAGGAGCCTGGAAAATTACCTTATTTTTTTGCAAACTGGGTGCATGGGTCCTCTCAAACATAAAGAAAATCTCTAAAGAAAACTTAAAAGCCATTTTTAAATGTACTCACCATAAGCAGATCCAGTTAAAACTGTAGGGCTGTTCAGAAATACATGGGAACAATTTGCATCTTTAAGCACTGGAATATGAATTTAGAAAAAAATCCAGTCCTTCTGAAAGCTTTTTTTTTTAATTATTATTATTTTATGTTACATTTATATGAGAAATTAATAACTGACCCCAGTATAATGGAGTAGGTTTGAGATTAAAAAGAGCTGGAATTTGTTGAATTGGTAATAAGGCCAGATCATTGAATTGTTACAGATCAAAGCCCAAACTAGAGCAGTGCCTGTGCTGGCTGCAGTTGTAACTGCTCAAGCCGTGCTGTTCCATTAAGAACAGTAACAGTGTTAGAAGGAATCTGGGGAAGTCTGCTGTCAGTGGTTCATAGAAATTGTTTAATGCTACTTGTGTCGGCAGGAAAACCTATCTGGAAGACTGAAGACTCTTTCTTAGCTAATATTTGTAGAAAGAATATTAGAGGAGGATGAGAATCTGAGAACTAGATTTTCAGTCCCTGAGTTTCTCTGTTCCAGGAAAGAGCATCATCTTAGATAAGTAAAATGACTTTGTTTTTAGTATACATTAGGAAAATAACATTTGATATGTATTAATGGATTAAAGCTAACTGTGTTATCATTATATGGTTAGTCCCAATGATAAAATAAATTTAACAGCATTTACTTAATCCATTTAATTATATTTGGCCTGTCCAGCTAGTGAGCTCACTGGAAGAATACGACTAAATTTTCAGTTATAATTCTGAGGTTGAATTTATCATTATTTCTGCTAAAAATAAAGATAATATTTTATAATTTTCTTACCATACTAAGAACTACACTGTCCCTTCTAAGATGATTCAGATAAAGATACTTTCCTGTGTTATATCCTCACATAAGAAAAGTGGGAATCAGTACACATAGCAGTCTGCAATTCCAAAAATATATATTGCTAGAGGATTTTACTGATAGTTACTGTAAACCCAGACTTGGTGGCAAATATTTCTTTGAATAAGGCTCTCAGATGGGAAGAGATCAGGCAAATAATAAGGCATAGCACAGCATTTTTGCTCTAATTGGCTAACCTCCATGGATGAAATACTCATCAGTGTTTTACAGACAAAACCTTTCTGTGGTGTTATAAAAGCAGATCTCTTCAATATCTGCTGGACTGCTGCTTCCAGGTTTTTATTCTTTGCTTTCTTCCAGTTACATTTTGGTGTATTTGTTATTTTCCATTTTTCTTAAAGATATTGTCGAACACAACAATATCTTTCTTTTTTTTTTTTTCCCTACTTAACTACTTGGAAACAGTGTCTGCTCAAAAAGCTGAAAATGCACTTTAATTGTAATAAGAGAAAAAAAGCTTGAGAAGACAGTTTGTGCATGTTGTTTCTCTAAAATATAAGAAAGTTTCTTCATTTCTGGACAAGCTTCTCTAAGGTGGAGTCAGAGTCATTTACCCATTGCAATTGAAAGAATATTCTGTCCCACAGCTTGGCGTTTACTACAGGTTAGAGATAGAGAGGTGTAGATACAGTTGTGAAGCAGATCACAGAACCATAGAACTGTTGGGGTTGGAAAAGACCTCCAAGACCATGAAGTCCAGCCATCAACCCAGCACCACCACCATGTTCACCACTAAACCATGTCCTGATGTGCCATGTCCTCATGTTTTCTGAAAACTTCCCAGGATGAATTCCACCACTTCCCTGGGCAGCCTGTTCCTATGATTGGCAATCCTTTCTGTAAAGAATTTTTTCCTAATATTTAATCTAAACCTCCCCCATTGCACCTTGAGGCCACTGAACACATCAGGTTGTTCTCCCTAGTATTTGAAAGCCACTGCTGCATACATCAGCATTTGATTATGATATTGCCCTAAGTATATCGTTCTTATATACCCAATGATCTGCACATGAAAATAAAACTTTGCTAATAACCTTTTGGTATTTTAGCATCAGCTAATTTTCTGCTGAGGAGAGCAGAATGTGATTAAGGCAACGGAAAACATTTTATGGAGTGACAGGTGGTCATGAAATTATATTAGCATTTAAATGACGAAAATGGAACCTTTCTTTTCCTGGTCTGAGAATGCCAGAAAGTGAAGTATCAGGATTCATCCTCTCCTCCCATTCCCCATGGGTTATATTTTACTTTAAAAACAGCTGTTAATTCTGTGTCACAAATTATGAAGGATTTAAAAGAGGGTGTCATGACTCGCTGTAGATACCACTAGAAAACATTTTCCATCTGTGTGGCATATTTTAAAAAAGCCCTTGGCCACTTGGAGAGCCAGCTTTGGGAACTTAATCGGATGTTTTTCTTCTCTTCTTAACTAAGAATCAACTCTAGGGAGTGTTGAGATCACTGTGGTATTTATTGTGAGTGAGCGACTGAATGATTCCTGTGCTGCTCTTCTGGAAAATGAAGTAAACTCCTGTTTTAGAGGTCACCTCTAATTAGAGATCAAAAAATAACTGCAGATAACTTCATCAAAAATATAAATAACTAATCAGTACGAGTCCAGTGGCTTTGTCTTATAATTAGTCCTGCACAAAGGCTCCTTGAAGTCAGATGACAGTTGGGTCTCCTGCCTCAAACTTCACAAACGAACCAATAGTGTCAAGCTGATGCTCCCTTTGAACTACTCTCCCAGGATAAATTACTGATGGCCTAAATGTTACATTTACATTTATTATTCTCCATTACCAAGAACATGTGAAGCTGCAAAAGATTAAAGCAGCAATTACTGAAGTTAGAACATTGGAAATGAAGTTCAAACACCAGAAATGAATGTTTAGGAAAACAGAAAAGACAATCACCTGAGGCCAGTTTTAACTAAATAAAATCAGCAGTTTCTACATCAAAGAGGACATTTACAGATGATCGTGTCTGTGTTCGTGAATTTTTGAATCAACTACCGTCAGCTTGTGCAGTTGAGTTTGGATGCAGTCTGGATAAGGCCTTGGTGGTCAGAAGGTTTACCACGAGTCCTGGGCCTTGGCAATCTCAGACTTCAAGGGAGGTAACATCATGGGAGGGAAAAAGCCTGTCCTAGCAGTTGCTCTTTAGAAAAGATTTCTTAAGTGTTACTGAAGGTTTTGATTTTATTTTTTTTTGTCTTGGTTATTATTCTGGTTTGCTTTTTTGTTTTCTCTGTTCCGTAAAGTGCTGTTTGGTTCAGTTCCTGGGGTTGTTGCTGTTGATAGAGGAAATGCAGCTCACTGAGTCCCAGCCAGTTTAGCTGGGTTTTCTCAAATTTGGAAGGAGAGGATGAAAACAGGAGGAGATGTCCAGAGAAAGAGCAGGGAATTGTTTGGAACAAGTTTGGGTCTCATTGCACTGTAAGCCATCCCTGTGTCACCTTGTCTGCAGCTCCATTGAGAAGAAATTAATCTAGGCTCCATGTCTTGAAAGCAACCCAGCAGAGCAGGGACTGCATCCAGCCTGCCTGGTGGGGGGAAATGCACCATGACAAGGGTAAATCTCTGCTCAACCTTCCCCAGGCATTCTGCAGCTCTAGAAAGCTCAGCAGAAAAGGCAGTTCTGCCTTTGCAGAGAGCAGCAGCATAAGGGGGGGAGCAGAGCAGTTCCCACGCCTCGTGCCTGTGGACAGAAAATGGGCTTGTGGGGTGCCTGTGCGTGACTGGTTGTCTGCTCCATCCACACACTGATGTGGGCTCACACAGCAGACACTGAGATTGTTTTTCAAACACTTCTCTTCGCCTTTAAAAATTAAGCTTCTGTAGTTATTAAGAGCTAAAAATAATGATTTGAGCGTACTCGGTATTGTAGTAGCAGGCGCAGCAGAATATTGATCTGTGCTCTGTGTCGTATTATATTTACAATACGGCCTGATCGATGTGCTATTTCTGAACCCACAGTTCTTGTATGTATGAAATTGGGGTATTTTATTGTAAGACTAATGCACAGGAACAAATCACAACAGTGTAGTCCAGGGTACCGTACATAAGCTAGATGAAACAATGAAAAGGTCAGCTTTGTACCTCTTCCTTTTCTTAAATGGTCTTGCAATTTTATTTTTTTCTTTTTTTGCGTCAGGTAAAAAGAAATACCAGCATGACTGGCACTGTATAAATGTAGGGTAAGAGGCATCCCTTATCACAAAAACCATACAGTAAGTGCTGACAGACAAAAGCAGAAGCACAAACGCGATGACAGTTATTGAAATGACCTTTCTCAGGTCACCAGAAAGGTCAGCTACAACTCAGGGGACAGACCACCTTCCTAATCCAGGGTGTTGGATTTGGTATGTTATGTAATCATCCAGTCATGTAAGTGGAAAGTCTTGGGTTTTCCTAAGACATGTGAAGAGAGTAGTTTGAAAGTGTCAGTTGAGTTGAAGTGATGCTATTCTGAAACAGTGAAAGGAAAGTTTGCTCTATAATTTTCAGCAGGTATTTTCTCTTTAAGGGAATAAAGTGTTATCATCCCACCTCCGGTGCCACAGTAACATCTGCCTGAGAAACTTCCTGTCAATGAAGGTCATAAATAAGAATTTAACAAAGAGAATATATTGCTCCTGAGGGTCATGGTTGCAACTCCTGTGCTGTATAGATGTGGATGCTCCCCAAAAGAGGTAACAGAGTGATTGAAGAGTGTATTTCAGTTGGTCTCCACTCCAGGTAGGAAAAGCGATTCAGGCTAACAGTGATACTCTGTAAAAAAGTCTTTGGGGGGCTCTTTTAAAAATTGATTTTGAAAGTAACTCCCAATGTGTGTATAAATATGTCTGTTTCTGGATTGTTTGTCTTTATTAGTTTTGGTCATATGAATTTCAGTCAGTCTGGTTTATTGTTATGTTGAACAAATAATATTAGTACTAAAGTGTTTAATTTGGGTTTATAAATTTGCTGTAACTTTGGAGACATATCTTAATTTTCTGAATAGCTGAAGCCATCTTTTGCTCTCTAGCTGTAAGCATATTTTCCTGTTAAAAATCTCCACCTACTCCTAAGGCACTCACTTAAAACTGCAATTCCAGGAGGTAATCAAGACATTAACCTGATAAGATTTAATATGCCTAAAACACTTTCTATCAGCTTTAGCAGTCAATTCAGACCCTCCCATTTTATAACAGAGCAATCACGTTCAGTTGTTCAATGCAAGGAATGAGAGTTGTGCTTTGTACATGGAGTGAACGTGGAAAAACAGCATTAAGAAGGGTCAAGCTATGATTGTGAGGAAACTATCCTGGGATTGGTTGTATGTCACCTGGAACTTAACAGGCAGGAATTTTTTGTTTGTTTGTTTAAGTGCTGCAGGATATTGTGCTGCTTTTTAATTACTGCAGTTGTGCATGGTTTCATTACAACAATATATTTAAAAAATATATATACATGATAACTGTGACAGTTAAAACTTGCTCTTTTCATTGATTGAGGTTTGTATCAGGCCACAAAGGAAAAGCACTGAAACTCAGAACTTGGAAGCAGTGACAACTTTTCCGGTTAGAAAAACATATTTCTGAATTTCAGAAGAGCAACAGGTTCTGTGATCTTGAGTGAATTCCTACTGACCAGACAAACTGCATGTGACAAACCTGATACAAAGGGGTTTTCCTGTTTAGAAGAAAACTGTCAAATGCATGGAGAACTCCAGATGTTTGGGGGGGAGGAGTGGAGTTGAAAGGTGCTTGAGTTTCATTCAGTAGAACTGTGGTGTGAAAGCTACGTCTAAAGCTGTGTTCTTATGTTCAGGGCAAACATGCAGGTTCTGGTCTATGCTGCTTGAAGCTGGCAAAGGAATTCTAATTTCTTATGAACTACCTCAAAGTCTAAAGGAAAACAGGAAGAAGCCTTTATAGGCGCCTTTGTTTTGGTTCGAGGTTAACATCCCGAGAATAAAAATGCAAAACACAAATTCGAAAGGAGCTGACAGACAGGAGTGGTGTGTATTTAAAAGATTATTTAAACTCTGGATGCTCTTGGGAAACAAGCTCCCTCTGAGTACCAAGTATGTGTTTCAATGTGACTAATGAGCCTTTTTTCTGAAATAAGAATGTAAAGCTTCAGAAACAAAGTAGCTGCAGGAACTCATCTTCGCTAAAGAAATGTGCATAAGCTAAACATGCTTACAAAAGGAGATATGAATCATTTCAGAAGAAAACATGTATAAACAAAAAGAAGTTGTGAATGTTTGCATTTTTAAAAACTCTCTTTCCTAAATCACCCTAATTACTCTTAGACATTAACAGAAGCTTGTAGATATAGAAGTGCTATCATATAAACTACAAACTGCAGGTAAAGTAACCTGTAAACTGTCTGGCTCCAGAGCTAAACAAATACATTGTTTTGTTCATATTTATCTGTATTTCTTTTGTTATTTGATGTATTTGCAGAACAGTATCACTGTATATAAGTTATACAAGAAGAAGAAGACAGACTAAATTCTACTCAATTTAGGGAATTGATTCAATTAAAGTTAGCAGGATTGCTTGAGGAAATAAATGTAGACAATGTTTGACACCAAAAGTCTTTACAAACAGTTCTAAATGGTATGGGGCAGTACCTCAGCTGGTATAAATCGCTATTTCCATTATCAGTGACTTCAATAGATTTATGCTGATTTATGCTTAGAGGTTCTGGCTCTCTGCATTTGTAGTTAGTTCAGTAAAATGAGTAATTTTTTTTCCAATATTTCAAATCTATGGAACCTGTAATATTCTAAGATATTTTATTTCCATGCAAATATAAGGAGATTAGGAATTTCAGTACTTAGGCCACAGATACATAAATTTGTGTGTGTATATCTATGTATATGCATATATTGAAATTTACCATTTCACAGCCAGAAAGAGGTCAGATGCCTGCTTCTGAAGGCCTAGCCAAAGGTTTTAATTGAAATAACTATATTTATAACCATCTTCTTTCATTAATCAAACATAGACTTAAATGACCCTGAATAATAGACATAGAGTCCTGAATTATTGAAACTGCAGAATATGTATTATTCTGAGTGCAGAGGATCTTGTAGCATCAGAATTACAACAGTGTGCGTGTGTATGTATGTGCTTTTTCCTACCTCACCATACCTCTATTTGAGATGCTTTGAAGTTGCTTGGCATCAAACACGATGCTGTTTGGACGAAGGGCAGGATTTTTTTCCATGACATGCACTGAATTGTCTAGAGCACTGATATTATCTAGAGGTTGGCACAAGCACATTCCCAACAGTATGAGGAGCACTGCGTGTAAAGGTCTTGCCAGCGCTCTGATGGGCACAGCTTCCCATAGTACTCTGGAGGAAAAAAATCTGTACCCTATACTGAAATCTTCACTGGTGCTTAGTCCTCTTTATGGCCTTTTAAAAAGTCTGTCAGATCTAAGACTTCAGTTCTGGTTTGGATTTTCTTCCTGGTGTTTTAATCTACATCTTATGCCTATTCCTTTCTCTGAAGATCCAAAGAGTTAACTGTAAAGTGCTCAGAGGGTACATATGTTAACTTTTCCACTTGTACACGAGATACTGAACTGGCCTCTGAATTCAGGTGCTTTGTTGCAGGAAAGGTCAAAAGCCAAATAAAACCAATTTAGTTTTGACAGCTTTCAAGAATCGCCTTCTGAAATAGAAAGTAATTTATATTTTTTTCCCACTTTGATTAAATCTTTCCCTGATGGCATGTATTTTGCTGTATCTTTTTAAGTGAAAATATTGTTCGTGGCAGAAGAGGAGCCCTTAATTTTATTTGGGTTAAACACGCCTCCGGAAAAGGGCAGATCTGAAGAGGCAGGCTCTGGGGAAGAAAAGGTACTCACCTGTAATGTCTGGGAACAGATTAGGCTCTATTGTACTTTATTTCTTTCCCCTTACTGAAGGGCGATTGTGTAGGAAGAAATGTTTGAAGGCACTTGAGCTGTTCCAGACAGCAAAGATGAGTGTCAGGTATCTGATGAAAATAGGAGAGTTGATGCATCATTCTTGCACAATGTTTAAAAGGTATGGAGAGGGTTTGAGCTAGCAGATGTGATTCAGTGTACTGGGTTTGAGTATTTGGGATGGGAGCTGGAGGGAAGTTTGACAAAGGGGACTCTTTGATTGGGCTGCCCTATGCTGAGATGAGGCAGGAGAGCCCAGCAGCACTGGTCAAAATGGGCTCAAGAACTGCAGACTTGACAAAAGCCCGAGGCAAGGGTTGACCTGGAGCTGAGGAGCCCCCATTGCAAATCCCTCAGAAATTGCTTTGGTTTAATTTTATTAATATCAAGTTTCCACCCTTTGAGACTGCAGGTGATGAAATGTACATGAAATGTGAAAAGCCTTACTAATTCTGCAGACAAAAACCACATGGTGTGTAATTAGTGCTATAACATTTACCAGCTAAACAGACCAGTTAAGGACACAGGGAAAAAATAATTTACAAGTCCTTGTCTACATCGTGGCACATGTCTAGAACTATTTGGTTAGAATGAAAACTCTCAAGAAATCTCATTAGGCTAATGCTGCTGCTTCTCAGCAAACCTATGATCCTATTACTGGGACGATTTTTCCCAAACTGAGCTTTTCCAGAGAGTGACAGACAAGACTTTATCTCCCTTCTGGGTACTAGTGGAATGATGGGAAAGGAAAGGGGCTACCCATTTGTGGTAGCAATCTTAATTGTGATCAGCAAGCCCTAAAACAAGAAAAACAATGAAGTTTCCCTTCTTTTTAGAAGGTGGGGGAGGACTTTAATTTGATATCATTTGATATTTCTTACCTTCACATTAAATACAGACTGCATCTTTCTCAGTGAACGACCTTAGAGCCCTGTGCTGCAGACTTCAACTTCTGCCCCTGCTCACCAGCTACAACTTCCCCCTAGGTGGTGAAAATTAGGCCCTCCCATGTGGTGGTGTTCTGGCAAGTGCCAAGATCTGTTCTTCTCTCTAAAATAAACAGCAACATCTATCCCTCCCAAGGTGGTGCAGGGGAAGGATTAGGGATGGGCAGGAGAAAACCACTGGCACAACCTCGTGCCTTGCTGCAGGTGGATGTGATCAGATCTCTCATTTTGACAGCTTGACCTCCTTGTTAGTGCTTTGGTGAACTGTGCTATTTTTTGAGAAGTGTGTCCAAAAGGGCAAATGGCATCTGAGCAGCCTCCCCGTGCATATCAATATCCACATTTACTGATAAGTGTTTCACAACTGATAATAGCATGCACTTTCCTTCCATTCTCAGAGCATTTACTTTACTCCTTTAATGTAACCAGCACTGACGTTCTCACATCAAGTGATGTTGCTCCAGCTAGGGGCAACTGCTATATTCAATGTGAATTTGAATCCCTATTATCAAGCAAACATGATAGTCTATCCTTGTAATACTAAAAATGAAGTGTGATGTGGTTGTTCACATACTGAGCAGTATGTTCTGACTGTCCTGTTGACGGTTTTGTTGTGGACTTGATGTTAAAACACTGCAGAATGCTTGTTCAGGCCCAGGTGACTAGTATGAATCGAGAGATTATAAACCACACAAAGGCTGTGCGTAGATTTTAAAAACTCAATAAGAACACAGATGTTTACGTGTTTTATGGATGCAGGGAATGCTTTCTTTCAGCTAGGAAGGCTAGCCCCTGTAATAGAAAGACATCAAATGACCTCTCTAATTGATCTAATTACTTCTGTGATCTTATAAAAAATAGACTGAAGGAAAGTAGCTACACCCCACCCTGCATGGAAAATGTAACACTATTTTTTTCAGGTTACAGCTGAAGATGTAATCAGAAGTAACTATTTGAGCTGTGATAGAAAGCTGGTCTGCAGGTAAAGATAATACCTTTTTCTAACTAGTTAATTTGCTAGTACACACTGGATACAGCTATAGGTAAGACACATTAGCTCTGAGTTAACTCAGTGTCATCCTGACATTGCCTCAAAAAAAAGGGAGTGGGATGGAAAATGGTTCCTGTAAACAACCTGTGGGATGTTTTTGACCATTCAGTGTTCCTTTCTAGCTTTAGTTAAAGTATCAGGAGCAGATCCACTTAGGGCAGCCTGATGCCTGTTTTTACTTCAAGGTCGCTGGAGCAGTGGGCTCAAGTCTTTGGTCCATCTCAGAGAAAAGATGAATTTAGACTTCTGACTTGTCATTGAGTGAACTGTTTACTGAGCTGGTGTTACTTTGGGAGAAAGTTTCTCTGTCCAAAAGTGCAGTAAAACAAATGAAGATTCCGCTGATTCAGTTTCTATTACTTGCTCCCAGTATGACGTAATTTGACACAATGATATAATTTCTGTACTGCAAATACATATATCTATAACAGGCAAAAGCATCAGAATAGTGCCCTTAGCACCATTTTGGGCATAATGTCACCAGTACATATATACATTATTAATGTTAATTTAATGGTCTGGAAGGAAGTAAAATATCAGAACAGTAAATAATAATTCCAAATCCAAATTTGTGTGTGTTTTAGAGTGGAATATTACTACAAACCAGAAATTTACTTACAGAGAAAAAATATCTCTCTTGTTATTTCTTCCCTCACTCCCCCACCGTTTTTTATCACAGATACTGTGATAAAATATACAGATACAGTGATTTCTGTTCACTTGACATATGAGGGAGAAAACCATATGCTTTAAGAGCAATGATCTCATTGACTAGAAGCAAACTGGTCCAGGACAGGCACTTGGGTGTACTTCAGTAGCAAGGAATCCTGTTTGCTGAGAAACCCCAGCATTAATACATGGTGGTGTTCAGTTTGTGGCATGTTTATGTGCTGGCGAGGCTGGGGGAGAGAGAGAGAAAACAGTATTTTTGTAGGTTATTTTTTCCTTTTTTTTACATCTCTACTTAATGCCAGAGCAAACATGGGCGTGGATATAAATATCACTTTAAGGAATAAGGGATATTTGCAAGTATACACTCGTACCATACATTGGGTCTTCGCTAAGAATTTGAGTGTCAGATGGCAGTGGATGTGTGTCATCCTACTGAAGGAGTCTGATATCTAGGTATTTCTAGCCTGCTGTCAGGGACATAGCTGATGCTGGAATCTCCTCTGCTCATACCACACTGAGATGTTTTCTGACTACTTATTGATTAGATCAATTTATTTCACTGGCCCCTCTCCAGAGAATTGAGCATTTCCCAGAATCTGAAGGGTATCTTTAGAATATCTAAAATTTGTCAAAATATCAGTGATATGATGGTATATTTTTTACTGAGTAAAGCTTTAAATCACTTTTTCCCTAGCCTGACATCTCACCTAAAACAGTATTCAGTTTCACGTAGCAAAAACTTGATAAAAATTTGCAGCAAGAGATTTTAGTGCTCGCTTTTATTGCAACAGCTGAAAACTGGTTTTACTGGACCGAAGAAGAAGACTTATTTCAGAGTTATGAAAACAGGGTTTTTCTGTTGAAGTCAAACCTCTTATTTCAGTGGAAAGTTGCATCTGCTGCTTCCAAATACAAAACCGCGCTCAGGACTTCTGACAGTGCACACTGATTATCAAGGTCAAACTCCAGGAAGCAAGTTCATCTCTTGAAGTGCAAGTTCTACATGTCCTTTCTCCAATGTACAATGGGCCTGCAGGTGTTTAATCTGGAAGATCACTCCAATGTGGAGCTGCATCCAAAGAATGCAGTTTTTGTACTTCCATCAGTTACAGTAATGCTCGAAGAAAGAGAAGGTTAAATCTTCTCAAAACCCTAAAACTGATAAGAAAGAACTTAATGCTCAGTAGCCTTTTTTTATTATTATTATAGGTTGCTGTTTTATAGTACTTCTAATGTATGTCTGAATTCAGTCACACACTATGTCCTTCTTTTTTGCCAAACTGAACTTCGAGACAGGATCCCCCAGCTAGGCAGAAGTCACCTGAAGAGAAGCGGCTGCAGGATAGGTGTGTGAGTATTGACTGTGATGAAAGTGATTGAGGAAGAACAATAGGAGGATTTCTTTGAGCACTAACATTATCTTTCATCCTGCTGGCTATGCCAGCTTCTACAGCTCATTAAGCACAGGAAAAGACAGCACTCACCAGATGCCTGCAGAGCCAGTCAGCAGATGGGATACTTTCTCCCTAGCCCACGTGCGTATTAGGGGAATTTTTCTTGGGGAAAAAAAAAAATGGTCAAAAGCTGCCAATTATGCATGATTTGAACATGAACAGATATGTTCCTGCAGCAGTGGAAATTGGTTGTGGCACAAATATCCTTCTAAGTATGCATATGCCTTTTCTTTACAGTAAAATGTTTAAAATAATGGGAAATGTTGTAGTTTAGTTCTATGTTGTCAGTCCGCGTTTCCTTTCAGAAATCAAAGGAAGCCAGTGCCTATCCACAAATGAATGAAAGGCATGTGAGTCTAGGACTTTCCAGTCCTGAAATCTGTGACACTGAAAGTCACTTCTTCAAGGGTTTTTCTTTATAACAGAAAGGACCTCACAATTGCAGAGGTTTGTTCTCCTTTTGGGAATGGAAAAAATGCTCTAAGGTGCTGTGAAATATCCTCCCCCTTGTTCCCATATAAGAAAGAGATTTTTGGAGTCTATTTTACAATCTAGCATAACCAAGAGTCTGAGTTAGGCTTGTTCTCATTCAAACCCTAGCTGGTCCTTAAGGTGTAACCCTAGTGACAATCATTATTCTTTTACATCAACTTGCACCAGGCTCATGGTGGGTCTCATTCTGCACCTATGCAAGCAGGACTAAGCTTACAGCCACATCTTACAAAAACCAGCCATGTAGTTAGTTTATATAAAAGAGCATTTGTTTGTGGAGGATTAATAAATTCTGTTTATTTTTTTATTTATTATGCCCAGTTGCATAGCAGAAAGATTTTTTTAAAACTGGTTATTTTTAATCTAGCTGCCTAGGACCATTATAAATTAATAACCCTGTTATTTTATTTAGGAAATAATTAGAGATTTCCTTATTAGCTTTTGATAGACAAATCTGATTCATCTTTAGTTATCAGATTGAGATAAGGCTAGTGTTAGAAGTTCATTGGTATGCAATTTAAGCTGTGATTATTATAGTGTCAATGGTGATGAATTTTCCTGGATAAAATAAGTGTTGTATTACATAATACAAAGACAGGTGGATAATAGATTAGTACATCCACTCCCATTCCCCTGGAGCCACGGAAGAGGATTCCAGGCTATTAATCAGAAAGGACTTTGGCAAGGTATGTGCTTAGAAACTGAGAGATGTATGGCAATGTGAAGAATTTCAAGACTGAATACAGATGTTTATTTCATATTTTGTTGCTGAATTTGGTCCTTTTTCTACACACTTCAGCATTGTCAGGCAAATTATTTAAGGTTTTTGAAATCCAGGGCTGGTAGGTGCAGTACCAGAAGCTTACCTTTGGCTCTGATTTTTTTATACAGAAACAGAAAGTTGAATCTGGCAGTGGCACCACCTGAGAGATATGAAAGCACCACTGCACTTTCAAGTGACACAAAAAAGCCACGTTCCGTCCTGATGTATGTTAGTTGTAATATGCGTAGGTCGCGGATGAATGATTTAGAGATTGGGTATTTTAATTTTTGGGGTTTTTTTTTAATGGATTCAATTGTGTGAGAGCAAATTGTCACTGGAGGAGAGCAGAGGTTCGTGGGTTGGTAATTAGAGCAGAGGACTGGGATTCAGGATGACTCTGCTTGCACTTTGTTCCTCTTCCTTTGACTTGAATAAATCATGTGGATCTGAAAATGGGACTTCTCAAAAGCACCTAGAAAAGTCAAACTTCAGATTGGATTTTATTATTTCATCTCGCTTCCATTATTGTGCAATGTTACCTTTCATTTGTAGAGGATTTAAACACTTCTCTGTCTCAAAACAATGCAGGTCTTTCCAATCCTGTATTTCTGTGTTTAAGCAGTGCACAGACAGCTTTGTAATCTCTGGTTTCACATGAAAATATCATTATAAGACAGTTGACCGAGATATCTTAAAAAGTACCTGGGGTGAAACATTCAGTCATCTCTCTAATTTTGTTGAATTCTTCAAGTGAGATACTCCATTTGGTACCAATTTTTATTTATTGAATCTTTTTTTCAGGAAAATTGTCATTGTGTTTTAGCATTTGAAGTCTTTAAACCATGAATGTTTATGCCATCTTGTTTGTGCACAGAATACAGAATATGTGCACAGAATATGTAGAATATGCCATCTTATTTGTCCATTGTATATATTGTGATGGTTATTCAGGGCGTGTTTGTGGGCTTATGGATAGTTTTGTCCTGCTTTGATTTATCCAGGATGTTAGGGAACAAAAAATTTGAGATTGCATAAGGACCTCAAGTTTGGTGTGTTGGACACTCAAGAAGTTTGCCATCTCCAGGTTAGCCTTCTGCTAATTAAAGCAATTAGGCACTTGTAGAGAGTGAGTAATTCTTCCTTCCTCCTTTTTAATTTAACAAGCAGTGCATGGCAGTGAGTCCTGATGATTAGGGATTCATCTGTGATAGCAGACGGCTCACTTTATAACTACCTGCCTATGCCTTTTGCTTTTTAAGCAAGTCTACCTTAGATCCACTTTCTATCAGCTCTTAGCAAACACCACAACTTCTACTGCTACTCTTATTTTACTCAGGACTTTGTCATTCTTATCATACCCAGATTGTGCTTATATTGGCGGTGTCATCCAAACCCATCGGAACCACCTCGGTCTGTGACTCAGGGTGAAAGGCACTGTGCAGCAATTGAATACAGCTTCCCCACAAATTAAATACTTTTTTGGTTACAGGCAGCAACAAGAAATTGGCAACAATGATGCTCATTTGCTCCTTTCTTCTGGATACCGTGAGAGCTTGAGGCTCTCACCGAGTTTCTTTTGGCAATCAAGAGAGCCTACAAACTGGGGCTACCTGGGAGCAATGCAGACCTCTGTTGTCCAGAAAGTTGAAAAAGAAGAATTAGAAGGTGACCAGTGGAAAATTCTAGTAGTTTCTGTCCTAACTGAAGGCAGAAATACAGGCAATGTCTCCTGCTGTTTTGTACTCTTTGTTTCCCTTCCCCATCAGGACTGGAATAAAGAAACAAGCCACAATTAAAAATTTGCAGATCAAAAGTGACTTCAGTTATTAGTCATTAAAAAAAAAAAAATCAGTTTAGTTTTGGGAAAATGTCAGCATCGGCTGTCATTTAATTTGGCTGCTCGATCTCCTCCTTACGGCTGAGCAAAGTACTGGGAGCTGAAGGAACAGCACAGTACAGTGTCTTCTGCAGCATTGCCACAGCAGGCAAACATTACCAGACAATTATTCTCCAGTATTTGGTTAGACGTTAAGTTCAGTACATTAAAGTAGTACAAGGTTAAAGACATCATGGGTGTGATGGACTTCTCAAACCCTATAAGGAATTTGTATAATTCTGTACCTCACCCGTCTCGTGAGGATGTAACAAACCTGCCAGTTCCACAGCAGGGACTCAGAGGGCTGGAGTCCGCTCTTAGTAAAATTCTCATTGTACTTTTATCTCAGATTTTTTTTTCTATTTTGGCTGGTTTTGGCCACTTGAGGAAGGCAAACTTTAAGTGATGTTATGTATATTGGCTTGGACACCAAATTCTTACTCTGTCACATTCTGAGTTTTGAGAAACTGTCTGTTCAGAATTTGGACAAAATGCCAAAACCCTCCACTTTGAATTTAACAGAAATCTCAGGGTGTTTTGTTATAGCAACAATCTTCTCCAGATCCTCAGGCTGCAGCAGACCTGACGGAAGCTGCTCACTCAGCTGAGCTCTTTGCCACCGCCGCCTGCTCTTGAATTGCAGCTGCGTCTCAAGCCAAAGTCCTGTCAAGTCAAAAAGTCAGGGCCATCACTTCACAGAATTTAGATAGAGGAAGAATATCAGGCAAAACTGAGGCTGATGTGAAGGTGGTTGAAATTGCCCCATGAAACAAAGGGACATGCAAGGCATTTGAGTGGAGGGGGTGAGTTCGGTGGGATGTATTTTTTAATAAGGTTTGAAAAGAAGTTGGGTAACCAGCTACAAAGGCAGGTTTCTAAAACAGACAGGTATTGAAGTGAAGCAAATACAGAGCAGCTGTAGGCATTTCCAGTGATCTAACTTTCAAAAGGCTGGAATTAAACATGAATTGCTATGGCAAGAAACATAGTGATGATCCACTATTGCTGGAAAAATGTCACTGTGTCTTCTCTCTACCTGACATAATGGCTAAAGGGGGTTTTGAGGGTGGAAGTGTGGGGTTCCCCACTCTTGCTATAAACAATTCCTAGCTGTATCTGTAGCTGAATGCCTTTGCTCATATCTTTCATTTGAGGAAAAAAAGAGGTGCTTTTTCTGCTACAGGTTACATTTTATGAAAAAAACTATTAATGTGCCCAAGATGTCCACTTACAGTCCCACACAGCTGACATCCAGAGATGCTTAAAAGACTTACACAGTCTTCAAAGCTGAAGATCCCCCTGACATAAAGTTTACATTTCTCCATTTTGCTGTGTAAAACAGCCCCTTTAACTGAGAGCAGATAGTTCTTAATACAGTGGTACTATAGATGCTGGCAGCTGAAACAAAGAAGCTGCCCAAGGAATAACGTTAAGATATGTTTTGCTGCCATTGTATAATTCCTTCAGGCAGGTGTAGACCGGAATGAGGAAACTGCAGTGGTAGTGCCAGGCCAGGACAATGCTGGGCAAAAGGAGTCAGAGTCTCAGGGATGTCAGTCAAAGCCATTTGCCAATTGCTTCATTTTGGGGAGTGGAAACAGACTTTATAAAAGAGCAAATTGTCTCCTATGTTGCTGAGCTATCAGTAATGACAACAATTGCTATGCAAGCAAGCTGAGAAGCACGTGTTTCCAAAAGTATTTTTTCCTGTTTTGAAAGTTATTTGATGATCTCCACAAACAGAGAAATGCTTTTCTCTACCTTAAGTTTCTTAAGAGGCCAGCTGTGCTTGAAGCTGTTTATTGTAACGCTTGAGGGGGGAAAAAAGTAAATCAAATTTGAAATTTGACGTTGAATTCAGTTTGTGAGTTATTTGCTGTAGTAACCACCCCTTTCATTTGGCCACCTGGTTCTATTCAGAGCTATGAAATCTGGCATTAAAGTTCAGTAATCTCTGTTAATGCTTTCTGAACCATGCTGGAAGGCATCCTCATGCTCAAAATATGACCAAGCTGTGTCCTACCCTATTGCAGCTGTTGCTGGAAACACCACCCTGTTAGATCTTCCTGTGTTGTGGTTGCCTAATATGACTATGTCAAAACACTTCGGGTTGGTAAAGCTCCTGTTTGGAGGATTAATGCCATCTAGATGGTTATGATAGTGTGGAAAGGGGAGGGCAGCAGTAACAAGCCCAGTAGGCTGTAAACTCTGCTGTGGTGATGATTTGTAGCTAGAGTCAGTCATTTCTTCACAGAATCACAGAACATTCTTGGTGTTATTCAGCTGAAACCAAGCCATGGGACCATAGTCTGAGGCACCCTATGAATACATTTTCATGTTCGTCAGCCTATAAGTTTTCCCCTGAAGGTTAGGGCTCATACCAGCTTCTCTTACAGCCAAAAGGAATTTTGACCTTTATGATAAGAATTGCCTTGGATGCTTTGCACCAGTGAGTAGATGCATGTGTGTATCCAGATGACTGCTGCAATTGCATCGTAAATGCAAATTCCTCCCCGTTATATTCTGTACCTTTTCAAAACTGGAGAGACAAAGATATAGCCCAGAGGATTCTGCCCTCTGTCTCGTTTATGGATGTAGATTTTTCTTTTGCTATGTTAAAGAAAGTCTCTAACCCTTCCAGCTGGCTTCAGCTCATTGCTTTCTGCTGCCTTTTTACTGTAAATGTTCTTCTGCTCACTTCTTCCTGGCATACACTTTCTCTTAGGCTAAGTTTTAATTCTTAATCATATGTCTTTTACCTTAATTATAGCAGAAGAAATCTTGTCTCCAGATCGACACACAGAAGGAACCTTCCATACACCAGTGATCTTTTCTTATGTTCGTGGCTCAGCTCTCCCCACAGCCCTACCAAGGTCTCTGCTTCCTGCAGGCTCACGGTAGTGTCTGTGTTGGGAAGGCACTGAAAAAACTGCCAGGTAGCAAGCAAGGAGCTTGTGAAGAAAAGGGAGCGAAACCTGCCTGTTTTTTCTCTGATGGAGTCTTAATTTTGCCAAAATAAGAATAGGTTTTCGTTAGTTACTGCATATGGCTGTGCATTTGTATGTATTTAAATATTCATGCATAGTCTCAATAAGCACATACATACTCTCAATATATATGAATGTGTGTACGTGCATTCGTGTGTGTATATGTGAGAGCCCTCCTGTAGGCTTCATGGTGTTGCTTCCTGTCCATTGCTCTCTAAACTTTCCCATCTTACCCCAGAAAAGCTGCAGACAACAGCTAAGGAGACATATAGTTAGAAGCAGCTTCTTTAAGAGAAATAGATGCATTGTACATTATGGTATAATATAAAGACCCATAAAACAATATTCTGTGAGCTTCTTGTTGAAAGCTGGTAGAAAAAAGCTCTTGTTGATATCTAGAAATCTTGAATCAACCCATCTTTGGAGGGGGAGAGATGAATCTCTGCCTGCTTTCCTTCTGGGCTATGTAGTTGTTTCTTTTTTAATTTCATCTATGCTTATGTTTTTTAAGCAAATCTGCCTGTCAGAGCTTTAAATCAGTACCATTACAGCCTTACTTGAAGGTAAACTATTTCAAGAGGCTGGCCTGTTCTACCCTGCAATTATGTCATGTGCTAAGTGAGTGAAATTTTCAAAGGTATTGAAGGCTTCTGGGTTTTCTTTTTCTCTTCCATTTCACTAGACGACATCCACTGATAATGGCCTTACCATGATGGGAAATTAATTGAGAGAGCATTTCTACACTGCCATAATTTTATCATCCATCCTATTGCTGCTATTAGCAGGAATCCATAACCCCATGGGTGTTTTGAGAGAATCTCTTTTAGCAGAAGTCACAGTGTAGAGGTTACATGCTTTAGCTCCTTCCGTCAGCTGGGTGTCAAATCACTGTCGGAAAGAAATTACTGGTGTATTCATTTTTTTAGCTTCTAACCTTGTGCTGTGGGGCAGGAGATGATTTGTAGTGAGCCACTGGGGAGAGAAGAGTGCTCATGGCCACTGAAGGCTTCTCTCACAAAGGTACTTAGCAGAATCGTTGCACATTAACAGGGATGCACACGGCAGCATTTTTGATCTAATGTCTGTTATAAAGCAGTGCAAGGAAATTATACCTTCTGACTCATCGTGTTGCATGTATCAGGATAGTAAAATAATCATGTTTCAGTGGATTTGTTGATTAAGTTGTGTTCGCTGAATTTTCCCATGCTGACTACTACAAAGCAGGTTTTCTTAAATCCCTGGCAGCAAACTAGACTTTCTGAGTTCATAATGCTGTCGATGTAAAATAATTCAATTTTCCTCAAAGCCTGTTGTTTCTTCTTTCACATTCTTGAATTACTTTAATAAATCTTAAGCTACTTTATAAAGCATATTGTTACGTAGAAGAATGGGTTTGGAAATGGTTGATGTATGCTCTAAAGCTTCTCCACTTATCTTGTGCCTTTCACAGGTATTTTGCTCATTTTTTGAATGAAGTGCCCCTTTACCCGTTGTCCTTCTCCATGGTAGGCCAGTAAATTGAGGTAAAATAGTTTTGCTCTTTTTTTCCCATGTCACCTGTAGGGAAACAGTAATATCTCTGTGAAACAGATTATAGCCAAGATTGTGGCATGCTTCTCAGCAGCTATGCATGCTGGAACTTACATTTATGCTTATTGAAATGTTATAATTACAATAATGTGAACTCAGGTGAAAGGTGAACTGTTATGAAAATTTCCCTTTTTTTCCCTTGAAATTACTGCTTTTAAATACGTACTGAAGAACACTGAACTTTGGATTCTCTTTCCTCCTTCTATTACTTTCTCCCCTTTTCTACTTTGCCATTAACTGGGAAAAAGAAGAGAGGTGAGAAAACCGCAAAAGAATAGGATTTTTATTATCTGAAAAACACCTGGGTTTTTTATTATTATTATTTTTCCCCTTAAAAATCATCCCTGACCCCTTAATCCTTAATTGGCATTTTTGATGCATCAGGTGGGATTATTGCTGCAGAGATCTCATGATAATTAAGCAGTAATCATGTTTAATTTTTCCTGTGCAGCCAGTTGATGTGACTGAGTGCACGGAGGATGCAAATGACTTGTGTGAAAGTGAGATTTTGCCAGCTCTCGTCTTCCAAGTGGAGTCACGGCTCAAATACAACCCTAAAGATGACGCTTCCTCCTCTTCCCTTTCTTCTGTGTGACATTTTCTCTCCAGAAAATACTTCCCTCTGTTCAGATTGCCCTGTGGGATTCCTTTTGACGGCTGCTGTAGCAGCAGAAGTCAGTGTGAGGAGGAATTCAGGAACCCAGAATGAGCAGGAGGAGTTTTGCTTCTTCGCTGTGTAGAAAGAGAGCTCAGGGTACTGCATTTGCTGGCGAGGAACTGCCTCTATCGCCATTTCCAGCTCTCCCAAGGTTTTCCCTTCCATGGGCATCAGGGGGCAGCTGCAGGGCACCCTGAGAGAGAGCAAGGCTGCGAGCAGACCCCGACCTGGGCAACCCAAGTGTGCAGATCAGCAGTTGGTCACTGGCAGGAGCAGTGCTGCTCCCTTCTCTTGTATCATTCCACACCTGGGTTAAAAAACGTTCTTCAAAATCCCTCCCCAAGCAACCTCAAGGATGTGCTGTGACTATGTATACAGCAGAGTAGTCCTGTGCCCTACTGAAGCTGACCAAAATTCAAGTAACAACTGCAGGGCTAGCATAAATGTAAGGGAAGAAGTGGCCTAGAACTACCTAAAAACTTAATCTTCTGAACCTCATTTTGCAGTAATACTTTTATCAGAGGGAAAATACTCTTGGAAAATGTTGGAGTGCATCTTTTAGAAAGGAAAAATACATCAAAGAAATCCAGGGATGAATCATCCCTACTGCTATTTCCCGTATAAGGTTACCAGATCTTCTGGGATTTTGATGACTTTTTTAAAAGGAGATTGCAGGAAATTTTTTCTTATGTCACCTCTGCCATAGGCTAAATGCGGTACATAAGAGCAACATCTTCTTGACTAAAACATGCAAACAACCCCCCCCCCCCCAAACAAATAAATGCCATCTTACTTTTTGTAAGCACTGCAAACAAATGCTTACAGAAGCAGAAGATACATACTTCCCTCAGGTTTCACTTACAAGAACATAGTGTAACCATAACATAGGTTTGGTTCAGAGAGCTCCAGGCCTATTACTGCTACCAGAGAAGCTGCAATTACTCAGCACCTTGCAAACTGCTGCTTTGCAACTGTGTGAGGACATCAGAGCTGTTACTGGGCTTGGACCCAGAAACATTGCACCACCTGAGTTAAGTAACATGATAAACTATTTGTGGGATTAAATGGGGACTGAAACCTTCCAGGACTTGAGCCCTGGCAAGGTATCAGTGTGGTGGTGCTCTCTTCTTTACATAAATGATACCTTTCCAGTGAAGTATCTTCGAAAGGAAGGGAAACTTTCATTTTGTTTTAGGGATTAAAAAAATGCCTACATTCCCATGTTCTTTTTTTTTGCGTCATATTTATTAGAGTTTTACTTTGTTACTCTTGAAATTGTTCGTTGCTCTATTAACTGTTTGCTACAAAATTTCCCTTGGGGAAAATGGAGATTCATACCCATGATCACATATCACAGTATGAATAAGACTTGCTACACTCCAGTTGGCAGGTAGGGAATATTGGTGAGTACTGCTGGAATATAATTGGCTTTAGCTTCTCATGTTATGTCACTAGATACAGCTTCATTCTTGGGGAGCCTGACCTGACAAATAAGGACATATTTCAAATTTCAACAGGATTAACTCAGTGCCTTAAAGGCCTTTGATGGAGTTCAGATGTTGCTATTAACCTAAAACTGGTTGGTTTTTTTCCTCCCCCAAATAATCAGTGGTTTTGGTGGTGATGGTTACTTTTGTTGCTGTTTGTCTTAAGATATTTAAATGTTGACAGTTTTGATGGGCACGGTTGGTTTACAAATATCCCTTAAGTTTTATGCCAAACAACATCTGAACTGCATTGTTCAGGGATAGTTATTTACTGTGGCTCTTAAAACTAAAATAAATAAATAAATAAGAAGAAATGCCCTTTTAGTCCTCCTTTCATAGCAGGAGTTATTATTGCCTTTATTGTTGCTGCATTAAACATATGTTTGAATATGATCTTCTAACTTTCATTGCTGTTGGGTTAAGAACACAAAGAGCATGCCCCCGTCCTGATTAGCTACTCTTGTAAAGCAGTACAAAAAAAAGCAGCAATGGTAATTTCTCAGCTCATTAGGTGCATATTCATCTTAATGGGGCATCAAAGTTGAAAACTATAATGCCTTCCTCTCATTTAATACTCCGGAGAACATTCACAGTAACCACATGAAAGCAAAAAGGATTTGAACATTGGAGCTGAAAAAGTAGGTGCCTTCATTCCCTCCAGGCAGATAAAGAAGAGAGAGAACTACTTTTTATACTTATCCCTGCCTAACTTGCCTTGCTGTGCTAGCAACTGGTCACTAGGGCTGTGTGAATAAAAATGTTGACCTCTGGTAGTTTTCCTGGTAGGTCAAATTTTAAACCCACAGACTGCAAAGGTTTGGCATCAGCTGAAGAGCTGAAATAACCTCCAGAACTTATTTTATTGGTTGTGAGTGTGTACACCCTGATACAAAAACCCTTCATTACAATGGAAAACTCTCACTGCCTTGAAACATTTAGATAAAAATCCCCCATCTTTAAAAATATTATCTTTGCATGAAATAGTTGTGCCAGCTTAAGCGTCAAGTTTTAAAAAGGCACCGCTTCCTGTGGTGTGGATAATAACAGTGCCAAATTCATGCTATTTACTGAAACAACAGCTTTTCCAGAAGTGACTTCTAAAGGTTGTTTCAGAGCTCATGCCCATCATGCGTTTTTTGGGTGTGTGTACAGCTGTAACACTGAGCCATGCGTGAATGCCACACTTCCTGAGTTAACTGTGTGCGTGTGCATGTTTGGTGGGGGATGCTTTATTGGCATCCCACCCACGATGCACCAGCATATGCCATTAAATTTGCTCCTGGTTGTAAAAGTGTTCTGCAATGCGCTGGTTTGAGAGGCTGTTGTTCTACCTCTGGCAGAGCCACAGAATAGCCTATAATTTGTATTAAGTGGTCAGTGATGTAGTGTCAATGTATTGAAACGTTACTGCGTGCAGCCACTACCTCCCAAACCCCAAACTGTGAGTAGGGTTTGTTAGCTTCTCCTAGCCCTAAAGTGGTGGGCTAGGCAAAAATAACTGCTGGTACCACATGTATTCATTCAGGATGGCAAACAAGCTTCTTCCCCAGATTGGTGAAGTTCTTGTTTTCTCTCAGTTCTACCTCCCACATTAAGAATGGAGAAGGGCTGTTTCTTCTCCAATACCTCTTCTGGAACTAAAGGAAACATTCAATATAGGACTATAATTCATTAGTGTATTCTTTTTAGAAGGTAACTGTTATGCATTTAATTCCTACAATGCATTTATGAAATTATATTAATTTAGTGAAATTTTAAAAATAGATAAATTGATTACATAATTCAGAATACTTTTTGGTAGATTATTAGTAGAATAGAGGATTGGAAAAAAATTGAGAGACTTAAGAGGTTTTGAAGTAGATGAAAAACTACTAGTGAAGCAGAAATATGGGGAAGCTCCTTGAGAAACAGAATGAGAGAAGACAGGGTGGATCCATCCACTCTGAAAACATGAATCAACTGGACAAAGCAGAAGAAGCAGACAGAAAGCATAAGTTCCTAGTTTGATTAAGGTTCTCTGATTTCAGTGAAGTTTTAGGGGTTTATATCAGCTGGGAGGGTTTATACTTAAAGGGGGTCAGAGATGAGTGATGATCTTAAAGAGAATGGAGCAAGATAATATGAATGAGGAGGCAGAACAAGCTCTGAAATGCCTGTGAGTAAGAAATTCCAGTTTGGGTGTGGGGGAAGGAAAAGATGGGCTGACAGAAGTGAAGGAGCCTTCCTTTGAGAGTGGCTATAAGGCAGCCTCCTGTTCATATATAGAGCTTGGACCTCGGTGGACTAGGTTTTGTTTTTGCAGTCTTGATGTCTTAATTTTCTCAACAGTATTTGGCTATGGAGGCCTTTGAATAATAAATATTTTGAGAAAGCAAGCTCTTGGCTCTAAATTATTGAAGGATGAGGGAGAACTGCTATGTTCAGGTAGTGAAACTCCATTCTGTGAACAACAGCAGAATGTACATGCACAGTTATGTTGCACATGCCTGGTGTTTTTCTTCTCTTTTGGCAGCTTGGTTTATTGTCTAGTTTAAATTTTTTTCTGTATTGCTTGTGCATTAAATATTTTATTAGTAAAATTGCAAAATAACCTATTGGTGTCGCATCACTAGGCTTTAGAGAAATCCCATGATCCAGCAGCCTGTGGTCATCATGCATGCTTTTTATATTAGCAAATTCTGCCCTATTTCAAGGTTCTGTACTGCGTTTCAGAAAACAACAATTGGTCTGTGTCAAAACAGTTGGCATTTAAGCAGAATTCAGATTGGCCACGACTATCAGGATGCTTTATTTTTCATGAAGTAATTTTTCAAGTTGCACTGAAACAAATCCTGCTGGATTCATCCCTCGTGGAGGGATTCCTGGGGGACATTCAATCTACTGTGTTGTGGAAGAGGTAGGTAGACCTACATATTGGTTCTTTTTGGCCTCAAAATGATAAAAACTTAAACTTGGTGGCAGTACAGATTGTTCTGCTCAAGTCATTAGCACTGTACTGATTTTAACACTAATAAGGAATTAGTCTGTGTACTTGATGAACTTTGAGGTCCAATTAAAAGATTTTGGCTTAGGTACATGAACCTGTTTTTTGTAATAATAGCTTGGCTTCTGGCAGTGGTTGTGTGTGGATTGGAGACACTGAGAATGCCAGCAGCACAGTGGTGCTACCAGATATAGTGGACTTGCAGTCTTGGGAGTCACAGGCCTTTCTTTTAGGACAAGAATACCGAAACTTGAAAAGAATCATTTCCTTTCTAAAACCCAACCACAGGTTCCTCTATGAAACCTACTAGAGGAGATGGAGTGTTCCAGTCCTCCTTTAATAAATAAGGGATATTCCGTAACTCACACTGCAAAATACATTTTCTCATGAAAACAAGAGTCTATAAACAAGCAGCCACCTGCTCTGTATGACCTTGTAGAGGCTCTGTTCTTTCCCATCTGCTACCCTGTCTGAGTAGTTGTTACAGCTTTTCCTTCCTTTCCCTGTGCAGTATTTTTTAAAAATTGAGCTGTAATTAAGCGAGAACGATGCTTAAACATTCTCCCTTTCGCAGCACCGGCTGTGGCATTGGGGTACTAGAGCACAAGTCGTTCTTGACATCAAGGGCATGGGTGGCAAAGGCTTGCATCTCGTTTATGGGCCAGGCAGAAGCAAATGTCAATCCCAGTTATATTTATCAGCTGGCGGACAGTAAGGGCAGCTTTTTTAAAGGAAGGTGAGCACTGTTGGTGTGGCACACACACCAGAAATGGCAGACTTTGATGGCTCAGCAGCACTCAGCGTTTCTGGCAGAACCAGCAGTTTCTTTGGACAAACACAGCACAGCACACAGGTGTCCCTGAGCCATGACTTATGAACTCTCTGTGAGGTTTCACTAGTCCTCCTTTCCTAAATGGCTGGAAGTTAAATGGAGAAAGGCATCAGAGGAGATGGAAATAAATCTTTTTTTTTTTTAATGACTCTGATGGTGATTCTCCCAATTTTTTTTAACGCAGTGAGACCATAGATTGGGTGAGCTGGTAGGTAGGATAATGACTAATGTCTGCCTGCATCACTACCAGTGTAAATGTATTCCCTTCCTTCTAAGTAAAACGCTTATTTTCACAAATTAGCACATTGTTGTGTTTCATTAATGTTTCCCAAGTATTCTGAAGGCAGAGTGATGACAAGCCCCTGACAAAAAAAATCAGAATTGCACAAATTTAAACAGGCTAACTTGTAATGGAGAGAAGGAAAAGCAGAAAACCATTTGTACACTTCAGCTGGGAAAGCAGTAAGATGCTGACAGGAAAAAATGCCAGTGCTGGTACTGCAGGCAAACCTACTAGCTGAGCATCTAGCACCAGAGGCTTGGCAGGCCAGGCTGCTATGCTAAGTACATGTCATTCCTACTAGAAGGTGTCATTTCTGTGGCTAGCCTTCATTTTTGTGGAGGCTTTTTTTGGCCAGTACTCATGTTCAATGGCGAAAATCATCCATGCGAGAACTCTGCAAGCGACAGTGACTGCTGCTTTCAGAGGAGCCCTGTTCTCATGAGGCCTCTACAGTTTAGCAAAAACAGAGCTAAAGGGCACACACAGTCCTGTCAGGATGGCAATAGAAAATCAGGTAACAGGACCAAGCCCTCACAAAAAGGCCTGTTACTTGTCAGTAGGCATCCATCGTATGATATCAAAGTCAGCAAATCCAGAGGTGTGGAGCTTCCATCCATGCAAGCAGGTCACGAGACTTCAAACTTTGGGGTTTTCTGGTGTGGGGTATTTTTTTGTTTCTGGGTTTCAGGTTTTTTGTTGTTGTGATGTTCTTTGTGAGGTTTTTTATTCCTAAGAAATTAAAACATATAAGAAAATGGAATTCCGTGTTTTAACTGCTGGGTACAGAGTTTAAATGTGACTTCTGCTTTGACTTGATTGTTTACTAAGCAGTTCTGAATCCTTAGGGATAAATGGTCCTTGGTCCAAGGACCTTTCTCTGAAACGACACAAATCAGTCATTTCTATATTTCTGCAAATTACTCTAGACACTATTAGATGCCCAAATAAATAAGGCTTTACTTCAGGTTTGCATTTTATTAATGTTGAACTATAAAGGTTCCATATATGTTTGCAGAAATTATTTTTCTATTTTTACATTTCTACAGTACAAATCATGAGGGTCTTCAGTTTGCCTTTGTGTCATGAGACAAAATACATAAGTGCTTTTTGAGACTGTATTTAATCTGAGTCAGCACTAATTGTGTTGTCTGAATCAATACAGTCTGGAGAGAGTATTGTGAGAAAGGGAAGGACACACTGTTTAATAAAACAGGAGCTGGTCCCCTGGCTTGTTAAATCTGCATAAGATGCTGAGGCAAATCTTTAGGCTACAAGTTGGTGCCTGCTGAACACAGCACACTCAACTTCTCTTCATAGGTTTATTTCTCTGATTTTCTTTATCTCCTCCATAAGCAAAAGTTTATCAGATAGAGAAAAGCATAAAACTAAGGAAGGATGAGTGAGTGGATTGCACAGCCTGGTAAGAACAAAATTATGTCCTTCCTGCCTTCTTCTTCTCTTTATGCCTGGCTTGTTAAAATATTTGTGAATTAGGACAACAACTGCTTTTGTGGCTAATGAAAGTCTCCAAACTGAGAAAGAGGAGGTATCTGACAGCCAGCTGGAGAATACTTGCTGTTCACAATTTTTGTAGTAGGGGAAGAGACGACACAGGAGAGGAGTTGGGGATTGGAACTTGATGATCTTTAGGGTCCCTTCCAACCCAGGTCTTTCTTCTATCAATTCCCTATCAGCAAGGAGCTTCGTGGGCTTTTCTCCTTCATTGCTTTATCCTTTCTTTTTTTCTCTCTCTCTTTTTTCATCTCCCTTCAACCTGCTTCTCTGCAAAGGCAGAGGGAGAGTTACAGGCAAGGCTCCAATCCTGCTGTGTCCTGAACTGCTCATGGGGAAGAGGCTGTGATTGGCTCTGCACAAATCTGTGCTTTGCAGGCCTGCATATGTGTGTGCACGAAGGAGCATCCCTGCCTGGCTGACACCCTCCTGACCAGCCCACACTGCTCGTCAGGTGCTGTGACCATGCAGAGTGGCTTTCCTTCACAGAATCTTTGCTTGGTGAAGCTGTTTGCCAAAATGTCACACTGTGTCTAGCTCTGTTCTGGCCTGTTGAACTTTCTCCTGTGCCACTCCACCCCACTTGTCATGTCTCCTGTGAGCCATGACTGAGACAATATAGGAGACATCTGGCATCGGCTGCCCATACCACAGCTCAAGCATGGACCGTTCCTGTGCCCACACAGAGGCAACTGCGGATGCTTTCCATGGAATAAAGAAAAACTCAAAGAATATATTCCGGTTGTCTCCTAAAGCTCTTCTCCAGCTGAACATTTTTCTCTAATTATCTTCCTTATATAATAACTATGGGCTCCTTAATTCAATTTACAATTAAAAAAAAAAAAAAAGTGGAAATGCCATTTTTTTAGTTTTAAAGTATACTCTTCAGCTAGTTTTGTTAAGGCTTTGTTCTTCCTTTAGATTTAATTTCATCATACTTCTTTCCTAATTAAAATCCAGTTTACTTTCCCCAAGTTGTAAAAGACAAAAGATCACTTTTCTCATTCACTAGACTAAATTGGATTTCAAAAACAGAACACTCTGACTTTTTTGTCTAATAGGATTTATTATACTATTTTGTATAATCATTGTAATTAGGAATTGTGTACCACTGTTTCAACAAAAGCTTCCAGTCAGAAACACTGAAAATCTTATGGTTCTTGTTCTTACTCATTACTAGTGAATCCTGCTCTGAGCCAGTGTCTTTACTTATACATAGCAAGTCTTTCATGTTACCTTTTTTTTCCCCAGTTACTTGCAAGCAATTTATTGGGCAGCCCCTTCCAAAAGAAGATCCTATCACATCTTTTTTAAGATTTAAACCAAAGTTCTCAATCCCTTCTTCCCCTAGTCTGTCCTGATGTTGGGGGTTGCTCCCAGTGCAGGATTTAGATGCAGGACCTTGCACTTGGCCTTGCTGAAGTTTAGGAGGTTTGCACAGGCCCTCTCCTCAAGCATGATCCATCTCTGGATGGCATCCCTTTCCTCTGGAGAACCTACTGTGCCAGTTAGCTTGACTGGAAGGATAAAGAAGACCACCATCTGTGCTCCTGATCCTTTTAACATTGCTGTGAGGAATACCTTGTCTCTTTTGGTGGTTCTGAGCTGTCCTGTTGCAGCATCACTAGCCACAGTCTCCCCCCAAAAAAAACAACCCCTCAGCAGTGTCTGAAGCCCCTGGAGCCGTGGGTATGGTGGAAGCTCAGACTGTGCCCTTCTTACCACACAAACCCAGCCTGCTTGGCCACCTGTGATCATCCCCAGGTCCCAGCCATGATACCAATGGCACCAGCAGTGCATGCTGTGGTGACATGTACCAACCTCACAGCTATGAGGAAATTCCCCCTGACTTTTTGGGTAACCAGAATCAGGGCTGAAAATGCTGAGTTCCTCCCTAAAAACATGATGGTTAAATTTCAACATGTGTGTGATGCCCATCTGTCCCTTGCCATGCAGGCATGCGCATCACAGGCATGCTTTGCCTTTGTTTGAAACAAGAAAATGCACAACATGGTCATTTTCTTTCTCCCCATGAAACTTTGAATGCAGCCTTCATTTATATTGCAGGTGTATGGACTCACTGTTCTGAACTTCCACAGCTGAAACGAGAGTCTAGACACCTTATGACTATCTAAAAAGATACTTATTCATGCAGGTCAAATTGATTTGAAGTGTCCACTTCTCATTTGCAAGGCATTATTTCTGAAGGGCTATTTTGGGTTATTTTTGTGTGCCGTGTTAATTTCACATGGATTTGCTGTTGAATGGGTAACTTTGGGGTTTGTTGCTGCAAACCTGCTCAGCACCGGGAGCAGCAGTTGGGAAGTCAACACAGAAGCCTCGTCTCCTCTTCCCAGCAAGGATTAATGCTTTTGTGTAACACCCAGCTTCTGCTAACAGAAGCCTGTATGTAATGAGATGGTGAAACCTTTTCTAAAACCTTGTATCTGAGTGATTGCAACTGGGGTTTTGTCATAAGACCTCAGCAGGCATTGTTAGTAATTAGTATCTTTATATATAATCCTTAATGATTTCCATACACCATTGTAGAAGCTGTGTGTTGGAGGCTGGTGAGTAATCCGTGTTATTGAAGATGCATATGCACTATAATTACACTGTTCCCTCTAATGCTGCAGTCAGAAAAACATAGCAGGTAATGACATATGAGGAGCCTGCTTCCAGTTTGAAAATGAACAGTGCACCATCAGCCTGTTATTTGTGATGCTTGAGACTAGTTTTCCAAAGTAATAAGTGTGCTGGTGACTTCCTCCTTTTGAAGATCTAATGCTCTGTTAACTATGTCTTTTGAATGCTGGGTGTTCCTGCCAAGGAAAGTTGTCTGGATGATAAAAGTCAGAATTTCTGAAATCTAAATGACCAAGAAGGCTTGTAAAAGTTGTCCTTGCTTCAGTTCCCTGTATCTTGACATAACCCTAAGGAGAAAAATTGATTCTCATTCATGTAATTTGTCTAGTTTCAAAGGATGAAAGGTATCAATAAGCAATATTTCAAAATCATGCTCTTTCTCTTACTGGCCTGATTTTTGGGTAAAAGCAAGAAGCTATCTGATTGAATTTTGAACATTTTTAGTAAAGTGGGATGATATGAGAGTGGTGACCACAATGCATTTGGTTCTGGGAACACATTCCCCAGAATGCTGATAATAAAAAAAGAGAAGTCTTGGAGATGAGCAACGGAAAAAAATAAACCAGAACAAACCAACCCAAACTGGAAGAACTGAAAAGGAAAAAAAAAAGTTAAAGTTTAAAATAGCCAAATATATAACACCTAGATAGTGACAATTTTGGTTCTAATTCAAGGAAGCACTTAAACAGTTGCTTAAGTGCTGCACTGAATGAGAGCGCTCTCCTGAGTTGAAAAGAAAAAGAACTGGTAGCAGTTTAAGTATCTAGCATCCTGTCCCTGAGGCAGGGAGAGAATAACTTGGGGACGTGTAAATATTAAAATCTGCATTTCATCTTTGTAGAATAAGATTTCAAGTGAAACATTTCTTGGGACTGTCTAAGGTAACAGAATATGATAGTAGTAAACATTTTCTTGAGAATAATTCTGACCTGGCAGGGAAATCAATTCATTGACCCCAGAGATTTTCTTGTGTTGTTTGCTCAACTGGAACACTAAAAAAGAAAATTGGGAAAGCCAACTGGCATTTGCAGGAATGTGAACTTACCGCTATTTCAATGTTAACTTTTCACTAATGATTTTTGAAGGCTGTTGGGTGAGAACCCTCCCTCTTCCCTTCCCCCTTCCTATTGCCCTTAATATATTATTATCCAATTTAGCTCCCCTGCCAAGGGAATCTTTTGCTCTCTGATCTCTGCTGTAAAAGGAATGAAAAAGCACAAGTAAGCTGACAAAGTCTAAAGGAGCAAACTACACCAGGTTCATGCATAATGTAGTCATCACATCTTCTTTTAATATTACTGAGTTCATATGATATTCAACGCTCACACTCAGAAGAGATAGAGACATATCTATTCCTTACTTATGGATATTATTTCTACTTTAATGAATTCTCTTTCCATCAACAGATAAAAACTCGGGAGATGGAGAATTCCTCATCTCTCAAGCTCTCTTGATTCTAAAACATTTTATGTAATTACCAAAAAATTATGAGTATTTAGTTTTCTCAGAATGGAAATTTTAACATAGCTCTTGCATACCATATCATAATACTCTTTAATACTTCAGCTTCCACATGCAAATGTAAGCTAAGTAGCATTCTGGATTAACAATTAAAAAAGAAAAAAAGGCAACTGAAAATAAATTTAATTACAAAGCCAATTCACTTCAATGGCATAAAAAATTGATCTTATGTGACTTTAAAATGCACGTCTACTCCAGTAAGTCCCAAGGCAGTACAGTACTGGTAAGTATGGAGTAGGCTTATTTCGGCCATGAGGGAACAGCTCATACAAACTTCCTAAAGCACTTACTGCTATAAGTAATATGGAGTGTTTTCTGAGATACCACTGGAAGTGTTTCCTTTAGATAGATGCATTTATAAACAATTAATAGTGGGGCGTCTGCAAGGAGATCCCTTCTGTTGCTTTAAAAGTGAAGTGGCTCTGAAGGAAGGGTAGTGATCATATACCTATAAAACCAACCAAAAAAACCCAACTGTGAGCAGTGAAGGGGAAAAATGCTTCTGTTCCTCACTTCAGTTAAAGTCCATGTTGAGAGGAACATAGCTACTCTTTGTTTGCCATTGCTGACTACCATGCTATCAGGCTGCGATTTCTTTTTAATCAGCATCATTTAAAAAGAAACAAATCACCATGTATGAGCTAATTCAGTTTGATGAGAAACCTGGGACGACAGAGGGGGACGGAAGCGTTACAGAAGGATGTACTTCTGAGTGACAATTAAGTTTAGTGCTCAGATTAGCCAAAAGCAGCCTAGTCATCAGCTGATGCACTGCAAAGCAAGAAGACTGAAAACATTAAACAGCAATTTGCTTCTATGGAAAAATCAGCTGCAAGTGGCTCCATCGTTGTTTTTAGATACCCAAATGGAATTGTGCAGATAACAAAGGGATGTGCAAAGACTGGAAAAAGTATGGAGGTTCTTTGCTCAGCCGTGGGTGGGTTGGTGTGAGCGAGGAAGAACCTACAAAATAAAATTTTAAAGAGATGATACTTAATGCATAAATCTCAGCCAGTAACTCCTTGTTCTGAAAAGTGCAAATTAGTGCTTTTCCTTCCATCTAGCTTTGCTAGAAATCCCTAATTTGATGTATTGAAATTGACACAGAAATTATGAGGCAGCTCAGAACGGGGCGAAATCCTCCCACATGATGCAATATGCTGCAGGCTCAGCAGTGACTCTCTCGGAAGCCAGGAAAAAAAAAATCTTCTGAGTGCTTGTGTGTGAGAGGATTTGCTCTAAAGGGGGATTCTGTGCTGCAACACTTCCATACGAACCTGATGTTGAGAAATATAGCAGCCAGCTCTCCCCTACCACCAGTTAGTGCTTTGCAGCATGAGGAAACACGAGTGGGAGCTGTGCACTCCAGCTGCGCTGCCAGGAAGGAGCTAGAGATGCCTGTTTCCACACCCTGGGGATTGTCACTCCAAAAACTCTCAGAGAGATCGATCACAGGCACTTCATCTTTGAAGGCTTTTGAGAACAGGTCAGACAAATGTGCCACAGATGGCCCTTTTGAGATGGGGTAGATTAGATGGCCTCTCAAATTTCTTTTCACCCTGTTTTCTGCAGCTCTGCCATCTATCTTTTGAGGAATAGCTGGTGCCAGTTTCAAATCCTCAATAGCCTAGAATGAATGAATCTTCTTGATAAAATGTTATTCCTCAGTCCTGCTCCATGTCTTCCAGGCTTTTCTGTGAACAGGGTGTATTGCCAGTTTGGCAGGCAAAGCCCAGGGACCAGAGAGACAACTGGTGAAGACAGCTATCTTGTGGGTGCAACTTCTTAGGGAAACCGATATGGGGCAAAAGAGTGGATTTGGTCTGAAGCACTGCAAAGTGAGGGGATTAACTCTCCCTTTCTCACTAGCTGCAGTATCCTTTCTGAGCACATATTAAGAGACTGGGAGTTGGAAGAAAGGTGGACAGAATTTGGGACTCTTTTCTCACATCCACCCAGCACAACAGTTATCTTGGTCAGAGAAAAATGATCAGTCACCTCTGATGTCACACAATCCCGTTTTATTAAAGCAAATGCAACAATTTTATGAACTTTCTCTGCAGTCTCTCTTGGCAGCCCACAAAATGTTCCCCAAGGGAAGGTTTGCTGGAAGAGAGGGTTTAGTCCCAGGGCGTGCATAAATGCACGTGCAGGTTTGGACCACAGTGCTTATGCACTGCCTCTGCCCAGCTGGTGGGGCAATCCATGGTCTTGGTAGGGTCCAGGTGGAGAAATAAGGGCTAGATAAACATGCCAGATGTGCTTGGAAGGAGTATTTGTTCATGGAAGGGGGAAGTGAAAAGGGACAGGATTGAGCTCTGGGACCACACTTCCAAGGGAAGGTGACACATAGTGACATAAGCCAAGAGTCCGGCGAGTAGCAGAGACACCAGTGGAGCAAAGTGGTGTGGGAAAGCAGCAGGAAAAACAGCTGAGAAGTTCATATACAACCATGATGTAGCCAAACGTAGTCTAAGAAATGTTGCATTTGGGTGTGAATGGAGTAAAAGCTGCCCGGAGATTTGCCAGTTTGCTTGGCTGTGACAAGCTGCTTGTTGTGAATTCAGATGGCTTCATATCCAGCATCTGGGTTACACTGCCCATGTACTTTTAAGCACTAAAAAAAAATACTTATAATTTACAGAAACAATTTCCTGTTGTGTCAGTAATGCTTCCTGAATATTACTCATTACTCTGTGCAATGTGGAGTTCTTAGCAATTATCCTGGAGCATCGACCAAGGCGCTCAGCCCATCTCACTGAATAATCTCATTACTGCTTTCTTTTTCTTTTGGTTCTCCAGCATGTCCCAAAAGATAGGATGTGCTGTTAGTACACCCACCTTATGCATCTGAATTAGATATCAGAACCATGTGTCTAATTTCTCACTGCAGTGAATAGAAAAGGAGTGCCCATTCCATGGCAGAATGCAGAAAAGAGACTTGGCTGTGGCAGGCACCCCAAAGGGACTGCCCCATCCCCTATTGCAAGTGGTGATAGACAGGCAGAGAGAAATGATGATCAGGGTTTAACTGTGGCCCTCTGACTGGAAAAGCAACACTGCTGTTCTGGATGGAACATGTTGTAGAGCAGCAGCAACTTGAGGACTTGCCTAGAGCAGAGCAGAATGCAAACAGCTCAAGTAAAGTTACTGGGCATAAATAAAAGCCTTTAAACTCCAGTTTGTATGCCTTTGTTTGGGGCAAAGTACTCGTAGGTTAATGTAGTTTGAAGGTTGCCTTACTCCCAGATGAGAAGCACGTACATGGTGGTTTAACAGGCTTCGATATATGCTCATTAACTTTACACTCTTAGTTGGCTCTTCATAAATTTCTATTTATTGACTCTGTTGGGAGTTCTGTTGCATTTCTTTTAGTTCTTTGTTGTAGTTTTACCGGAAAACAAGTGTCTGTGATTTCCTAGTGAAAAAGTGAAAAACCACACTCAACCCCATTCCAAAAAACAAATAAACAAACAAGAAACCCCCCCACAAGGAAAAACAAAAATCCACCCCAAAATAGACTTTTTTTTTTTTAAAGGCAGAAAAGTTAGCAATAGTAGCAGAGACAGCTGTTCACTGGGGACCCAGTGTACCTGTCACAGGAAATGCTGATAGCGCCAAAAGAGCCAGGCAGGGTCAGTTACTAGAATGTGATTTGTGTGAAAATATGTTGTGTAGTTTAAAGGTCCAGTTTTGAAGATCTTTATTATTACTTTATGGGGTTTTACATAAAATGTTGAACTTAGTATTGTGCTAGTAATATTTATGAAATGCTATTATGAAATGTGATAAAAGTTTATAGGGAAGTCGTTACTGTAACCAGGAAGCGCTGCCTCATCCCAAATACCACCAGTGGGAAGGTAATCTGCCTGCATCAGATGAGACAAGTGACTTCAGGGGGCTGATGCCAACCCAGATTACAGCCGTGTTCGCCACCTGAGCGCGGATTTGGGAGAAATAAAGCAATGGCTTTATCAGGACCCATTAGGAAGTGTCTTCTGCCCCTCTCTCCCCGGGGGTTGCAGAACAGCGCTGTTGGTGCTGCAGGGAGATGGGGATGCAGAGCCCCGGCCTGGGCAGGGGGGGCTCAGCCCGCCCAGAAGCTGGTGTCGGTAATTATTAACTGCTAATGGCGAGAAAAACCATTATGGTACACAATAGGCTTTCCTTTCACACCGCTAATTGCGTGATGAACGTACTTTGGCAGTAAATTGTCGCATCTGCTGTGTAGAGAGATTACACTTAGGGAAATAAAATAAATGCAGTTGCCGTTCCTTTATCCCTGGATGATTGAAGCATTAAAAAAAAAAAAAAAAAAAAAAAAAAAAAAAAAAAAAAAAAT
>JAWWES010000171.1:30522302-30592619 GCA_035583135.1 Lophotriccus pileatus
CAGCTCTGGTGGCAGACTTCCTATTCGGAACAACCAGGACAGAAGTACCTGAGACAGGAACCTACAGATTAAAAAGGGACAAGAGAAAAAGTGGACATACTAAATTTGGTAAAGTACCACCAAGGGATATTTTAATCTAGGAGGATATTCTGTTCGTGGGACCTGTGGGTCCCCGACGGGCGTCTAAAATGTTATACTGGTTTATTTTCTATTATGTACTAATAAATATATTTTTCTATTTTTTATTGTATACTAATAAATATTTCTATTACTTATAATTTGATTATCTCGAAAATCTCTAATAACCTATAACAGTCCTGAACAGTATTTCTAAAACTTTCAGCAGTGTTTTCAGGTAAGCCTACAGTTAAATGGATGTCTCTATTCAGTAGAGGAATTTGCTTTTTCTGGTGCTTAGTCTGATGCTCTCTCTGATATGTGCAGGCTGATTGTCAAAAAATCATAGCGATCTTTGGGGTGCCTTAGCAATAATCTTGAATTGCTTGAGAGGAACGACGAATCTTTTATTTAAATGTTCTCTAGCAAGAGTCCTACTTTCAAACATATGTCTATATCATGTCAGCCTCTCCTTTCAATGCCAACTGCCTGTTTATAAGTCAGGTCTGTAACACTGCGTTTATGTTGCCCAAAGTCATATTTACACAATCCTCTTGTCAGTTTGAGACAAATGCAGAAAGTGACAGATGGGTTAATGGTCCTACCACAGTGTCATCACATCACTTCAGGAAATGGCATCAACATGCAATCATGGTGTGTTGTGCTATTACAGTTCATTTGTCTTCAGAACAATTCTGGAGAATCAGTGAGTGTCCCTTGGTTCACAGTCAGCCATAAAACTACACATCCTGCTCCTCTGAATTGTTGATACATTATTCCATGCCTTAGTTCCTGCAATTGATTCCTAAGCCTTAATACTGTCTCTGGAGATGGACAAAAGTCAGAGCTTCATCTTTTCAGGAAATGTTCCTTTAGTTTCAGTTCAGAAGAAACAAACAAACAAACAAACCAAACAAAAAAGAACACTCCCCACCCCCTCCCCCACAAACATTCATCATGAACACCAAACCAAATTTGTGCAGGAACGAGACACACCTTTGCAAGTGCCTAGTAGAATTAATATTTTTCTACTTTTCTGTGGTCCCAGTGTCCATGGGTTCAGTGAATAGTAAAGGTAAGTCATATGAGGAGCGGCTGAGGGAGCTGGGGGTGTTTAGCCTGGAGAAAAGGAGGCTCAGGAGTGACCTTCTCATTCTCTACAAGTGCCTGAAAGGAGGTTGTAGCCAGGTGACAGTTGGTCTCTTCTCCCAGGCAAGTGATGACAGGACAAGAGTACATAGTCTTAAGCTGCACCAGAGGAAGTTCAGGTTGGACATCAGGAAGAATTTCTTCATGGAAAGGGTTGTCAAGCATTGGAATGAACTGCCCAAGGAAGTGGTGGAGTTACCATCCGTGGAGGTGTTCAATCCGTGGAGGACTGGATGTGGCATTTCTAGTTGATAAGGTGGTGATCAGTGACAAGTTAGACTTAAGGATCTTGGAGGCCTTTTCCAGCCTAAATGATTCTGTGATTCCACTCTCCCCTCTCTGCTGTTTACAGTAGTTCCCCCTCACCTTGCCAGGCTTTGCATTTCTCTGCCTCACATCCACTTTAAAGATGCATTAAGAAAGTTTAAGTTCCTTGTGCTGTCTGCAGTAGGTGAGTTTCTATTCATTGCCTACTTGCTGCTTGAGACCAGTACCTTCAGTACTGACATTTTTTAACTCAGTTTTTCATCTGTCTGCCTTTACACCACTCATTGAAGCACTCCACAACAGAACACTGGTATTACATAACTTCTGCAAATAGCAAGGTATTTCTGTGAAAGCTCATTGTGAAACACACTGTATTGCATTGTATAGGAGACATAATATGACATTCTCTGGAGGAAACAATTATTTGCTCCATCACATTCAGCTCTTCAGCTTATGGGGCATTCTTGTAAGGTCAGAAGGGTATGTTTCTTGGTAAAACAATTGTGTTCTAACTTAGCATATCCTCTTTCACTAAACATGAAAACTACATAAAACTGCAGAAAAGCAGTCTCATCATGGCCATAAGAGAAGTGGACTTTTCTCATTTAATTTATTTTGAGAAAATACAGTTCCTGCTTATTTTCAAAATTGTTATTTCTAGATGTGGATGTCCACATAAATTAGATTTCTCCCTGTCTGAATCACAGATACGACATAGTATTAGGAGACCATAAATTGCAGAAGTTATGTTGTGAAAGAGTACCTGTGACAGCCCATTCTTTAAAACTTTTCTTAAATTCTTTGTTTCAGGTCTTCTGTGGGTTTACTTTTAAATGAAAGTCTGCTTTTATTTTATGTAACCAGTTTTAGCCTCCTTTTTTCTCCAAACAACAAGTGTCATCAAAATGACAAGATTAAAATGGCACCCAGTAAGAGTTTTGTGTTACCCTGGTAAGTTTTGTCAGCTGATCTCATTAGGAAAAAAAATAATCTTCAGAAAATTAGAAGGTGGTCAATAAAAGGCTCCTTAGTTGTGGCCTCTTTGTTAATAGCCTTGAACTTTTCCTGAGCGTTAGCTTTGATCACTAGCTGTGTGTAATCACCTACTGGCAGGGGGCACAGTAGGCTCTCATCTTTGGTAATGCAACCTTACTGATGTGCCAGGTCAGCCAATAAATAAAAGAAAATTGAAACTGGATTGTGGCCTTCTATCAAAATGCACAGCTGTGTTTAGACTTTTAAGGACAAGGTACGTTACATGTAATCAAAAGAAACTGAAAGCACCAGAGTGCTTACTGTCCAGGTGAGCCTTAGGAGTTTCCTTAACACTCATTTAAACAGGATTGATGGGATGTTACTGAAGGCAGAGAAGCTGTGCTGGAGACCCTTACAAAACAACTTATAAAACTTTGTGCCTCCTTAGCAATGTGTAAAGTATTAAATATTTTTGCAGCACAAATGTTGTGCTTGTTTGCTCAGCTTAAATAACAGAAGAGTACAAACATGAGACAAGAAAATATCTGTGAGTGTCTTTACAGATATTTTTATAAATAAATTCTAAAGTCTCTATTAAGCATCACTTATTTCCAAGGCAAGAATAGTCCTTAGGAATTTAACTTTGACATGTACTCATGTGCATAACATCTTCTATGTAGAACTGAGTAGGGTTTTTTTTTTCTTTTCTCCCTTCTTTTAATTAATTTTTTAATTCAAAATGGGTCCTAATGAAATCTGGTTGTGAGTAATCTTAGGCACCCTTTCTCCAGATTCTGTAGGATGGATTCAGGTAAGCCTGATTCAGCTTGTGGCTTCTCTTCTGTCAGAAATGGAAAGGAGGTAAAATTAGGTATAAAAATATTTCCCCCTCAGTAAAGTAATGACAGTCTAACAGGATCTGCTTGGAGCTTTCCTTTGACAGGGTCAGCTAGACATTTTAAGAGTCTGTCAGATGATCCCTGATTAACAGGCACCAAATAAATCAATACTTATGTTAAGTATAACATAAGTAATATAAGGTGGTTGGCGAGTATATGGGAAAATATCCAAAGTTTAATGTAATTGACCCATATAACATACAAATGGGGGGGAAAAAACCCCAAACCTGTGAAAACTACTTTTCAGGATCTCAAAGTGTGAGCAAGGAGTAGCTTGCTATGGGCCATACTCAAATACTCTTTCTGCTTGTCTGTCTCACCTTTCCTAATGAATCATCCTACTATTGGTTTGAATTTGTCAAATTCAAACCATATGGAAGCCCCTCCTCAGCACAGAGTGCTTTTCACTTCACATTAATGCAGTGCCTGTCACTTAACAATACCTCTTTGAAATGCTTTTTCACTTGAGATGAGCTCAAGTATTCTCAGCAAAGAAATGTACCTTTTCAATCCACTCTTACAAAGAATTTTCATATAGGCTAATCTAGTCCAAATATGTATATATAATTCATATGTGGTTTATATGCACATTGTGCATATCTGTATTTTCCTATCCAGAACTGCCCTTCAGTTAAGACTCTTGATTTATAAAGATTGGTTCTGTTAAAATGTTTATTATATGTTTTCCCATTATGAAGAAAATGCATTGTTACTTGTTAACTATGAGAAGGAATAAAGTATTTCTTTATAGGTTTGTCACAGACATCCCTAGTATAGGGGTCAGGAGAACCAAGGAAGCTTGATATAAGGTTAAAAAGAGCAAAATTTTTACTGCAAATGTTTCAGTTGCTGTGTATAAGAGTAAATGCTGGAGAAAGATAAAGTATAGTATTGATGGAAGACTCAGCTCCCTTCTGAGTCTTATGGGCACATCCCCTGAAAAGAAGTGTAACAAACAATCAAACAATTCAAAACCAGACATGGAAAATGGTCTGTTACTAAAACTTCACTGGATGTGACCTTCTGCTAAGAGCACTCAAAGTGTTTACACCACCAGGTCTAAAAATAAGTGACGGACAGAAAATTGGCAGGATGCTCCCTGAGGTCTAAATGGTGTAATGTCCTGTAGTTTGTAACTGCATGGATATTTGTCACTGCAATCCTGCATGAAGGACACACACTGTGCAAACTCTCATTAATGTGTTACATTGCTTTTCAGTTATGGTTGGTGAGTTGGGTCTGACATTTTCCCTTGTCTTTCCTGAATTCATTGTGGGAAGCTATAGGATGCTTTATGAATTACACAATAGTGTCTTCTGTGAAATATGCAAGTACCTGATTTAGCATCCGCCTGTGCTTGACAGCTCCATTGACAAATTTGTTAAAACTGCTTTCTCTTTGTGCCCCCTCCAGGATATTATGAGCTGCTTGTGCCAGAGGAGGTCACCCAGGAAGGCTGGGTATGCTGGAGAGGAGCACCTCATTTGCCATCTCATTCATACCGCTCAAGATTTTTAGGATTAATTATTTATCAAAGCAGCTTCTGTCAGAAGTTTGGACAGCACATGTCTTCTTTAATTATTCCTGACATTTTTTCTCCAGTGAAGCACATGGTGAGTTTCTTGAAGAAAAAAGGTGCTTTGTCTTCAGGATACCAAACAACAGACTGAAGAAAAATGTTTCTCTATATTTGTTTGTGTGCTAGCAGTGACTAAAGACAGCAATGTCCTAATATCTATGCCACAGATCCCTGCTCAGATATTCAGCTCCCTACATGTGAGAGACTCCCAACAGCATCAGCAGGAGCTGAAATGTGCTGGAGTGACAGTTCTGGATGCTGAAGGTCTTTTTGCCATGTAATATGCATTTTAATAGACTAGACAAGACGCCATCCAGTATAATCACAATCTTGGTAATGAGAGGGAAGATCTGTTGAGAGAACATGGAATTAGTTTCATCCACCATTGGGATCAGGCATGTGCAAGAGGGGAGGATTCTAGCAGGAAGGCTTCATGTCATCCTGTCTGTGGACTGAATGTGCCTGTTTGAAATCAGTCCAAGTTTTTTCTTTAATTTACTTGAATTTTCAAAAGAAGAATTCAGCGATGCTTCAAATGCCTCTCTGCAGAGGAGTCAGACAGCCTGCATTTACAAAGAAACTGCATGCTTTATAATAAGAGATTAATAAGAAATACCGGAGCACAGTAATTTGTTTTATTTAAATTTACATTACTCATGATTTTCTGTGAACATTTGCATTGGGAATATGTTTGCAGGGACATTTCCATTAGGACCTTAACTTAACGTAAATAAACACACATCTGAAAAAGCCCTGGCATCCAAAGGCTGCCATAAACATCCTAAAATACCTTTGTGAGAAACCAACACCAAGGAACATGCTCTTCTAGCAGGTAAGTGTTGCAGCCTCTCAGTAGGGAAAGGCAATTTCTTAACTGCTGATTCCTGGGCTTGTTCCCCAAACAACCTAATAATGCCTGTCAGTGAGCAGGGCTAGTGAGGGGGGCCAGGTTGGACTACTGCTCTGGTACAGTAGGAGCTGCCATGATTCATGATGCAGGACCACACCAAAGAGAAGATTCTCCTTTTAGCTCGTAAGCAAAAGTTCATTTCAGTGAATCTTTTGTGAAAGACAATTGGCAAAATACCAACAGTTCTTGGATACTGGTTTTAATTTGCCCAAATAAACCATGGATTTTTCACTTAGGTCTCAGATACACATTTAGACTTTCATTTAAGCTTATTCCTTTTCAAGGAATTTAAGCCATTTAAATGCTTGATGTAAAAAGAAAAGCAGGTTGCGAGATGAAGAAGGTTGAAAGGGGGGGAACCCTAAAGAAAGGTATATAAGAGTAAGGGGAAGGGAAAGAAAACAGCTAAATTAAGAAGGAATATTTCTCCCTTCCACCCTAAAATGAGCAATTAAAATTTTGCCTGCAAAGTTCCCTTTTACTGCTGAGTTATCCATGCAGCCTCCACCTTCCTCGTTAGCTTTGTGTCATAAAAACTATAAATTAGCCTCAGGTGGGCTGGGCAGGCCCTAATAACAGGCAGCTCTCAGTGAGTAGTAGGCAGGGTTGATTTCTTGCCTGTGAAAGAAAACAGCCCCAAAAAAGACCAAGCAAGAGAGCTCCTTTGTCACCTGGAAGCCGGTAAGGAACTTTGTTCTTTATGGAATTACATGGTTAAAACAAGTTACACTGACTTGTCCAGTTTAGTGGGAAGTCTGTCTCCCTTCCCGGAGTTATCTGGGGTCCTTCTTCTCTTGCTCACCCTTGTTTGTTTGGAGTGTTACACGATTAGCCAAAGGGAAGAGGAACAAGTGGTTATCTGTGTGTTGTCTATAGGGTAGGTTTTTGGAGAAGATGGTGCTTCTGGTGTAAAGAGTGAGCTCTGAAGGTGCAGGAATTACTCTGAGCCTCATCAGAGGGATATGCTTAGATCTGCTCTTAAAGGTCCTCTCTGATGTGATCTTCTGAGCATAGTGTGTGTTGTGGTCTCGAGTATGAGGGTGGTGTTCAGTCATTTGAGTGGTGACTGTGTTGGGTGTGTTGGTCAATGGGATTCCTTGAGCTGCAGGTGAGAATGTCTCATTTTCTGTGCTAGAAAAATAAATGTCTTTCTGTACTCCTAGTTTATGATGTCTTCAGGCTGTTGACTCATCTTATTTCCTTGAGTGGTCTGTGGTCAAAAAAAAAAAAATAAATTTAGTTTTGGGAAAAGAATTTTGTTCCCAACAGACTTATGCCCTGCACTCCACCCCACCGTGGCCATACCTGAGGTAAACTTAATCTGTAGGTGTTGATAGGCTACAGATCAGTTTTATGGTCAGCCTGGGAATGAGGTGTTGATAAAGAGGCTGTCAAAACCACTGAAGGTACCATATTTTCAAGAATCCTGTTACTTGTGCTGCAGAGCACAGGCATCGGTTGCTGGGGGTGCGGGGTTTCTCAGTCAGCCTCTAGGAAGTTATCTGCTCTTCCTGCTGCTTTAGTGATGGGCTGGGGCTCACTTTCCTCATCTGGGGTTGTCATGGGAAAACCAAAGCTGAATACCCACAGAACAATTCCCTCTCATGCTCCGCTGGGGTTACTGAGAGCTGTAGGCTGCTGGCAGTGAAAATATTGAGGTCTCCTCATTAGAATATGAACCCAATACTTCTGTGTATCAAGTCTGTGGTACCCCACTTGTATTTTTCTGTTTACTTTGGCAAAACTTAGTTTCTCTTTTATAACTATAAGCCACTGTAAAGCTTAGGGGTTTTTTTCCCATTTTTGTATGTTTACTCTGTATTTCTCCTTGCTTAATGATACAATTAGATATTTTTTTTAATTCTTTCTCTTAGTATGTTGCAACCAATAGGCTCCTTTAATTTGTAGCTCTTCTTCCATATAGGTTGTGTTTGTCACACCATATGTGTATGGTTTTCTCTAAACCTTCTTCAGTATTTTTCTTAGTCACATCTCTGATAGCCTTAAATACTGCCTCCTGTTTCAGGGCACTGTCATTAGTTCTTTCTTGGAAGAATTAAACTGAAAATTTGAAAATGGAATTGTTTGAATGTTGTTTCAAAATCTTTCAAGCTGTGTGATGCAAAAAGAAACCTTCAGTTCTTCAGGGACCCTTTTTTTTTTTTTTTTTTTTCCCAAAAAAACTCTGATACTCTGCTTCTACTGCAGTGTGAGATGGGGGAAAGAATCCACTTTAGTTACCATTTTCATAGCAAATATTTGACCTTTCTTTTTCCTGTGGGTTTTGTGCAGTTTCTGCACATCTGCGTTCTGGTTCTTTATCATCTTGTGCTGTTTCTTGTGTTGCTTTTTTTTTTTTATTTTATTTCCGTGTATAAAGTGTCTGAATTTGTTTTAGGCTGCATTGCACCAGAAGTCTGTTATCTGTACTAATAGAGCCCTGCAACAAAGCTTTCCTGCCGAACCATATTTACCCTGCATGCTGTATTTTTCAACAGCAAAATACTTATTTTGAGTAGAAAAAACAAATTCATTTTCTTAATTAACTTTTTTATTGAGGTTTTAATGCATGTTCATTATAGAAATTGCAGCTCTCCTCTGAAAATTGACTGTAAAAAAAGTTCTTTGTGGGGTTCTGTATTTACTGTGCCTTAGTGATCTTCAGATCAAATACGCGCAGGTTGGTAGTGAAAAGATGCTTTTGTTTTTCTACCTGGCAGCCCTGTGTGTTCAACTGGGGCTCTGGCTCAAGCTGGGCTTTGTGCCTTCCCATGCATCAGCCCCAGCAGGACAAATTACAGCTTCTGTTTACACCTGCCTCTTCAGTGCGGCTGTGCAGGTGTGACAAAATACAGCTTAGCAACCAGTTCTCCTTGTTAGATGAGGGAACTCGAACCTGCCTTGCCTGCTGTTGTGTTGGCTCTGTAAAACTAACAGGACTCATGAAGGGGGAAAAGGTATTTTTATTTTTTGTCGTGGTCCTAAATACATCTACACTTGAGGAACACATCTGCTATGCAGACAAACAGGTAGTTGACGCTGTTCACACAGTCGTTTCCTGAAAAACAGCTGCGCTACTACACAGGGAAATAAACCCTTCTGAATGAGAGAGCTGGTTGTCTTCTTAGCAGCTTCTGTAGGTGCCTGCTTTTGGGAGGCTGTAGCATGGAGTTGGTCCCTAATTCCCAAACCAAGTTCTTTGCATTTTGGAATGCAGAGCTGTTTCACAGACCAGGGTTGTTCTGCATACGATTTCTGTTTGGTGAGTGTTCTGTGGATAGGCACACCCAAGTTCCTGTAGTGGTGCAGGGAAAGGAAATACCTTACCAAAAAACCCTGGTGGGCTCCAGTGGGAGATGTATGCCATTGAGGCAAACAAGTCTGAGGCACCTGTGAAAGATTTGCTCCCTGGAGGACAATTGGTCCTCTAGCATCTGTGAAGATTTTGGTGGGTGGTCTTTTGAATGCAGTTGCCTACTTTGTGGATTAATGTTGATCCAAAGTGGAGATGGGTCAAAGTCTGTCCGTCCCAGGATACAAATTGAAGCCTATGTTTACCCAAGTTTTGGTAGACCATGTAAAGCTTCTGTTTCTGAGCTAGCACTGGAACACCGTTCTTCTGCAGCCACCGAGACCTTCCGTCATGTCTCTCCACAGTGCCTCTTGCACCAGCAGACTTCTCTTTCTAAGCCAGTGTATTCAGAGGCTGGACCAGACCCTGTAATGTTCAAGTGCCTGGAGGTTTTTTTGTACCGCTTTGAAATCTACCTGCAAAGTAAAGCGAACAGAAGAGAAATCCACTGATCACTGGTCATCTTTTAAGAAATCTCGATTGTTACAAAAATAGTTGCACTTCACTTCTCACTTCACTCCCTTGAAAATACTGCTGAGTCCAGCAGGAGGAGAGGGACAAGTGGATTCCTTGAACTCTTTCAAGACGAAATTTGCAAGATTTTTTTCTAATTACATTGTAACTACACTTAAATGGCAGACAGAAATACTGATCATTTTGGTGACAGGTTCCTACATGGTTGCTGTAGCTGGGGTTACTGTGGAGTCCCAATCTGTGGCCACAACTATTTTGTTTCAAACCTGTGGGTCTTTACCTCCCATACACTTTTTGCCTCATTTTCTTCTTATAACGTTGTCACATGTTCACCCTACCTGAGGTTGCAGCTTTATTAAACGCCCTTATAGTCCTTCTTGTCACAACATCAGTGTATTATTGTTCTCAGTGAAAAAGTTTTGTGTATTTTTTTATTTAAAGAGGTTGTATTTTTTTTTCTTTTGAACTGTGAAATTGTAAGTAGAAAGACCAGCATAAAAACAGTGACAAGTAACTAATTACAAATGGGTTTCTTGGCACATAAGGAAAGGTTTTAATTTTGCTGGTAATATAAGGAAAATCTGATTTAAATGCATCAGGAAAAAAAAGCTTATAGAGTTCATTTGAACTGTATTGGGTATGAACAGCAGTTTCACACTTCTGTGCAAGATGCTTACCTAGAATTTAAAATGTAAGTCCCCTAACACATGGCTCCTAATGATTTTCTATAGCATCTTATGAAATAAACTGTTGTAGAGCCTGGGGAGAATGGTTTTGCTACTCAGTTTTTTTATCCCAACAACAGTAATAGGTGGGCATCCACTGAAGAATTAAAGTATCTGCGTATGGCCCATTTCTCTCCCTCTCTTAGGTGCCAGAAATGCTGGGGAAGAAAACAAAACAAAAAACAAACAAACAAACAAAAACCACCAAAAAAAACCCAAGGAGAGACAGAAAATAGAGAAACAGTTTTCCATATTGAGACCACCCTTGCATCCAGCAGTCTGAGCTGAGGGTCCGGTGCCAGGGCTGTATGTTTAAGAGCAGGTCTTTTAAGCAGGTGTCAAATTTAGAAACCCCTGTATGTATTTGGGCTTCATACCCCTTTATGGGCAACATAAAGTTCCTCAGAGCCCAGTGGATTTATTGTCCTTGCTGCCTCTTTACTTTTTTGAAACAGGGGGAAGAAAACTCTTTGCCTTTGTCCTCATCCTCCAAGTTTTTCTAGGGCCTTGAGCCCTGCTTCTGTAGATGTGTTTGTAAGGGCAAGACCTCTATCACGACTTAATGCTGACAATGAGACAATATGATCAGAAGCAGCCTTTTGTGTGGCTGTTGACTGAGACTGTGTGTTCTGCTGTCCAGGGAGTAGATTAGTTCCCAGGCAGTGGTCTTGTTTTCTTCCTTTCGTGGTGTGAAAATACTGCTTTTGTGGGTTAATTATCTGCATGTAGTAAGGACCAAAGGTCAGAAATCTGTGCTGATATTCTGGATAAAAGAGAATTTTCTAAGTAATTGCTGAGAAAAGTCAGGAGTTAAGAAAACAAGCTGGACTTCAGGCTCATGCTCACCCTAGTCGCTCTTATTCTGCCTTCTGAGATGCTGCTTGTATAAAGGTCGTTGAAAAGAAAAAAAAGCTAGTATTAATAAACACAGTTTGCTTGATGTCAGGAAACATGAAAATAGCATGGAGAACATTTTTTCATTCCTGCTGCTGGAGCTGCAGTTGTTTGTTGTGGCTAAGAGTGAGCCGTAAAATGAATGAGCTACTGCCTTAAACATGGTAGAATTTAAGGGAAATGTGTTCTTAATTTCTCATACCGTGTTTTTTACTTCCTTTCTTATACTTAAGGAGTTATTATCTAACTTGCTAGTCACACAGGGATGCACTGTAGAAGAGGGGAGGGAGATGTCTGAAGAAGGACAGAGGTCTGATGTCCCCATGTGTACAGTGGGGATTGTTTTCCATGCCCATATCCTGTTCCAACGTGTTTGCTACTTGGAAGCAAATATGCAACATGTTCTTTTGGTTTGCTTCTTACATTGTTGTGCACAGCTCTTCATGTCAGAGTATATGGATTGGAATCTTTAGAGAATTGACCTTTCCATTACCAATTAAAACCAGAAATTATAGTGCTTTTGCTCTGGTTTAAGGTGGCGCTTCTGAGAAGCGATTTTGCAAACACTGTCTTAAACAGCTCAATCTTTTGATGAAAACTCCAAGACTGAGAGCACTATGTTAATTAGCAGAGCAGCAAATCAATAAACATATCATTGTTGCCTCATCTACTGTCCACATAAATGAGTTCAGTATTTTACATCTGCATTTCCCTTTTTTATCCCTCAGCCCACCAAGATAAAGGATTTAAGGTCTTCACTGCACTTGCAGCTGTGTGAAGGACAAATTAGAAACTGCTGTTTCTGTGAATACAACAGACTGACGTATTAGGGAATTCTTTTCCTGAAAATGGCTTTCAGTGGTACACCAAGATAAAGTAATCTATTTTAGATCCATCTTTGCAAATAGGGCCTGTTGAAAAGCCTGACTGCGAAGACTGTTTGACTCTCTGAATGAATCTTGCTTTTGAAAAGTGTTTAAAGATTTAAGTTTAGCCCTAGACATCAATTTCCAAAAAGCTTTTGGACTTCAAACAATGAGCTTAAGAAGCCTCTAGAATAACATGAAAGGTAGCACAATGTCTAGAACATCTATTGAAAAAGCTTCTAATATCTATAAGTGCCCAATTCATCTCTGGATTTAACATTAAAACTGATGGAATTTTGAAATGAGGAAAAAGTTCTTCTAAAATATAATCATAAGCTGCTCTAAAACACTATTCTGAACCGACTGGGACAGATTTAGTTTCTTACATACCTATTTGCAGTAAGATATGCTGCTTGAGGGGATGATTTACTGTTTCTGTCAAAAGGAGCTGCAGTTCCTACTGCAAAATTGTTAGAGTCTGAGTCTAAAGGGATTAGAAGATTTTAAGTTTAAGCTTTTTAGTGTGTCATTTGCTTAATTTATGGTACCTCTTTTAGTGGCTGTGGAAACGGTCTGCTTTCTAATATGGTACCACTGGTAGTTTTATAGAGAATTTTAATTGCCTTGCAGTTAGCATTTTTAACTCTCTTCTAACCCCCTTCTTTGCTCATTCCTTTTCAGACGTGAGGACTCCAGCTGTTTTACTCTGAAATATCTACTTAATCCTTACTACCATTCCTCATTGTAACACGAGTACATTTTAGATGTGGGGATGAAAACAAGAAGGTTTGTCTGCAAATGTCTTCCTTAAATGTTTCCAGTACCATAATGATAAGGAGGCCATAGAGGACTTGCCAAGAAGTGGCCGTGTCCCCGATGTGGCAATTGTCAGGTTTTCATACCATTTTAATTTGCATTAACAGCAAACAGCAAGAAACAAGTTTTTCATCATTTATTGCCACAGCTCTTCAGTCAAATTTGCTCTTCTGTGATGGTTGTTTTTTTTTTTTTGCCTCTGTGTTTGGTACTTCTGACAGTATCACAGGTCTGTCTGACCTCTTTGTTTCGCTTCTGGATATGATCTCCTAGTATTTCTTCCAAGGCAGTTTGGGGGGGGGGGGTTGGAGGGGGAATTCCCCTAAAGAATTTGACCTGTATTCCTTCTCTTTCTTAGCATAAAATGACAGTCTTCAAAAATTGTTTTAACTGTTCTCTGTTTTGACTTTTAAAGAAGAGGGGGTGATGTATTAGAGCCTTCCACTGGCTTTCATTTAGCTCTTTGCATGGCTGTGCTTTCTATGATTTCATTCTATGAGACTGGGTTTTTTTAAGCCTTACTAAGACATGACCATTGCATCTACATATGATCACTGACAGAAAAAAACTACCTTGGAAAGATGAGTTAAACTTTTTCAAGTAAGCAGTTTGAAATAGAAATTTTTTTCACTACTTTTTCTTCTGTCATAATCTGCTTTGGTAGACAAAATCTGGATCTGTCACCTTTTTAGCTCCTACATCCACACACTAACGTATCTCCCCCTGGCACCTCTGAATGGATTTTTTCCCAGTAATTATTTGATGGTGTCTATCATGAATTCTGCCAGTTGTGTATCAGTCACTGTACAGAAAATAGAGCCCTTCTGGAAAGGGTTGTGGGCTTTTAGAACCCTCTTGCCCTTCCCAGTACATGGAGATATTTTTTATTGCTGGAGAGGTGGTACTTTGAGGAGCTAATTACTATTTTACATGCTTCTCAGACCCAACATACCTAGTCCCTTTCTAGGCTTATAAATAATGGTGTTTTGCATCAGTTTTCCTTGGGAAGTTAGAGTTACAAGACCAAGCTGGCATCAAATTACCTATGTGTCTCCTTATCACAGAAGGTTATTGGTGAAATTAATTTCCTTCTCATAGTTTCCAATTAAAATTTAGTTTATCATGATGTACTTTATTGTGACTCACATGAAAAGACTTTAATGGATTATTTTTCAGCAGTGAAAATGCTATTTGTAAGGCTTTGGTTGATTTCATGTGGCACTACTTATACATATGGGAGGAGGAAGAAAATTCTTGATCAGTTGATGGATGATTTCTAAATTGGCTTTGTCCTTAATGGTACAGTTGCTAATAATGATTTATAATGCTTGACCATTTTCTCCTCCTTTAGAAACAGATTATAAAAATTGCTGTATTTGAATGTTCTTCTCCAAAAAAAGTTGGATTTGGGGTTTTTTTAGCAGTTGTACTGTCTTTTTCTGTTCTACAGATAGACTCGATGTTGTGCTATGAAGGTTAACCTTAAAAGCTGTCACTGGTTGCTGTGAATATATCTGTGAAACCTGTGTAATTATTAGCTATCAGGGAATAACGCTCTGATACTAATAACAACTTCATAAGTAATAAAGTTTCAAAGGATAATAGGGGCTGTCTTCTATTGGGATTTTTAATCTGCTAAAACAACAAAAAAGTATGCCCTTCATAAGCACTTAAATATGATTGAATCTATTCTTTCAAGAAAAATAATGAAATAACTTTGTATTTCTGAGAATATTCTCAAGAGTTACAGATATAAAATTATCTAAGTTTTAGTATTAGGAGAATTGCTGAGGTTTTGAAGAACATTTGAAGCTAGTTTGATGGATGCATTCGATAATCCCAAATCAATTTCTGTCAGATTAAAATAATTTGACAGGTTTAGGTGTTGATGGGGTGGGTGGGACCATTTTGCTTCAGTTGTTCTGCCCAGCTATTCTAATTAATCTCCACTTAATTTAAAGGAATTACTTACTGTATCTGGTAATGAGTTAATTTGTAATTCAATTAGCAGCACCATTTGCGAGCCTTTAATGTGAACAGAAACACCTGCTGAACTGCTCAGCCTGTGCGATAACTGGGAGATGGGGAGACGAATCTTCCTGCCCTGGCACGGCAGGGCGGGTGAGGCCAGGTCACGCCACTGCCCACAAGGATGGACTGGTACCACCTGCCCCCAGTACAGCAAAATTGTACTCCTTGTCAGTAGCTGTCAGGTGGTGTGGCTAGGATGGGCTTTTTCCTGCAGAGCTCCCTTATTTGGGTCACGTTGTAAGTTGACAGACCTATACGGTGTAGGACACCCCATTCCTTGTGCAAGGGTTGTTTGGCCCCAGCTGCTTAGCAAGGCAGTTCTCTCACTCTTCTGCAATAATCCTTTCTTCTCCTCACCCCTCAAGTGCTGTGGAGATTTCCAGTAGCCATTTAGAAAAGACTTGGGCCTATGCTTGATTTTGTTTTCTCTAGTGCCACTGAAAAGGGAAGTTCAGATTTTTAAAAGCATCCTGAGAGCTTGGGGGTTTTGGAAAAACTTAAATAGGTGAATTTATTGGATGAATAGATCTCTTCAGCTCTGATAGATCTCTTCAGCTCTGATCTTGGCTAGAATGGAAGAAAAATTGTGTTGTATTAACTAGTATCCCTAATACATAATTTATACAGTATGTATTACTAATATTTTTTGTTACTTTTAACAGAAAGGAGAGGTTTTGTTTTGGAAAGTTTATAATGAGTATACTGACAAATAACAGCTCCATTTTAAATCAACAATACCCTCCAAACAAACAACCCTCTCCCAAACAACCGGCTCAGACAAAAAAAACCCACCAAATAGTCCACATATCAGTCACTTTCTAAAACTGTTTTACACCTGGTTGCTCTAGTTAATTAAAAAGTGCAAACATGTTCCTTAGCTTTGTGAAGCTGTAATGGAGTCAAGAAGGTGGCTGTAAAGCTGTCTGCTTGAAAAGCTTACACAAAGGACCTGGCCCTTGTTAAATAGAAATTTTTTGGGGTAGGTATAATAAGGTGATCTAAAATATGAATAATGACATAAACAGAGTAGGAAAAAGCAGGTCTTCAGAAAACTGGCACAACAGGAAGGGTGACAGAGGGTGTCATAACACTTAGTTCACTGGGAAAGGAAAGGACAGAGGAGGGAAAAGAGATCAAGTGTCTGTATTTCCTACTAGACTGTGACTCAGGATGGGATTTAAGCCAAACGACCAGATTTAATGCTTCTAATCACTTTTTTATTCTAAGGTTCTTTTTTTCCCCTTTATGACTAGCACCATTTAAGAAAAGACCTAACAGGCCAACGTTCATCTTAATTGTGCTCTTTCAGGTTTGTGCACGCTCACAATGCCAAGCATTCAAGGCAATCCAAATTTTTCTGCCTTTGGCAAAGGGAATTAAATGCTTGCCCTTAACACTTATATCCTATGTGCTGTATGTCACAGCCCCGTTGAAGCAAGAGTTGCAAGGTTAAAACTGAGGTTATAGCTTCAGAATATTTTAGATGTTTAGAATCACAAACAACTGAAGGTAAAATAGAGCTCAACCAGCTGTAGAAGACTAGTAATATATGTATGAAATATAAGAGTTGCTGATTCCTGCTCTACTGGGTACACAACTGTAGTGAGTTCTAGACACACACATCTGTGGTATCTGCAGTCAGAATTGCACCAGTTGCCTCTTAGAAAATTATTTTCAGTTGAGCATCAATATAAAATGACAGCCAGCTGGCTGTTGTGGGTTTTTGTTTGGTTTTGGAGTGTCCTAGGGACTCAGACGTTTTTGTTGTAATGTGTTTCCCAGGAATTAAAGCTCCTATTAGGCCAGTCGGTGGCCTTTGTTGTTCCTTTTCCTACTTGATTGGAAGATCTTACTCTGTGATGTGCCTTGAGAGCTCTGTATTCCTGGCTTTTGGGAACAGCAAACATAAAAATCGTAAAATTTTACCTCTGAAGTTTCCATTGAATTAATTAAATAGCTCGGGCAATGTAATTCAAATATCTCAGTATGGTGGGGGTTTTTTGGTTTGTTATTTGTTTTGGGGTTTTTAGCCACTGACTTTTATGACTTACTATTATTTCCATGTTCCTAAAATATGGGTTCCTGAACTGGAATGCAATATTTATAAATATATTTCCCTTAGTATGCAACTCAAGGACATTAGCTCTGCTATAACTTCATGTCAGCTAAGAGCTCCTCTTGTACAGCTTAACTCTGATCCTTAAACACTCTCTTACTCATTTAATAGTTAACCATTTAATATGTTTTTTTTCCCATATGGCTGTATTAAACACATGTTTTTGGATTGTTGCCAGTTTACCAGGTCATTGAACTGTCACCAGTTTACCAACTCACTTTTTCATCTTACTGCCAAAATAATCTTTGTCCCCTCAGCAGTTTTACAAGTGTTTCTTGCTATACATGCTTTGTTATTGCACTACATCAAACCTGTTCCCTTCAGGACTGGATTAACTCAAGTCTGGTTTATAGATGTTGGCTATATCTGGTAGTACCTGTACAATTCTAAGTCTTTAAATTTAGAAAGCAATTGTTTAGGCTGTTGTGTAGTTCATTAATGTGTCCATTATAAAGATATTTAATTATGTTCTGAACATCTAAGTTGTGATAATACCATGGTGAAATGCTCACTTGTATCATTATTGTTGCCCTTACTGGTCAGGTCTTTGGCCTTCTGTGCTTGAAAAGCAGAGGGAGATTTTCCTCCAACTCAAATGTACTTGCTATCAAATACTTTGATAATCCCATACCGACTTTGAAGTTATTTTGTCTTGTGTTTGTCAGACAATTGCTTCCACAGGATCGTGGGATAATTCAGGTTCAAAGGGACCTGTACTCCTAGCAGTGTTAGATGTGAGACAAGGCTGTGGAGTTATTAATGCTGCAGGGCATTAACCAGTCAGTCCTTGAAAACTTTCAAGTGTGGAGACTGCACAGCCTGTCTGGGTCCCTGTTCCTCTGTCTTCATGGTGAAAAGACTTCTCCTATCCCTTTCACCTTCACACGGTTTTTATGAATATCCGAGTGTTTGAAGTTAAAGGAGTTTTTCATAGCCTTTATTCAGCTAACCTAGCTTATTACTTTGTAATGTTAGTAAGTGATGGGACAACATACTGTTTATTCAGTCAATGCACAACACTACTGCAAACCTGAACAGGAAGGATTTCATACAATTTTTCTGCTCTGACACAGAAAGGGGTTTTGTTGTGAAAACATTTTCCATTCAAAAGTGAAGAACTGTGATGTTTTTCAGACAAATGAAATGTTATAATGAACTGTTGTTCTGTAACAATCTAGTGTTCTGTATCTTCAAAACAGACATCGGAATGGCTGCAAGTTGATACTGCTGAACACAGTTGTCATTGTGCAGTGAGTAGACGCACCACGTCTAGTTATCACAGAAAGCATGCTGGGTTAGACAGCATCGGTTTGCGCTTCAGTTGGCAGAAAAGCTGTGCTGTCCCTGGGGAGCCTGATCCAAGGCACAGGAAAGCTTTTCCAGAGCTGAGCTCTTTCTGGTAGAGGAAATGACATCTGCCTGCGTTGTTTTATACCTGTTTTGAGAGTCTGCTGAATAGCCGTCTGTGTTGGCGTCTGAGGCTGCCAACCCAACGCACCTCACAAGCACTGCAATTCTGCTGTAATCCCTCCCATGTGAATTGAGGCATACTCTCCAACTGAATTACTGGGAAGAAAGATGGAAATTGTGTTGTCCTAGTGGAAGCACTTTAGGAGCAGATAGTGTGGGGGATGATACCTGCACTGATCATAACACTCTGTTCTAAAGAGCAGTCCCTTTGTCTCCCTTTGCAGACTTAAGGGTGTGTTTTAGTTTATTAAATGTCATTTATCCCTCAGCTCTTTCTTTAGTTCTTCTTAATCTCCTCTTCCTTCTAGTGCTGAAAAAAACCAGAAGTCCACACAGGAAAATACCTGGTGGGTCATTTCCTAAGTGAAAGTCCAACAATGTCACCAAGAAAAGGGAAACAAATTCCAAATAGCAGATAAGTGTTTATAACAATGGACTTGAAGCTATTTGAGCTTTAAATTGCAATTGCTATTTATAGCAACCTTAAAATAGTGATGTCCATATTTAAAATACCATCCCCACTCTAGGGTAGACATGAGGTGTTTTAATGTTAATGTTTCAGTGTGGGCCTTTGTTAGGATATATGAAGTCATAGATCAGGGCTGAAATGGGCCAATAGATTTGCTAGCTTTAACACCTTGAAAGTCTTGGTATAAAGCTCAAAGTCTTTGTTCTAAAATGTGTGATTCGGTGCACTGTTGCTGCACTGGGTCGTGTGAAATGTGCATCCAACTTGTGTCTTATTTCAAACAGGCACTCAAAGGTACTTAAGATACTTAAAAAGGTGTGAAGCAGAGGACAATATTTTTCCTAGTGCATCTCCAATTTAAAGGCTTCCTGCGGCAGTATGAGTTTTTAAGTGTTCTGGAAGGTGTCAAGGTGGTGTGGTGATGTGTCTAGGCTCGTTTTGATCACTAGTTAGATAAATACGGTGTTAAATTGAACTAGTGTTTGTCATTTCTTCTATCCTAGTAATTTCTTTCGAAGTTTATCAGCTAAATTGCATTCCACCTGGGAAATTCAGACTGATAGTGAAACTGTAGAAGTCTTAAGAAATGAGAACGTTCAGCAAAGGCACATACAACCTAAACCCAGCCCTTTGCCAATAGTACACATTAATTATGATTTAACTATTTCAATATTGTCTTCATTTGAATTAGCTGCAAAAAAATGCTGCTTGGTTTTGGAAGACTCATCCAATTGTTCTTTTTTTATTGTTTCCATCACTATAGGGCAGAGTTAAGGCTGTTTGGATGCCCTCAACTGTAATTATGCTATTGCAAGCAATTTATGCAGTGTTTACACGCATATAATACATTGTATATTAACTTCATTAACCCTAATGCGCTTTGGATCATGTCCAACACTGGTGTGTTGCTGAATTTGTAAAATGCTTTGGGATACTTCAGATAAAAGGCACTGTGATAAAGTGGGAGTTAGTAATTACCATGAGCATGAGGAAGTGGTTATATTTGACTCTAGCCATTGACCCATAACTCTTGGAAAGAAATTGAAAACTAAATGATAGATACTGCAGAGTAGCATCCCATCAGGAAAGCTATGCAATTTCATAGTCTCTAATCTAACTACACAGTTCCAAAGGCAGAAGGTGAGACATTTTTGCCTGGTTACAGTTAAACAAAGTGCCGAGCATTTCTTTTTCTGACTCATTCCTTGTGTGCTGAGCTGTGGGCTCATCTAAAGCGTGTTGCAGATTCCAAAGCGTCAGTATGGCCAGCTGCACTGTCTTAAAGACAATTCCATTCTGCAGTGTCCTCTTTCAGCTGTCGTGGCCATCCTTTCTTTGTGTTGCCTGGGCACAGTGATACACAACGCACGTGAAGCACAGTCTTTGGAATCCTTCTAGTGATTTAGTGTTGGCATTTATCTTCATGAGATTACTCATTTGGTGTTGGCAAGGCTGCAGATTGACATGGTCAGATACCCAGCAAAGCATGAATCTGCAACGCTCCAGATCTCATGAAATCTGGGCATCATCCATTTGGCTGCCAGCAGTGAAACTTGATGAGCAAGAGACAGGCAGAATGTATCTGAATTTTCAGTACAATGTGTCTCACTGAAGCCAAACCGGGAGGAATGCAAGTGGTTCTGCTAAATGTGTTCTTGCTACAACTGAGAGGAGTCCTCATTGTAGTCTACAGTTTCCTCATGAGGGAAAGCATTGGAGCAGGCACTGAGCTCTTCTCTGTTGTGACCAGTGACAGGACCAGAATGGCCTGAAGTTGTGTCACTGGGAGTTTAGGCTGAATGTTAGGAAAAGGTCCTTCACCCAGAGGGTAGCTGAGCATTGGAACAGGCTCCCTGGGAAGTGGTCTGAGCACCAAGCCTGACAGAGTTCAGGAAGCGTTTGGACGACTCTCAGGCATGTGGTGTGATTCTTGGGGTGTCCTGTGCAGGGCCAGGATTTGGACTTTGATCCTTGTTGGTCACTTCCAACTCAGAATATTCTGTGTTTCTCTGATGTTAAGTGTAAAGAAAGTAAGTGCATTCCCTCTGAGGCAAGGAAGTGAGAACTCACTTGTCTAACTTGTACAGATAGCAACTACTAAGGATATCTTGCCAGTTTCTTGGTATTTATATTTGGGTTTTTTTAAGTAATCTTTTTTGCTTTTTGAACAGAAGAATGTTCAACTGCTGTATCTTTGTGCAGAAAATTCTATGAGAGACGATCCCAATGCGAACTGTCAATCACTGAATGTCATGATAGCACAACCAAGAGCTTGCTGGACAGTAGAAAAAACATAGAAACACTTGAAAGGATCACACTTTCTGTGGCTTAGGAACAAGAATCCTTTAGCAGTGTATTCCTTGTCCCACTGAGCAGTGTCCCTCTTCTGCAAAGTGGTGTTGGGTGCCCTTTGGATTGTAGTTCAGCTGTGGTGCTGTGCAGGGGCCTGAAGGCACCACAGACAAAAAGGGTTGAATTTCCTCTCCCTTTCCTGCTATTTAATGACTTTGCCATTGTATTGGAAATATTATTTATTATATTTCCTATATTACATAGCAAATATTTGTCATTGTGAGTAATTAACATGTGTGTCATAGCAAAGGTCACACAACAAATGTATAGTTCAACAACAGAGATATAAACCATCTCTTTCTTGTGGTTCCAGTTTTTGTGTACAAAAGCTACTCCTCGCTGCTGCAGAGATCCTGGTGCGACTCCCTAAAATGCAAATATCCTTAGTTAGAAGATGGATGTCAGAACCATTCCCATAATTTACAGGGCAGCTGTGTTTCTGGACAGAAAATGTCTTTGATGTATTTAAAAACAAAATAAGAAACTCCTCACAGCAAGGAGTTCAGATACTCCTTTCCCAATGAGAAAGCAGTGAAGTGTGCTGTGTGGCACTGAATATAAGCTGCTTACAGAGAGGGCATATTTTTGCCAGTAAAGCAATTTATTTAGAAAAACAGACATATCAATCTAAGGTAATTACAAATTGCAACAGGAAAATTAAAGTGCGTACATCAGAGGCACTCATTGTGGAAGGAATTTTCAAATAGAAACATACTGGGTAGAAAAATAGAATATGTATTGTTTCTGTCCGCAGTCTAGATTAGTTGCTGTATTAATATGCCTTAATGTACATTTATGAACTCCTGCTAATCATATCCAGAGCACTTCTGAAGTAAATAGACTCGCTGTGTTCCAGCTAGTCCTGTTGTACAAAACATAGCACTAATCAAGCAAGTTATCTGTGCAATTAGGGAATAGAAATCTCTAGGGACATCATGTATTATGATTTGTCTGCTCTGTTTTTAAGATCCTGAAATGCAAATAGGTAGTAAATTGTGTTAGTGATAAATTTTTATTGTTTTATCTTGAAATTAGTGTGAGACAGGCACCAAATGGCACATGTTGATAGAAATTGCTGGCTTCTTTCATCCCTTCCCCCCTCCCACTCCCACATGCATGATGTGTTTTTGAAGCACCTAACCCTCCTTCCTTGCCAGAAATACAAGAATGGGACTACTGTTGGATCCTGAGCTATCCCAGAGGCAGATGCTTTTCTCTGCTTGCAGCACAGGGAAGGGAGGGACAGAGGGGAGAAACTGGAGGGAGTCAGGAAAGCAAGTGTGATGGTCTGTGCAAAACATTCTGAAATGCCCTCTCTGACAGAGTATGTGAGTCTGGGAGAGGGAGAGTGTTCTAAGGCTGGATACCAGGAAGCAAAAATTTGCTCATTTTATTTGACAAATTACCAGCAGGAAATCTGTGTCAGGAGCAGGAGCTTGAGCGTTGTCCTTCTCTCTGGAGTTCTAAAATTGGTGTAGAACAAAGCGTGCGACAGCAGAGGCCGTCAGCTCAAACTGAGTAGCCACGTATGCTGAGTTCGGTGGCCCAGGAGAGTGACAGTGGCTAAAGGAACCGAGTTTTAAGAAGTAGGAGGTTCTTTGCACAAGGGCAACAATCACCTCCTCCACATCTGTTTGCCGGAGACGTTCGTATTTTGGCTAGAGCACAGGCTTACATTCCCAAAATGACTTACTGTGGCTTCTTCTGTGTTTCCATTTATAACTTCAGAAAACTCTTGTTATAAAACCACTTCTGCATCCTCCCTAAGGACATAAATTAGGACCACACATTCTGGTAACCACACAAATTGGTAACCAAAGATGGTCCAGTCATGTAGGAACAGAGATGCTCACACAGGTAATTTTTTTCTAGCAGAAATTACTTAACAGAGAAATTTAATCAAATATCCTTAGTCTTTTAGACAAGTCTGTGCAAAGCTGTGATAGAAAGATGGCACACAGGAGGATAGAAGGTCCCTTATCAAAGTCTTGGAAGTCAGTAATTGTACAAGCAGAGAAGGATCTGGCCTGCAATATTTGTAACTTCAGGTTTTCTTTATCATAACATATAATTTGTTTTCCATAAAGTAATGAAAATTGTACCAAGAGATAGGTGACCACTAGTAGTTTTGAATCCGAATGTTGGTATGAGCATGCAGAGTGAATAAATAGTGAACCATTTTATCCCTCTGGAGAGAGGGGAAATTTCTTTTTTAAAGGTGAATAATTTCAAAGACTGAACACATCCCACTTGTTTTACAAGTAGGAAAATAACCTAAATGTATTTGAATGCACTTTGTTTTCCTTGATTTCTTTGCTTTTCTTCAAGTGATATAAGCCAAGCATATGTGAGGTCTTTCTGGGGGGTGGAGGAATGGTACCAGTGTGACATAGAGCTCTCAAATATCCAGGCCTAGGAGCTCTGAATAAAGAGCAGTTGTTAAGAGGGTACACAGGTGGATGTGGACAGCAGGAATTTATCCATAGCTCAGAAAGAAAATGCTCTTTCCATGTGTGTATTGACCAGTACGTCCCAGGAGTACCTGCTGTCAGGTAATCTATTGACTGCAGACAGATGGTTGCAGGAAATAGAAGTTATTGGTCAAAACATGGTTCTCTTACAGCAAAATAGAAGCAAGTGGAGGTGACCAACTGCTAAGAAATTAGCTGACATGTTTGATCATCTCCCTTCACTCTTTCCTCAGATGGCCCCAGATTCCTGAAAATATGTGGTATTCAGATCTGGTTTCTTCAGTGTTTGAATGAAGTGGGTTTTTCTTCCCAGCCTTTCAGAAGTAGATAAATCAATAATTGTGATCCTGAGGGACAAGGGGGGTAATACTGCCAGCCAGCTGTGGCTCTTGAGCCACAGCCTGTGGGAAACATCTGTTGAGAAAGGGATGTACAGGTAAAATATATTCAGGCTGCAGAGAAAGGAGAAATTGAGTAAAGAAAATAAACTTCGCAAAGATGTCAGTCAAAACCAGAAAGGAATAAGAGCTGCAGATGGTGCACAGACCGAAGAAGCCAAAGAATGTTCCCTGTTCAGTGCTTCTCTGCCTCCATAATTCTTGTGTCTGCTGGTCTTTGGAATTTTATGGGAGGTCTGAATTTGTTTTCTTATAAGGTTATATTCAAAATTAAAATCCTGTGATTTGTTCAAGTGAAAGGAAGCAAAAATATTACTGGAGCTTTCAATATTGCAATGTTTTTGCTATTGGGATGCTATAATTTATAATTGGTAACTTAACATCTCTTCACTGTTTAATGTTAGCTACATAAAAAATTCAAATTGCAAATATTCATCTGAATTATAGATTAGTTTTTAAAAATGAGAAAAGACATTTCCTCTTTCCACATAAACACTTTATAGGAAGAGTATCTTTTGAACTGCTGTGGAACATGCATGGTTTCCATGAGCAGTCTGTCTTTGAGCATCAACAACAGGGCACTTAGAGCACTGATCAAGCAACTTGCTCACTGGAGACAAGATTAGCTTCAGTTGATTATATCTGCTGCAGCTTCTGTCTCCTTTATACCTTTCTCCACTCCTTTGAACAGAAAACAAAAAGAATGTGTGTTTATACCTCTGAGAAAAAATGGATTTGTGCTTCTCTGGAAACATTACCCTTTTTATGTATATAGAATCTGCTTGCAGATGGGGTAATCAACAGTGTCTTCATGTGTGCTATTCTAGTCATCAGTGTCAGAAGGTCATATTCTCCTTTTCTCTTAGTTAAAAATAAGGGGAGAGAGTTATTAAAAATTCTAAAAAAATCTACTTTATGAAACATCTACCAGTCAGTGCTTTATTATACAATCCAGCATGGCTCTACAAAACTCTAGTGCCAGAGAAAAAATGAGATGACAAGATCCTTTCAGTCCAGAAACACAGCTGAACTGCAGCTCTAGTGCTGTGCAGAGAACCTCAGCTCCCTGTTATATATGCTGCTGTTGCAGTGATTGTCCTATAGTCCCAACTGCATGCCTTGGATATGTACCATAGCTCCGTTTGATGGAATAAGCTTGGTAATGTTTGGTGAGAACGTGGTGTCATCTGAGTGTTTGCCTGAATAGCTGCTGCTTTGTCAAGAGTATCCTGCAAGACCAGGCTGGGTTTTGGTGACACCAGTGTTTCAGAATTCTGTCAGAAGAATACAAGGTCACATCAGAGTCCTCTGGGTCCCATTTTTGTTAATTGAATAACTTCTCTCTGCCTTTAATCTTCTTCCCAAATCCTCCTCCAAGCCAAGACCAAACTGCAAGGCTAATGAAGCATCACTTCTCATGCTGCACCCTCATTGGTTTCTGTAGGTTGCTGTTTTAATGGGTGACAGAGAATAGAGGCCAGTGGAAGAATTCAGTGCCCAAGTGTGCCCCAGGATCACTATCAGTGTACTGCTAGTTCAACAATATCACATTTAAAAAGGGGAAGGGAGGGTGCATTTTTGTGAGTGGCTTATAGCAGCCCATTTTTGCTCCAAAAATGTCAGTTTAGGCAAGGAAATTAGATTAAGAAAATGAAAGGTTATAGGTACCATGGTTGAATAAGTATTTCTTTCCACCTGAATTCAAGGAATGTGGAGACCCATGTTCACAAGCACAAAATACAGTTGTGGCTAACGCTTGCACAAAATTTTGGATCCAGAAGAACAGCAAACTTTAGATTCCAAGACACTTTAAGAAGATATTTTTGTCCCTATAGTTGCTGAAGTTGTCTGTCTTATTTCTTGGATCTTCCCAGTGCAGCATTTCTGAACAGACACCACAGGATTTGCAAGGCAGTGCAAAATGACATTGGAGATACCAGTCCCAAACAAAGACAGGTGAATGTATGATAGATACCAAAAGGTCAAATTCTGCTCTGACATTTACAAAGATGTCTCTGTAGGTCTTGGTATTTTTTTCTATTATCCCTGTGCTTACATTTTATATTCATGTTGTCTAGATTCTACAGTTCTCATTTCTAAGTACACCTCTGATTTTAACCATCTGTTTGTACTGCTCTCCCCTATGCATGTCTATATGTTAAAATAATTGCTACGTACCTTGCTATACCTTTATGTGAAGTTATTTAAGGGTGGTAAACTGGAGCACCATGAAAGCATTAATATGTTTATAAACTATTAGCTAAAAACTTGGTTTTCTTATAAATCAAATCCAGTAAAATTCTTGTAGATAACTTGGGAAGCCTTGAAAAAGGGAAACTGGTGGGACAACCCTACTTTCCAGCAACAGCAACCGGTCAAACACTAACAGTCATAGCTGTGGAGTGGAGACCAACATGCAAGGAGACTTGCTGTGAAGAGTTTAGGTTTCGATAGAAAGACAGCACAAAAAAATGGAGAACCTGTAAGCCCAGGCTGTTTGGGAACAACTTATCAGTTCCTTGCGGAACTTATTTTAATTAAAGATGAACAACAGAGGCAGACGTATGTAGTCTCATAAATCTCAAGGTATGGCCCTTTGTGGATATCATGGAGTTAAAAGTTTTGCCTCACTTCCTAGGGGTAGCCAGATAAAACCAAGATACGAACTGCAAAATAAGCAGAACACCAAGCCTATCCTTAAATGAAGAATTTCTAAAGGCCATGAAATAGTTGGTCTGATTTCTGAAGTTTGCTCTTTGTATTTATGAAAGCATCAGCAACTTACGCTTCTTACTGCTGGCTGAAAATCGTGGGATGTGACAGCTTTGAGAGTCTGCACGTCCAGTGTGCTCTCATATTGACTGTAATTCAAAAGGTGATGTTTGAAGAACTTGAAGATGACAAAGTTAAGGCCTAATTTGTTTGGAAATAGTGAAGTTCTTTGTGCCCCCTCAGTTCAATGTCCTTGTTCATGCTCTAAAATACACTGGTTTGAAGTACTTGATAACAAGAATTAATGTGCTGTTTCTCTTTCTCCCTGAATTTAAATCTCTGGCATGGGTTGTAAAAAGGTTTTTGTAAAATAGAGGGAATTTCAAACTTAAAACTCAGTGCTGTTTAAGGTTGTGGAGGGTCACTCACCTTGTCACAGCTTCCTAAGTGATGGGCAATTGCTTAACAGGGTCTTTTGTGCAGGCAGGATGTTGGAGGCATTACTGTCACCTCGTATATCTTCCCGTAAGTTAAATCAGAAGTACATATCTGGCTATTAAAATCTAACATCTGAAAAAAATGGTGTGAACTGCTAGTGAAGTTCCATGTGAAACAACTTCAGTTAAAGGTATTTCTGAGCTTTTTTTTTTTTTTTTTTTTCTATTGCAAGCCAGAACCCCTTACCCTTAAATGCATTCCTAGATGCTGCAGGACAAGACAGTATAACTGAAGTGGGAATAATCCTGTAGTAATTGCACTGCTCATACCAAGAAACTCAAATTTTCTTTTTCTTTTATTTTTCTACCCTTTTGTGGTTTAATAGCTTCATCAGCAAAAGCCAGGCCACACAGTGGTCGTGGGTTTTTTTAAACATTGTAGAGTTAAGAGCCATAAAAACTCAAAGCATTCTTATTGTAGTAACATTGTTAATCATAAAATAATATGTGATTAAGTGCAAATTAAGTAGTAAAACAAAACAACTGAGTGAATAAAAAGATCATTAAACTGAACAGAAGGTGATATTAGGAGCATGAAACTACTGAGGAAAAAGCTTTATATCAGAGTAACAAATAGGTTCTCTAATCTGAGATCTGTATGTCAGCTTGTACTCAAAAAGCAGTTCTTCACTTGTAAGGGAAGTAGGTCTTTAAGTACTCAGAATGCTGTAGCAAGTTCCCCTTCTTGTCTGCCTATGTGAGGCAAACACGATTGGGAAAGATTACAAAGAAATAAAGGGATATTTGAAGTGTCAGTGATGACAAAGTATGATCCAATTCTGCTGCTGGTCTTTTTAAGTAGAGTGGTAAAACTGAATTTGTATGTAAAGTGACTTTACCCTTTTGGTTCATCTCCCTTTTTTTAAAGTGTATATTAGAATAACTTGTTCCATTGCTGTTGCCTTCTTCCACAGGTGAGTTTTGATCAGAACTAAGCTATTGATGTCAGATAACATTTATTCTATTCCATTGGAAGTGACTACGTGATCTCTGCCAAAGAGCAAGTGCTTTTCTTATCCTCAATCTGCAACCTCACTTTCAGAATTAGCCCCGGGCACTCACAAATCAGATCTCTGAACTGGTGCATCCCAACATGTTTTTGTTTCACCTGTGAATTTGAAAGTGCAAGCCTTTGTGCGCATAGGATGGTTCTCTAGTTTTTGTCTCTTACTTCAGTGAGTTCTTTGTGCCATTCCCATGTTGCCTACCTTTTTTAGCTTCTGTGTACAATGCAGCTTGCTTCACTTGTGATGTACTGGAGTTTGTGTGTGTTTGCTGCTGGATGAGAGGTTCAACATTTCTCTGACTTTAGTGTTCCATGAAAAGTTAATGACTCCAGGTCATTCTTAAATAAGGCTTTATTTGTCTTGACACTGCATTTACTGTAAAAGAAAGAATAGGACATATAACACTTTTCACAATTTGAAACAACGAAGTATAATACAGAAAAGAAAAAAATGCAAGTTTGCTTAGGTATCTCATTGAAGACAACAATAGACTAGTTATACAGCTATCTGAATCAGATAAAACTTTCTGACTGATAACATATCAAACATAGAAGTTGTGGACCAATATTTTAGAGGAAAAACTGTATTTTAGATTTCAAGGCACTAAAGAATACCATTGCTGAGGATTAGATTTGTAACCAAAAGGTGCTATAGTCTTAATGATGGAAAACAAACCATTGACACAACTACAGAGCTCAACTGCAACCCAGGTGCAACAGCACACTTCTGATCTAACCACTCAGCCAGCATCCACATTGGAAATGAAAATAGCTTTCAGGAGAGGAATAAGGTTCATCCATTCTCTCTGAATAAACACAGTTATCTTTGCTTGTCTGTCTCATTGTCCTCATCCTGTGAATTTACACATATGAGGTCCAGATTTCTTTTCTGTGCAGAGAAGCAAGGCTTGTTGCTGGTTTCTCCAGCTCAGAAGCATCTGTAGCAATTTCACCAATAATGAGTTTGGTTTATTGAGTAGATACCCACTAGAGGTTGGGCATTTCAAGTAGAGAACATCTCTCCTTGCCAGAGCCTACCATAACAGATGTCTCATTTTTCTAATACAGTGCTGAATTCTCCCTGACATTTAAATTTTCATCCTGGAAATGCCCTTTTGCCAATACCGAGGCAAACTAAATTAATCTGCTGTGATTTATGGGGAGGAGAAAGGGTCTAAGCCTTTTTTTTGTGTAGGATAAGTATATAGCATGGCAAATAACAAACCTCTTGGTGGCTCTGTTATTGCTGTTGTTTGTTTTTTAAGTAGTAGAAAAGTATTCTGAAGACATATGGAAATGCAAAGCAGTCAGAGCAATGAGAACTATCTGATGGGATATGTGATGAAAAGCAGGTGTACTGTGTAGGAGGACAATGGAATAGCCTCCAGCACTTTATTTATGAGAATGTCCTTTATCTCTCTCCCTACAGCAGACATGTGGCAAAGCTGTCTTTTCAAAAGTGGATCAAAGAATGCTACCAATACATTCTTCTCTTCTCCCATTTATCCTTCCATGTCCATCATACTACTCATTTATTTTGGACTCCAAGGAAAGTTGAAAAATTAAATTTTCTGCCAACTTGATTTCAATGGCATCTTTTGCTTCAGATTAATTGATGCACAGTGTGATGTTCTTAAATAAGATGTTGTTATATAATGCAGTGAAAGAATGGAAAGGCAAGGGGAGATACCCTTTAGTGACAGTACAGCTGCTTCCTTATATATATATTTGATAATCATGGGTTATCAAATGGGATTTCTGGTCTTCAAGTCCTCTTTAGTAAAGATGTATTGGTGATGGTCCTAAGACAAATAAGTTCAATAGATGTAGGCACAAAAACATAATGTCACTTTATAGTAAAATACTCCTCCTGGAGCTACCAGATCACAGTTTGCCAAGTACTATTTTAGGTGCCCTGTGCACCCTGGAGTTATTTTCTCATGTCATGAGTACGCTGAGATGCATCTGGCAACTGAGTTGAGACCTGGGTTGTCCTCTCCTGATGCCATTCAAATATAAATTTTCCCTGTTCGACCTTTTTTTAAAATAGAAGCATGTTAGAGAAGTATCAGCTTCAGAGAAACAGCCACTAGTTGGACATTTTCCCTCAAAAAATAGTCTCTCGTTTAAAAACACAATGAAACCAGCCTTGCTATTATTAGATTCTTTTGGCAAAACCTCAGCTAACATGTCTCTAGGAGGAACAATAACGAAGAGTGGGGGTGGAGAAGAGGGAAAGTAAGGATGGGAGAATAGCTAGAAATTAAAGTCCACAGAAATGGGGGAGTTTGGGCTCATCCAGCCCTGCCTTTGGATCCATCTCTGTCCTCACTGAAATCAGTGGCATGGCTCCCACTTCCTGCAAAGGAATGAGAAGGAATGCTGAGCCTATAGTGCTATCTGTTTTCTGAGGACAGATTTTGGAGGTGAAGAGAAATGGAAAACCATCAAACACGCTGTCAGCAATTGTATAATTGACTGTTTGACTGCTGCTGGCTGAGAGCTGCAGACAAGAGCATCAGGCCTCAGCCTCAAACATTGCGCTTCTGCACACCCCTTTGTAAAGATGTGGAACACTCTCCAAGACAAATGCTCTAAAAGAAACAGAGTAGCTGGGATCAGCTGTAGCCATGAGTTTTATGAATGGTTTGTTGGAAAGAGCATTAAATGCTAACGTGAGTCCAAATATGAGGTCTGCATTATTCCTGTTCCAAGCCCACAGATGGATAATTCACTATGCAAGAGATTTTCATGACCAACATTCCAGACAGTCCTGTTTGCCTTGGACCAGCTTTCTTTAAAAAGAGGTGTAGGGGGGGAAGTATTAAATTTTGTACTGGAAGTTTTTATTTCTTTTGGATTGAGCGTAAGGAGAGGAACCAAAAAAAAAAGTTGCCTGAGGATTCCTCCCCTCCCTGCTCCTTAAGAAAGTGAGATAACCCAGGAATCTTTGTTAAATTCAGTTAAACTAGAAAGTGGCAATTGAAGGTTGGATGGCAATGATTCTTTCATAAAGTGTATGATCAGCTATGGAAGTCAATGCCACAAGATGTCATTCTAGCTAGACATGTAATAAGAGCCATGAAAGTGGCTGAAGTAAAATCCATTGCACTGACCTATGGTAACTGCCTGGCGAGAAAGATTCTACCTTAACATGCTTCCCTCACTGTATTTTGGCTTGTCTTGTAGTTGGGCAAATGAGCCTTCCTAAAGGAAGGTGCTTCACCTGATGCTTGAATGCCTGTGAAGCTGATGAGCACTTCTCATGTGCATGTTCAATATCTGTGTGCATGCACACTCAAATGGCTATTGTTTTTTAGATCTTAAAATGCAATCCAACTTTAGGGAATGTTTTGCTTTCTCCCAATGGGAATCTTTTTAAATATCAGTATTTAAATAAATGTAAAAACTTCTGCTTATTAATTCACAGTAATACATTTTAAATGTTTATTTTCTCACCCATGTCCACTTATTGTGGATGATGAAGACAGGTGATGTGAGAAGCACTAGAATTTCTATCTAACCGGGACCAAGATGAGGTGTATGGTTGTAAGAGTTAGGTGACACAGTGCAACCGTGCACTTTTTCCCCAGAACTGCAAATGTTGTTTCAACAAGAAAGCTAATATTTTTGCCTGCTATTTTGTTGCAAAAGCATCACTGGTAAAGTTTAGAGGTTGCTTGCCCCCTTCAACTCGAAATACAAAAATGCAACATTGCTATGGTAACAAGCTGCATGTACCCTCCATAAAAGTAAAGGGCCAGCTATTTGTTTCCAGGGATAACATCTTATGTTTAACTGCCTTGAGCACTGCTGACAGGGGCAATTCTTGTTACAGTTGTTGGATCTTCTTGGTCAAACAAATAAAAACGCTACCTGCTGAAGCTGACTGTAATGCACACAATCATAAATTCTTAACATTGACTGATATTTAATGCTGTAGACAAGCAGGTGAAGTATCCTTCTGCCCCACCTCCCACGTGAGGTGCAGAGCATTTTTGTTGGTTTCTTATTTGGATTAATACAGGATGGTGAATTCCAAGTTTTGTTGTTTGGTTTCTTAAAATAAAGTTTCACTCCAAAGTCCTTTACCATCTAAAATGGAAATGCCTGAGTGAGACCCAGTCTGGTAATAATTACCAGGGCTGCCATCTAAGACACTTCACAGGAGTAGAAGTAAAATACAGCCATTAAAAAAATATACACAACCCTCTGGCCTAAAATATCACTGCATTGTGTACTGTGCTAGGATTCCTGGCAACCTTCTGGTTGACCTTCCTGCTGCTTCAAATGCTTCATTTGTGCTGTTGAAGGACAACACGTAGCTGAAAGATGAAACACAGGATGGCAAATCGGAGTATTTTCACTCAAATATATTTTCACGTGTTTAGACCAGACCCTGTCAAATTACCTGGTTGAGTTGCTGAGTTTAGTCAAAGGTGTGGATCTTGAAAGTCCAAATGTCTCTCATCATACCTCTAAGTACTTAAATAAGCTAAGCTGGGGAGAAGGATGTTAAGACCTGAGCTAAAGTGATTTGGGCAATAGCCCAAGGAAGTTATCCCATAGCAGTGAGGTGGGGAAGGAATGCAAATTCCTCTCAGCAAAGGGCAGAGGACAATGGAGGAAGGGCATGGCATGGGCATCCAGGGACTCAGAGGTTTTGGAGGGTTTTCTTTTTCAGTGGGTGAAAGGGTCACAGTCCTTCTTCCCTGTGATGCTGCTGCTGTTTTTGCGGCTTGTAGGTATGAACAGACATGCCTGGGGCTAGACTGGGTTTCCTGGTGTGGAAAGTTCAAAAGGATATGTAGTGGGAGAGGGGGTTCTCCACTCCCAGGGTGCTGCTCCCCAGAAGGACCTCGCAGCCATAGTGGCTCTGACAGTCCACCTTTCCCATCCCTGTAAAGGAAGTGACTTTCCATCCATCTTGAATAGAGCAAGCAGCCAAGCACAGAAGGCCAACAGAATGTTCAGAGTGGTGTTATTTGCTTTCATCAATGAAGGAAACTAATAGTTGAGGGGCCCAGAACAACAGTAGGTAAAGCAGGATAAAGGGTACCCCTGTGTTTGATGGACTGTTCTGAGGATGTATCAGGACACTGCCCTAAGGATCTGACTTTAGGAACATTTCCCTGTGAGCTCCCTGGTGGTAAAACTGTGTAGCTGCCATTGACATTCATTATTCCTAAAGTCAGTAAATGCAGTCTTGTGACTAGTGTAATGAGGCATTCTATTCTGCTGGGGTTTTTTAGCATTATCATTTCATTCCATTTTATTCAGATTTCAAGTTCCTGGTGCTCAAATTTTCCTTATTCTGAAATGCTTTCTAGTTATTTAGGTGAATTTGAGTACAGCAGGCTCAAAACTTGGTCCTCCCCAGCAGAGATGCTGTTTGGGACAGACTCCATAAAAGAAAATAATTACACTTAATGCTAAAGATTCATCACAGGACCTGCTACTGTGGCAAAATGTAAAGAACCTATACTTTTGAAGTGTACCAGATGTTCCAGTCATGTTTCAAAATGTGCATGCTGCCAGTATGTCCATATTTCACAGTGAAAACTAATCCCTGCCTGAGGTCTGAGGGGCGTGAAGCCGTGTTACTCATTGGTTAATAGCAGGCTTCATCCACTGACAAGTCAGCCCGTTGATACACAGCGTGAAGTGGTAGCTGTTACTGCAAATGGACAAAAAAATATAGGTTTAAGTAACTTATATGGTTCTCTGTGCTCTTGGTGTACAAGCATTATCTTGTGCAAAGGTTATTCAGGGTCACTTCATCTCTTTCTGTACTTTGCTTAATTGGAGTCCAGAAGCATTTGATGGATAAAAAGATGCTTCTGCAAGCACATTTGAATGGAGGTCTTTCAGGTTTCAGAGAATTTTCTCCTCCCATCGCCAGTTTATAACAGAAGGCACCTGGGGAGCAGTTTTCATTCCTCCAGCCGTCGCTTGTGGGCTGGATCAGCGGTGGGAGGATAAGTCAGGCAGTGTTTCTTCGTGTTCCTGAGCAGTTCCCTTTGAAGCAATGATGCAGTGCTGTTCTGGGATGATGGAAGTCCTTAGGAAGCCTATCTTCTTATTCCTTTCAACAGACCAAAGGAAATAATTGGTTTATAATGGTTGCCAACAGTGCAAATACTGTGAGAGGGCTGTTATGTGTTTCTCTGCAAAGTAATCACTCCATGGGACCTCTTTACCAATTTTGAATACACCCAGGGCAGCTCCAGGCTCCTTCATGGCACCCCTCTGTGTATGCTCTGTTCAAGCTAGCAGAGACCATATCCCTGCTAAAAAAAAAAATAAATAGAGCAACTATTGTAATGTCTTAAGCGGCAGCACTGCAGGTGTGTAATGTAGGTCCACATGTTGTGCATATAATCTGTACATCTCCTCTGCACTGACCAAGGGATTGTCAAGGGATTCTTAATCATTAATACTGTTGGAAATTGTCTTCAGTGGTTGTTCAAACGGCAAATTCCACCAAACATCATCTTTTCTCAATGTGAACTTTTCAATTGATGCTGGTTACCTTCTGCCTCCTTGCTTTCTTACCTTATTAAGTAAAAGTCTCTTCTCTAGTAGTCAACATTAAAGCACTATATCTAGATATAATTTTTGTCTTTGAGTGCCACAACTAGTTAAAGAAAATTGCCCACTGTTCTGTGTGCTTCTTCCTGGGACTTTGCCGTCATTATCAGTGTGGAATATACATGTTTCTTGTTTTTTGTGAGAGGGAAAGAGGCACGCAGAATTTCATCAGGTAGTGTAAGATTTGGGTGTTTATTCTTGGTGTCCTCAATTTCATCTCCACTCAGCAGTAACAGGACAGGTGACTCTCTCCAACAGGACGCTGAGTGCTCTCAGTTGATCAGTTTCTGCTGACAAAATACTTAGTGAGCTTACTTGGAAAGCAGCGTGTGTGACAGCTGAGGCTTTTCTCTCTGGCAGATAGATTTTTGGGTCCTACTTACTTCGAAATCAAGGTTTGTTGCTGAAAAATTAGTCCTTCTCTACCTGCTCCTGCTTTTCACTCCCCTGCCTGTTTTAATTCTGTTCGTTTGAGAGTTTTTTGGTTTTTTTTTAAGTAGCAGCAAAATTTGTAAAGTGGCCAAACAATACAAACTACTTGAAGAAAGCTCTTAATCTTTATAGATCAGTCTTGACAATTTGTGGTAGATTTTATCATTCTTTAAATGAAATTGTTCTCCACTTCTGTGTTGTTTCCTGCTCTTGAAGTTTCAGTTTGAAACCCCAACAGACTTCAGGGGGTGAATTCAAGCTGAGTACAATGGGTAGAGGGGTGTGCTTATCTTGGAACATTTCTCATTGTGGAGGAGAAGAGAAAGGAGAAGGGAGAATGACCTTTCCAATCCTGGCTTTACTTCTTGGAAACAGAATAGGAAAAAAAAAAAAAAAGACATCTAGATTTGCCAAAGAGCATTATTAGAATGAAAATAGGCAAAACTCAATAGACAAATTATCTTCCTGTCACTAGTCAGCTACAGGTGTAAATTTAGATCAAATCATGCTTCTCTCAGGACAGCAACATAGTATGTGACAGTACAAAGTAATTTTGATATTTAGATAATTCTACTGAAAATAGAGAGGGTTTGAGACTAGGAGCAAAGCCTTGGGTGATTCACTTTGTGCTTCTGGAACATGGCAGCTTTTTGACTGGGGGTCATGTCCCTCTGCTTTAGTATCACAGGACTGTGCAGATTTCCCATCCCTGCCTGGCATTGCTGCATTAAAACACAAAGGAGGGAGAAAAGGATAAAAGACCTTGCTTTTATTTATTTATTTATTTATTTATGTTTGGGGGTGTGGAGGGTGATGCAGAAGACAAATACAGAAACAGCATTCCTGTTCATGTGAAACAAGCAATAATTTGTGGACTTGTAACTGGGTGGACTTCATTACATAGTAGTAAATGTTGATTCTAATATCTTAGTTGGCTTATGTTATAAAGCCATGCATGTTTAATTGTAGGGTATCATTAAAAGGGAAGCTCTCTTCAAAGACTGTACAGGCATTACTGGAAAAGATATTGTGATGTGGGAGAGATCCAGTGGTAGGCATCCAATGGTTTGCTTCTACCTGAACTTAATGGCTGATAATGCATCTTTTATGTTATGTGTAATGATAAATTTACTCCACTAATAGGTCCATATGCCATAACAATAGACCACTGCTCTAGTAAGTTCCTCTCTTATGAAAAATTGCTTGTGTATTGAGAAGAAGTTGACAGATAAATTGCTGGATGCTACCATCTTTGGTACAGTGATGAAATGTATCTCTAACAAAAACTGTTAAATCAAAGTCTGTTAATGAAAGAAGGAGGGAAAGATATGAAATTAGGTAAGGAAGAGAATCATTTCCACTTTCTGCTATAAAGAATGGCTCTGCTGGACTGATGATCTGCAAAACAATTTTTAAGAAGATTCAAATATTAATTTCAAGTAACACACCTCCCAGACAGCTGCTAATCCTTTCATTTTCTTAATGTATGTGCAACCAGCTATTCAATATATATTGACTATAATCAAAGGAGATATTAAAATAATTTAGTTTTTTACAAATTCAGAATTAATTGGAAGAAATCTATCCCACCCCTAAGATCACTGTGAGTCCCTCCTTTCTCACCCCCACTTCCCTTTCTCCTTCCTACTTTCATCCTTCCTCTTATTTCCACCCCCAGTGTGCAGTGTGGCCTCAGCTTATTGATGGCAGGGAAATATATTCCAGAAGACGCTAAACTGGCCTCTTCAAACCCTGGATGCAGATGGCCTTCCATATTTATTTTTTTTTAATAAGCCATTATTTAATAATTGTGTGCACCCCAAAGCAATGGTGTTTTCAGAGCTTCTGGAAAAATGCATTCAGCGAATATTTGCATTGCAGTTTGTCCAGATAATTTTTCTGGCAAACAGTGGAGAAGGTAGATAGAAAATGGTGGTTGGACCATTCAGTTGCATTTAAAAACAACTGCTGTAAGAATACAAGGTTGTTTAAAAAGAGGAGAGGAAATCTTGTGAAGTTTTCTGTTAGTGTTACTGAAGGTAAAGTGCCCACAGGTGGGGTATTGTGAGGGTAGGGGAAGGGGTGGCATAACATAGAGTATTCTAAAATGCCCATTTCTGAATGTACATTTACTGGTACCATTTCTCCCATGATTGTAAATTATCTTTGAAACCTATACTTAGCTGCTGCAATCCATATATAGTATGTGTGTGTGTATATATATATATATAGCTTTTCCAGAAACATCTCTTTTTCTTCCCTTTTAGTATTAAAATGATTTAAAATTTCCAGAAGAATTTCACAATAGATGTCAGAGAGTGGCTATCTACAGTTTTACAAGAAGTTCAAAATATGTAATAGTTTAAAAACCCCTTCTCTCACTGTTAAATATTTCCCTTTGTCTTCTGAGATAAATTATTTACTGACAGGTCATCTGGCACAGTCCTAAGTAACAATTCTAACCTGCTTCATTGGTTACGATGCAATTCAGTGGAAATTTGTATTGGAAGTGTGTAGTTCACTGAATTTCTGTAGCAGGACACTTGCATATGTGATCTTGGCATACGAGAATCCCCAGCCAGTTCTGGGGATCCCATTTTTCCACCATACACAGGAGACAGCTGCTGCCCCACACAACTCATGGTCTGAATGTCAAACGTTTCTTGAGGGACCTGGAGGAACGGAGTGATGTGATGGAAATTGATCATAAATGTTTTGGGCTTGAGTCAGCACCTGAGCCCCTGGGTTGCCTAATCAGTTCCTTAATAATTCAGAGGTCCTGTTTTGTTTCAGGTTTGTCAGAAATAGACAATGCACCACTAGTGGTTAGTGTTTGGGCCACAAGTCATTCACAAATCCAGACATAACTTCCCACATAGGGTTAGTTATATGAACAGAGCTTTCTGAAAGGGCATTGCGAAGGGCCTTTCATGTGTGCTGCTGAATCGCGAAATCCAAACTCTGAAAAGTTCTTATTTGAGGAAAAACCTCTTATAAACAACAGTTAAAAATAAAATTTAAAAATCTGACTTCAGGAACAAGAATTGTGTGGGACGCTCCCTCCAAATGGGGCAATAGGGGAGCTGGAGGAGAGGAGGGTGCTGGCAAACAGGTGTGTTTACTTTTTAAAGCTAATTCTCCATTGAGTAGGTGAAGGACCTCTGTAACACACACAAGGGAATCCTCTGCAGTAGGACTATCTTAAGTGCATCATTAGCACCCATTATTTTGGCTTATCTTTAGCTGAAATATTTTATAACAAATTAAAGATGATGTTTCTTAAAGGAGATCTCAGTAGTGAGAAAAGCACAGGAAAAAAAAAAGATTTTCATGTTTCAGCAGATGGTTGTAAATTTGGGCCAGGCAGAACTGTGTCCGCTGTTCCTAAGGGGGGCCACAGCTCAGGCCCTTGCACAATGGGACTGGATGGAGAATGGATGACATTTGTCCAGAAGCAAAAATAAAGACAATTATCATCATCATTACGGTCTCATTGTTTCCTGCACCAAAGAAGAATGTCACAACTATGGGGTTTTTTGTAAGGGTTGTTATTAGAAGTTGACCCTGAAAACATGGGCCAGAACTCTGCTTAATTTTTTTTTTGTTTGTTTAAAAAATATTCATTCTCTGTAGGCAGAATAAAAGCATGAATTTAAAACTCAGCTATCGTCTTTGAAGAGGCACACTAGAGTTTCTTTTCTGTGAATAACGAGAGAAAATGGACAATTGCGAGCCAACTTCTGCTCTAGGGGCTTAAAATCATCACTGCTAGTGTCACACAAAAAATCCAATTAACTCCAGTAAGCGCTGGGTCAGGCCCATATTTTATAGGGTATCTTTTACTAGTAGTGAGTCTATCCCAACAGTTCCAAACACAGAGGGCAAAACAATTATCAGTGTCAGGCTGCAGTCTATAAGGGCCACATATGCTTGCCTTAAAACTAAATATGATCCCTCCTTTACTAGTGCAGAAACATATGTCAGCCTTCACTGGGCTGCTTTCCTACACATTGGTTCAAGAATTACATAAAGTGAAGCTGGTTGAAAAAAAACACATGGTACTTGACGGATTTCAGATTTTTAATTATTAGTTTATCATGCCTTACAACTAACAGAGAGAAAAGTTGCGGTCAAAGCTGTGTGCATCTTGGTTTTCCTTTCAAAGGAACTTCAGGCAGTGCTATTGTACTGCATTAGCACTGATTTCTTCTCTTCTGGAGCCAAGGAAATGAAACCTTAAATGGGCTCAAGGGCTGGCAAACCAGTAACCCAAATGTCTTCACTGATTGACAACTTCTATAAGCAGAATGACTATTTATTAATAGTTAAGCAGAATGACAGGTTTATTTTTTCGTTGCTATTTCTGGTCTTGGTAGCCACTTCTTTCAGTGCTCAGACTACCTCAGTCAGCTCCACTACGTGTTTACTCTTTGCTCTTCCATCCGTTGCCCTAACCTTCTGATGACCAAAATGGCTAGCACTGCCCTTCAAAACCTGGGCAAATATACCCATTTCACCTGTAGCCGGGTTCTCCCCCTAATATGTTATTTATCATTTCAGATAATACAAAAGCCAGGAATTCATTACTTGCTTTTAAGCCCTGTTTTACATAACAGGGACATGATTCTCAGTCATAACTAATATTTTATGCTTATTGTGGTTATCCACTCCTACAGAGTGCTGGAACAGTAGCCAGTGCACGTATTATTAAATGCATAGCTATTTTCTGGACATTTTTTGGCAAGTCCCACTAAAATACTCTTGAGAATAAAAAGCTTAATTAATTATGCTGAATGTTCAGGCATTGGATCCAAAATACCACAATAGAGAATTTGGGGGAGGAAAAATATTTGAAAAGGAATCTTGTTATGTTCCTGTTTATGCCAAAAGCCATATAATTGTTGAGCTTTATTTGTGAATATAAAAATGGAAGTTTTATCCCCATGATCATTTTTGCAAGGAAAATACAGATAATATTTGTCAACCGTAAACAACTAATTCTAATGGGAAGTAAAGACTCGAAATTGATGAAGACATGAGCACGAGATAGGAGTTTATCAAGGAATTGCAGGGGATTCTGCCTGGGACAACACAGAGAAATAATTAATTTCACAGTATCACTGCCAGCTAAAACAAACTGATGATTTAAAGAAAGAGAACACACTAAAGAAACCCCCAAAAAAACAATGACAAAGAATAATTCTTACATCAAAACGTCGTACCAGTATTTCCTTGACTGTCTTGCTTTCAAGAAAATACTGTCCTCTTTTCTTCCTCTTACTTGTACTCAGTTTTGGGACTTTTTGTCATAATCTCTTAGTTCACTGCCCATGGCCTAATGGTAATGGAACTCATGGTCACCAATATTCACCAGTGTCCTGGCAAGTGGTTTTGGGTTCAGGTGGCCATTTCCTCTGCAGTTCTTCCTTCTAGAAAAGCTGCTTTCATGTAAGCAAAGAAACATAGTTGAAGTATAGGGGATCCCATTTTTGCTGCTTTCTAATTTGTCCAGAAGAACTTTTGTAACCTGCTTGAGAAATGTAATAGTCATTTAGTTGTTGTTCAGGTTTTATTTTAAAAGATTTAAACGTTATACCAGAATGGAAGCTTATGTATTGCTTGGTGTATGAATAACACCAAGTCTTTAGTGTTTCCCACTGATTTCCTTTGGCAAGAACTTAGATTGGATGCAGCTATTACAATGAGAGCTACTGTACTGCATATAGAGAAGACCCGGATGCTACACCTACCTATATGATCCAGGCTCCCAAACTTGGAGACAGGGAAGAAAAAGAAAAGTGAGACTCGCTATTAAAAAGAGACTGATTTTGTGTTTCCTGGCCCAGCTCAGGAACGAATATGTCACGGAACTGCAGAATTGTGAGGCGCATTTTTGCGAGCTGAAGTTCAAACCCATTCTTGAAAACAAACAGCTTCTAAATTTAGCATGCTTTATCTACTCTTTTTCAAGCTCCCTCATCACCACTTTTCACCCATTAAGCTGTGACATCCATCATATCCTCAGCACAAAGAGGCAAGATATCTGATTGCTTCAGCTGGGGGTGAGGAGGGACAGCCTGACATCACCAGTGAGTGCCCACCTAGGCAGAGTGCTCTGATCTCACTCTACTTTGAAATATTCAATTAAAATAGGTGTAAAGGATTGACAAGACCCACTGAAAGTGGCTCAATATTTCAAAGAGAAGAACTTGTCATGCTGGGCTGCAGGGTGTGAGAATATACATAGGAGGGCAAAGAGAAAAAGATTTTTAGTTATAAAATATTCAGGAATATCTTGTCTCATCTGGGGAAAGAGGATAGGAATCTGCTGCTGGAAGATAAAGCTCACACAAAGAGTATTTCAAATTTAAACATATCTGTATTATTCATCCTAGCTTGAAAGAGATCAGGCAGTCCCAGTGCTTGGAGAAGTTGATTTTTGGTTGGTGGGGGTTTTTTGGTTGGTTTTGGTGTTTTTTTTTTTTTCCCCCAAATCCTGGGTTTAAATCATGGTCACTGTGGCCAGCTTGACACCCCTGGTTGGGCTGTTTTGAAGTGGGTACAAAGCCTCTTGAGTTTAAAAAGGTGAATTTGCACCCATAGGTACATAAAACCCAACCAGCCTTTGCTCTCAGGGCTAATTGCTGGCTTTTCAATTAGCAATAAAGCAACCTGAGTTGCTTTTGAAATCTGGTCTACTCAGGCAAAAGGAGGAATATTTCCTCCTTCTTTCTCAGCAGAACTGACTCCAGGCTGCTGGCTGTTTTCGTGCTCCCCTGTTCCCTTCCACTAGTAGTTAAACTGGGTTGATAGCGAGCTTTTAGTTACTCTTGTCGTAAAATTATGCTTAATTCTCTTCATGCCCACTAAAAATGCATTTAAAGTTTTGCAGCTTTTGAGTAGGCGATGACAATTTCCTGAAATGACAAGAATCATGAATTTACAATCAACTTGGTGTTCAGATGAACAGCCACGAGCTGCGCTTGCTCTTGTGAAACGTAAGCAACAGTGTTTGCGGGGATTCCCTTCAAATCTCAGTCCTCCTGGTGGTACTTGAGCATCCTTAAGTAGCTGTCTATTTGTTAGTTCCAGCAGCAGCTGCTCTTTTCTTACATGCTGTAAAGGATGTGTAACAAGTTATTATGAGAGAGGAATGAGGAATAACTGGAGAATCTTCCTGGATCCGTGAGTAAGGGGATCCAGGAATGCAGCTCAGAAACATCAGCAAGAGATCAGTGAGGATATGCTGTAGCTTCAGTGTGCTCTTCATCACTGGCACAGTTCATAATCAGAATAGACACAGACCCAGAGAGAAATCTCAGCAAATGCTGGCAGCTCTTCCTCTTGTCCCCAGCAAATGCAAGGCTTGTTTCCTCCATAATTTTGCTGTCTAGTTCTATATGCAGAGCTCTACTATATTTACAAGATGTATAAGTTCCCTTTTTTCCACCCAGCTGTATTTTTGGCCCCACCTCAAATGCTAACCCAGGGATGTGACATGTGGTTTCCTGATTACTTGCTCACAGCCAGCATGTCCGTGTCCTGCTGTATAAATGATTTGCGGGAATTTTTTGAAAATGTCATATGCACATGAATCTTGAGATGATTCCTACTCGTGCTGGTTTGTGGGGCTTGTCTTTGTGAATTTATAGTTTACAGGAAACCAAATGTGCATCCTACTAGAAATTACTGGAAGAAAATGCTAGTCTTGTTTAACTGGAATGGGGAAAGCAGTTTTTCTAGCACCTTTGAAGATACTCCTAAAAAAAAAACAAAACAAACAAAAACAAAAAAGACAGTAGAAAAATTATTGGTACTGCATTTCTCTCTTCCTCCCTCTGTATGTGGAGCCTCTGGAAGTCTGTGATTTCTGAGTTCTCTTGTGAGAAGTGCTGGTCATCACCAGCTTGAGTATCTTTCTGTGGCTTGCATTTCAGGGGCTCCAGTCTTCTCCAGTGGGTGATTCAGGTACCCTCCTCTGTCCTGTGGTGGTAGCTGTCAGGAAATCACACACCTGTGGGTGTTCCTCTCACTTCTTGGGGTATTTATGATTGTCCAGGACCACTTTCTAGGGCATCTTCTCTTGAGATGCCCATCCGGTGCTCTCTGTGGGTAGTGGGACAGAGAATCTCCTGACTAAGGCTTGAGAGCACGTCTCCTCTGTGCACCTCCTCATGTGCAGAGCATGGCCTGCAGCCTCACCACTGCACCCTGAAAGAGCTAAGGGGCTTCTCTGCCCCAGTGCCTGCTCTGGGTTGAAGCCTGTACCATGGGGAAGAGAGGGGAACCAGGAAGGGGCGCTGCCCACAAGCGAACTGAGCCCTACCTACAAGAGAACAGGAGCTCACCAGGTCCTGTGCTGTGCCAGAGACCTGTAAAACAGGCAGCAGTGTCTACCGAGAGGTTACTTTGTAGCCCTGGCTGTAACTGTCAAAGCTTTGTGTAATTTTCCTGAGATTTCTCAGTATGTTCCCATTAGAGGGAAGAGCATAGTGATTCACTGTTACCATATGCACCAAGAGCTGTTTGCCAAAACCACAGTGGCTGGAAGCTGCTGCCTCCTTCAGGAGGGCTGCACTCTAGTCAGACCAGTGTTCCACATCTCCATCGACACCAGCAGCTTCAGACAGTGTCTCTTAAGGTTCTACAATTCAAGTGGAAACGAGGGAATAATCTGTGGACACATCCACTATGAGAACTGTTAGGGATGTGCTGGTCTGAGCTTTCTCCCCAGACACATTTTTTGGCTGTGTTCCACCTTAGGCTTAGCTGAGCTCAACTGAGTTTGTGACAGCTCTCCAGTGCTCTTCTTCCTTTTAACCTAGCACGAGGGTCAAAGGAAACTCTCTTCCCCATGTTGGGAAAAAACAGGGTGAGGGGATCAGTCAGTAAAATGCTGCAAGCCCTTCAAATCTGGGAACAGTTAACAGTTCAAGAAAGGGTTGAGATGAGAGCTGAGGGTACTGTTTGGAGGGGAGAAGTTAATTTTTGCTCATGTTTCTATCCAGTTCACAAACCATCAAGTAACTGTGTCTTTCCTTTAATAAATGCTTTTCCCCTTCAAAAATGCATGTTGTTTCACAGTTGAAATGCTTGCTTAAAGGATGTGCTCCTGCTATTTCTACAGCAGTTATTTTTTGGCACTCCAATAGTCTTTAGGATGTCGCTACAACTGTGCTGGGTGGGTCTGAGTGATTTGGTGTTCATACACAGATCTGTGCCCAGCTTCCTCTCCCTATGATTCATTCATATGATGGACACAAGGCATAGCTAAACTCTTGTTTTATGTGGTATTTCAGAACAGCTTTATTCTTGACTATCCAGTGGAATTTGCGAATAAAGGAGTCTTACCCAGCTTTACAATATAAAACTTCTGTATTTTCCAATATTAAGTGGAAGGCTTTGGTTTGTTTTGCTATTTAAAGAACAGAGGGGGTCTGGCATTCTGTTAAGTGACAGTTGAATATTCATTCTGGACACAATTCAGGATGGAAACCAAGCAGCATGATTTGAACTGTGTGCTCACCCTCTCTCTCTTCTGTATACACCCTGAAACTTGTGGTGTGCCAGTATTGCCTAGTGCAGCTCAGCAGTAGGGTTGTGGCTACTTCAGAGTCTAGAAAGGGTCTGCGCCTTTGTTACTGTGAGGGAAAGCAGATCATGATATTCTGAAAACACTGGTAAAAACTGACATAATGGGAGAAGCAACTGTGTCATAGCAACTTCTTGTCCAGTAATTAAGAGCGGGTGTTCACACTCCTCAGCTTGTCCCTGAGGCGGGGATAGGAGGAGATGAACTTCAGAATATGACCAGCTGTCAAGATGGAGTTTATTAGAGACTACTGTTATTAGCTCTGGTATTTCTGTTGACAAACAAGCATGAGAGTCTCTCTTACCACCTCACTCTGTCACAGGAGAGCATTAAAAGTAATTAAATCTAGAAGGTAATCATTAATTACAGCTCTGCCATATCTCAGAAACTGCTGGTTACTCATCTGCCACGGAGCTGGTCTGTGCTCTGAACACTCTGCCTTGTTGCCTGAGATGAACAAGGCTGTGCTCTGAGCCAGTGTAGCTGGGTTAGCTCCACTAAAGCAACTAGAATGAGGTGAGACACATCCACCAGTGTTCTGACTTTCAGATGTTATATGTCTGCTCCTGAACATTCCAGCTTCAGTGGACTTTGACTTGGGCCATATATCTACAAGCACGTTGCTCTATAACATCCAGCAATTTCCATAATGGTAAATTCCCAGGCAAGAAACAAGTTCTTTTTTCATTACATGCGCTGTTGGGTTTCAGTTCCAACAGCAAACTAGAAAGGTCTAAGAAATATTCCAGTCAATCTCACAGCATCTTAAAATATCTCTCCCTAATTAAACAATATCCAATTCATTTCTTGTGTCAAAACAGAATGAAGCAATTCATCTATGTCATGGTTTTGAGCCCATTATGGACAGTGTTTTTTACAGTGTGGATTGAATAAAGACCTACAAAATAAATTATTTCTATTCTTCAAGCTTCATTCTGTCTAGCCTCTCAAAACACGAAATTGAATACAGTATTAAATATTGAACCCTTGTTGAAACTGCTGTATTTGCTACCAAGCTGCTTTATTTTGATGGCTTTTGACATAATCTTGAGTAACGTTCAGAAATTTTTACTATAGTCTGATACTTATCTAATTTGACCCAGCAGATACATATTCAACAATATAAATTCCACCAGGACAAACAGTATATTGATACCGAATAGGGTTTGATCAGTGTTCTGCTACTGAATTTAAGGATATTCTCTAGAATTAGATGAAGCTGGTAGTGTGGAGTAGTTGGCTGAAGTTACATGCAACCCCACCAGAATGTATTCATAGTGTAACAGTCTATGTTGCAATATTAATTACTTATCTTATTTTACAATTGTTGGAAAGGACCATAAATCAGAAAAGTATGAGCAAAAGTAGTAGAATTCCACATAACCACCCTTTGCTAACTTTTCTTCAAGATCTTTCCCTATCCTACTTGGTTCTATAGGCACTGTCTTAAAGTGAGCTTAGACTGCTATTGTACTCTCAGCATTCCCCAGCTCTTATTGAAGCCAAATTTACCTTAATTTTTAAAACGTGTTCCACAGTGTGCTCTTAGATCAGGACAATGGTGTTAAATTAAGCAAAACGTAATATTTGGAAAGCCTTATTAGGTATGTACAAGTGCTCAAGGAAATGCCAGGTGCAAAGATGCAGTCTGGGGAAGCTGCCACCTACATTCAAAAGTGGTGTGAGCAGTGAAGGTTGTGAACAGAGCAGGCAAGAAGCACTAAAGTTAAAGTTACTCCCTAACTCTATGATCCTTCAAAACTTAAGTTTTACAGAAACATTCAATTGAGCAGTACTGTTAAATATAGTGTTCTGCTTCAGCTTTTCATTTTGGCTGTGTCTGTTTGAGTTCTCATCCAGCCTCCTCCACTCTGTCTGTCTTGGTAGTTTTCCTGCTTCCTTTTCCCTGCTCTTGGCGCTCTGCTCCCTGGCTCCCTTGCCAGCCTTCCCCCATACCCTTCCTGCCACAGAGCATGAGAAGGGACTTGCCCACCACAGTGGTCCAGTGAAATGGGACACTTCTTCCTGGGAGGGATCAGGCACTGCACAGGCTGCATCAGGTGCTTTCTCTTTGGATGGTTAAAGAGCAGCTATTTCTCAGCCTGTTTCCTAGCTTTAGGAAAGATATCAGAGAAGGAGAAGGGCTTCTTCTTTTTTCACTTTTCCCCATCCTTCATCTCAAAATGCACTCGCCTCCTATTTCTTTAAATCTGCATCAGGAAAATAGGCAGGAGGCTGGGGAAAAAAAAAAAAAAAAAAAAAAAAAAAAAAAAAAAAGAACAAAACAAAAAAAGTTTTAAAATAATAACAACAGGTCTCTAAAAAAAAGGCAGCTTCAGCTGAGGCAGCCTGTGAGTTGAATTCTGCCAGATTCTTTGTCCATCTCACTTTCCAGCAACGCCCTTTTCTGCTCTGAGCACAGTCCTCAGCTTCTCTTGTCCTTGACTATCCCCACATGTTGGAGGAATACATGTTCTCATTTAAAATGCTTGTGTTGCTGGCTCTGACTTGTCATCTTTTCTTCAGACACTTTTGATACTTGGATTTTTTTTCTAGACAGCTCAAGAATGTTGCAGTTATATGAAAAGCTGTTTTTGTTTAAAAATGGTATTTCTCTGGACTTTTTGAAGATGAAGAAAAGTTTGCAAAATAACTTAAATGTTCTCTACAGGCAGCAAGGGGGGTAAATCTCTGCTTATTAATATCCTGGAGTTTGATCAGCCTTGTTGTTTTAGGCAATGTGACACGTACTGGTTTATAGCGGCAGGTTGGGAAAGCTGAGTGCCCAGGCTGTTTTTTATATCTGTAAAGAGCAAAATCAAGATCCAAACACTGTGAATTCACCTTCCTGTGCAGAGTCACCTCTCACCTCAGTATCTCTGGGTTATGAGGTACCACACAGATATCTCTTAGAAAATATGCACCTAGTTAAGAACTTCAGCAAAATGATCTCCTATGGTGCATCCAGGTGTGAGGAATGTATCCACACAGCAAGGCTCAGGCTTTCTCCCTTAATGCTGTTGGTGACTAGGATGGGAGGGGACTGCTGACTCTTGCAGGTGGAGGAGTTGGCCTCTCCTGTGTCTGATTGTGGGAAGCGTAAGCAATGCACCTCACTGACATGGACAGCCTCCCTGGTTCATGCTGTTCCTGGTGATGGCAGAAAAGCCCTGCCTTCAGCAGTTCAAGCACAGCAAAAGAGGTGGCTGTGTCAGTGCCAGGAAAGCGAAACTGCTCCTTACAGGGAATAATTGTCCAACTGGGAAGCAAGGGGCAACAGGACAGGAACTCCTTGTCCTAAGTCCCATCAGGGCCAGGTGAACTGAAGGAGAGCACATGTTCACTTTCGCGTGCCAAAACCCAGAAGAGGCCAAAAAGATAATATTCTTAGTAGCAATATTCCGTTCCCATAGCAGTGCATTAACTCTGTAGTAACGAGGACTGAGAGAAAGTAACCACCATAATATTAATTCCTTTCTCTAGTGAAAACCAAAAGTTCTAACTCATAGAACAACCACCTTGCTGCTCTTTAAGAGAGAAGTAGGAATATGGTGTGTCGTGACACTTGTGCTGGGCACACTTTGAACTGAGTCAAGGCAGTATTCTCATTTTTATTGCCCTGATAATTCTATGTCAGTGGGCTATATGAATACTTATTAAGCAGTGTTATTAAAAACTCCAGCACTTTCTGTCCAGATAGAATTCATTGTGCTTTGTTTATAGATTCTAACCTGTATGTCTTCAGAGGTTATGTAACATCATCCCAAAGATTTATGTGTCTCTGCCCTCTTTGTCCTGGGTGGGAAATGGAAATCTCTAGGCAAAGACACTTGAGCTCAGGAAAAAGAAAGATCCAGTTTTATTATGCCACTGCAGCAGCTGAGAGACTGGAGTCACCACTGCTCTTCCTGAGCACTATCACTAGTCCATAGGCTCGGTCCACTTGTAGTTAAAATGCACTCTGATCTCGGGTCATTCAGTGTTTCGCCTTCACGTGCTCCAGCACTTTTTTGCAGGATGGCAAAAGCACGTTGCTCTAGACCTGCACAGGCCCCTTCACATCACCAGGATCTTCACCCTAGAAGTGAAGCCCAGTGACAGTTCAGCCAGTACTGTGGAAGGATTGAAAGGGACAGCGTGTTTATTCTCTTTTTAATGATCTTTTTATGATGTTCCTGGGCCTACAGTTTTGAGCACTTGCCAGCAACATGTTAAGCAACCTAACTAATGATTGTTACAGTTACCCAATATTTTTGCCTCAAAGCAGAGACTGTATATTTCTTTTTAATAACAGACTTGTGTAGTCCCTAGAAAATGGAGCCCAGATCCTTAGATGCACTAATTCAGTGACTGACCTTATTAGTTTCTTTTGAATTATGAGTACTCATGTGGTAGTTAGATGTACTAAGTCAGTCCAATGTTTATTAATAGCTTTCATTTTATATTTCCTTCCTTATCTTTTTAATAAAGTGAGCATATTACTGAATAAATGTGGTAGAGTTTCTCTGATATCACCAAAAATGGATGCGATGACTGAATCATGGCCACAATTAAAATAGAAGAGATAAATCCAGAGACTCAACTGAGCAAATCATGAGATTAATATGGCCGATAACTTGTCAAGGGTTGTGCAAAAGGTATTTCCTTTGTGGTGCTTTGGCATGAGGGAAAGTTGAAGGAGACTATTTCATTTCAATCCAGGGCTTGAGCCTGTCCTAGGCAGCATGGTGTGGTGACCTAGACAGCAAAGATAGCACCAGTCCCTTCTGGTCTTAGGCCCTTGCCAAGTGAGACTGCCCAAAACAGATGGCAATCCATCCTGGTTCGTTTAATTTGCCCTCAGCAGCTTTCTGTGAATGCTCTCTCGTTAAATCTTACTGTTGTTGCAAGTTTCTAGTTTATGGTTTGTTTCTGTTACTTGCCCCTTCCACACAGTAATACAGAATCTGTCAACACAAAAATGCTATTTAAATCCTACACATTAGCAGTTCTTAAATGACATTCCTTGCTGACTGCGGACTATGAGCAGCTGATGGTGGCAGACCCAAAGAGGGGGGAGGAGTAGAAGGAGTTGCTTTTGGGAAATGATAACAGCTAAGAAGCAAACATAATTAAAAGTTCCCCAAAATGCATGTGTTCGCATTCACTACTAGAACATGAAGACACTTTTTCATCATGATAAAATGGCGTTTAATTTGCTTTGTTTAATTTGGTTTTGGCATATTAATATCCTGTGGTTCCCAGGACCCCTGTGATGAGCCCCAGCTGGAGGAGGCAGCATAGCCAGTCTCTGCTGGAAGCTGTCTGTCAGGTTTTTGGGCGGCCTGACCAGGTAGGAAAGGAGAGGCAGTGACATTGATGCTTGCCAGAAAACTGGTGCTTTCCTTCTTTCTGTCCTGCAGTTTTATACAGACATTTCCCAATGAACTGGCTTTGAAATCTTTAGTGTCCTAAGCAGAGGGAAGGAGGGCACACACTCCCATCACACTGGTCACTAGTAGACTCCATATTACAGTGGAAAATCCCACAGTCAAATGAGTATGGTTGCTGCTTTCCTGCTTAGGTTTTGTTGTTTTTTTTTTCTCTTGGAATTGGCTCATTCTGTTGTAGCCAGGTGTTCTTCCAGAAATGCAGATTATCGGGAGGCAGTGGGTCCGTGCCAGGAAGAAGGGTGTTAATGCCACCACTTAGGTTAATGGACATTAGTTCTGCTGACTGTGGGTCTAATGATCTAATCTGCACAGTCACTGCCTTTTCCTTACAGTTGTTATTCCTTGATCTAAATTAGGAAACTAATAGTTGTAAGATCATAACTTGCTCTAATGACTCTTCACCTAGAATCAGAAGTTGCTTTTGCATGTCTCTGAATAGATTGCTCTTCTAACCAAACAATTAAAATTTTCCCAGCTCAGCTAGAAGCTGAGCCTGTCCCCCTCATGTGGAGTCTAAACTGTATGTAATTAGATCTTTAATTTCTATTAGACTATGAAACAGCAGCCTAAGGTTCATCAAAGAGAGGACAAATCCTGTAACCTTTTACAGGAGTGGTGTTAGTTCTGTGTTTGTGTGATATCAGATTGTGTTCACAGTGGCAATTTACTCAGTGGTAGTTTTACTGCTCTTTGCAAGGACTCTAACTTCTGATTTTCCTCCAAAATAAATCCCTTTTTCAGAGAGTTGATTCTTGGTGATGATGTAGAGAAAAAAACTAACAGTGTGTGTTAGAGTAGAAACTATTCTGAAAGCAGGCAGGAGCCGAGCGTGTACCCATCTGTAACATGTGGCTTTCTGTCACTGAAAAAATCTTTTCCCCTTAAGAACAAATCCTCCCTTCTGCCCCCACCTCCTTTACCTCACCTCCTTAGCAGGAGCAGCACTTTAAAGTGCCACAAGGCAGGTGGGCAGACAGGCTGCAGGGACAGTGGGTCACCAGCCTATTTCTCATTTGTGGAGGCTGAGCCCAGGGAAGGGGCAGATAATGTTCGTAAGGCCATGTGAAACGTCTTAGAAACACTTTCCTGTTAACATCTTTCATCGAGAATAGCTGATTGCCAGTGCCCTGGGGAAAGGTCGATTTAGCTTCAGTAGGTGTTGTGCTTGGCCTATGTTATATTAATATTTGTCCCTCTCCTTAACAGAGGGGGGTTGAGGAATGGCACATGCGTTGGCTTCTGTATTCAGCTTCTTACTGCAATTAAGTGTTTAAAATATCTTCTTATCCCCTGGTACCATAAATATTTAGACAGTTTATTGTATGATTATATTTGTGCATGCCTCTTGTGATACAGGCTGATGAGGATTTAAAAAAAAAAAAGTCAAGAAATTGGGGAAAACTGAAAAGGTCCATGGGCTTTTGTACACTTCCAAGGCACATGTTTGTATTGTGGGTAGCACTCTAGGCAGTTACTGTACAGCTAGAACATTTCAGAGTTTTATCTTCCTACAACAATTACCCTACTAATAGTCATTTTTCATTAGACTGCAGTAACCCAGGTGCAGTCTCCATGTTCCAGAGACCAGAGGCAAGTCTCAGTCAGATAAAATCTAGAAAGAATGTAGGCACACAAGTGTGGGGGTGGTGAGCAAGTAGAATCAAATGATCATGGCAAAGGCTGTGAAAAATCTCATCATTTTAGGTGCTTGGTTTTCTGTATTAAATTCATTTATTTCACCTTTTTGTCGTTGTGTAAAATCAAATCAGATAAATAGACTGCCAGTTCATGCAGACTTATTAAATGGGCCTTCAACTAATGTGGGCAAAGATACCTTTTCATCTCTCATAGGAAAAAATTCTGGTAAAAATTTAGTTTAAAAAATATAAATTATGTTGTTTTGGGGTTTTTTTGCCGTTCTCTGTTGTCATACCAAGATCAAAGTCAGCCCTTCATTTCACAGCAGCCAGCATCTTTATTTTACTCTAAACATGGATAGTGTATGTCTCTTGTATATTTTAAAAAGTTCCATCCCAGAAGCCCATGTTAAGCTGTTTCAAGATGCTGGCCTTTATTTTGTCCTTGTTCTTCAGGGGACATCCAGAGCCATTTGACTAAAATGAGAAGAAATACACTGATACCAAGACAGCCTAAATGACAGATGAATCAAACCATGTACCTAACTCAGATGAAGTTTATTCACTGCTTGAGTTGGGTATAGATTTTTTTCTGATCTCTGTGCACACAGATGAATTTTGTTTCCAACAGTCATCTGCTGGGAAAATAGAGATCTGCCATATTTAGCACAATCTAACTCAAAGTGCAGTGAAGTGTGTAGAGACATTCCTGTTGATAACTGAGATTTAGGTTGGACCCATACAGTTTTGAACAAAACTCAGATTATATTGATTAATCAAACTTGCAAAAGCAAGAACATTGTAACACCTTCCAAATTGCATGACAGCTGTTTGCAGAGGTGGCCTTCCAGCATATGGGAAAAGCGGTATCCATCCAGCAAATGAACCTGTATTACAAAGCCAAAAAATTGCCTCCGGTGAGCATCCTCTAACCAAGGAGACGGTAGCTAACTACCAGCTGTTTTCCAGCTGACTCAGAGAAAACAGCTGCTACCAAAACAGCAGTGTAACACTCATCATAACCACAGCCAGGTTTTCTGAAGTGCCTTCTAGGTATAAAACCAGAACTTAGCAGCACCGCATTTGTAATTTGCAAGCATTGTAAGGAATAGAGCCAATGGGGAAGGAAAAAAGAAAAAACAAAAACAAAGCAAAAGAAAAATACCAAAGCAAACAAAATAAAAACAAACAAACCCCACGCAAACCCCAACAACAACAAAAAGTCAAATTGTGCTTGCACAGTAGATGCAAAGAAGTGAGTTTGTGGGGAAGAAACAGAATGTCACTTCTCGCTTTTCAGTGAGCATATATACAACCAACAGCTGTTGTATCTGCATAACTTTCTGAAAGAGGGGGCTACTTTTCAGAAAGCAACTTATACCAGATGTCCTCAAGGAATGAGCAATTCAGAGGTGTGATTGGAACCAAACTTTGTGAGCAGAGGAATGATCAGAATTTTTTACTGGTTTGGTCTTCACTAGTTTGGCCCTGTAATAGACAATGTTGCCCAGGTGTAACACCGGGGATGTTCTGCTCCTTTAGTATCCGCTTAGCTATTTGCAATCTGTGTATCCTGTTGACCTGCTTAGGTATAAGACTGTGGGTAGTTATTTCATTAAGTATGTATTTTAAGCAGAAGATGAGTGATCTGGCAATATGGGAGTGCTTTTGTTATTTTTCACTACCCTCTGCACAACAGGATGATGAACCACGACTAGACATGGAGATCTGTGGGAAGCCACTTGGTTTCTGTTCTTTGTCCTGGGCTGCCTACTGCATATAAAATGGATAATTCTTTCATTTCATCTAGATAAACAGAGGTGACATTACTTAAGCATTTGACATGTCAGATTTGGGAGTTCTGAGGTAGGGTGACAAGCTACCTCTGTTCTGCTATTACATCTCACCCCTGAAAACATAGTGCATGAAAAGTGAGTGTAGCTATGAAAGTACACTGGGGCTTAGGACGATCTGTGCTTGTCTGCAAGTAATGACTGTTCTCTGGCTGTTGGGAATTAGTGGATTAGGTCCATTCCCTATGTGGCTCTTCATAGGGAATTGCCATATATTGTTTTGTTTGGAGACCTATTCAAATTTCTCAAATTTGGGAAGTTAATTTCACAGTGAGTAAGTCTCAAGAGAAAAGTTCCTGTGGATATACCATAGTAATCAAGAGTAGCTGTAAATCAAACTGCAGGCAGAGTAATGGTTCTCTAAAAATCCCAGATATCCTGGGATGCTGCCTCTTCAGATGCTTTGTACTCTTTTCCTAAGGCCTCATTCTGCAGCTATGAGCTGTTTCTCTAGTGCTTCTCAGGCTGATTATGTATATTGAAAGGAAACAACTGTTGTCAGAGGATAGCTGGTCAGGAAAAAAATATTAAAAGAAAAAAAAAAAACAAGATGAGAAACAAGATATGTAAAAAGAATGGGGCTAAAATCTAGAAGACTACACCTAAGTGGGAGAAAAGGAGGCCTGTAATAATAATTTCCTGGTTTTCGCCAGGCTTAGGCATCTTATTTTTGTTTTTGAGATTCCCTCTTTGTGTGCCTGCATTGTGTGTCTTACTATCTGTAGCGTATTTCTTCATACAGGCAGCATCCTTGTACAAATCCTCATCCATCATCACACAAATGTGTGGAAGAGCACTAATGTCTCTCCAAATTTTAGGACAGTGTTCTTACTTTGGACTACCCTTTCAACACATTGTGCATTCGTGCAAAATGCAAGGTGTATACAGCAGCTGATGGCAGCTGGTACAGATTCATCAGTACCAGATTTCTGTCTACTGGTGTTTAATTTGTGTCTAAAGCCCCTTGACAAGGGTCGAAGTTTCACACAGATTTCATGTGTAGTTGGTATCATTAGCTGAATCTCCTCTTGAGGTCCTTGGGTGTCTATTAAAAAGGAGCTTAGTTCAGAGCATGGCTAGGGTCTCTGTCCTTTTCCTATTTGTCTACTTCAATGAAACTTCTAGGAATTTAATTACTTTTGAGAAATCTGTGATTCTCTAGTTTGGTTGAAAGCAGGCAATTAAATAAATAATGTATGAAGGAGAAAAGAGTTGCATGCTCGTAATCAATGTGATCTCCCATAAGCCCTGTTTCCACTGGAAAGAAGGCTGAGACCTGACCTCCTCACCGTACTACAAAGCTGTTTCATGTCTCTAGCAGTGAGGATGTAGCAGTAGCTATCTGTCCTGAAAATGAGCAGTAACTGAAAATGATTAATGGTGCTACAAAGACAGCACACTTAAGAATTTAATACTTGTTTGTTTGAAGTCTGTATGAAGCTTTTCTTCCCTAATGTTTTCGCAGTGCACTTGTATGAAATTATGTAGCCCAAATGGGCACGTACACTCAAAACACTCAAAGGTTGCAGTGCAGCAAGGTTAAATAATTTTTCATGACAAGTTAGTTTTCTTGTGGTTTTTCTTCTAGTTAGACATGAAACAACTGTAATTTCATTAATGGCTTGCAGTCTTGTAGTACCACTGGAAGTCCTGATTTGAGTGATTTAGCTTTCCCATCAATAAAGAGATGATCTCATTATCATTCAATGAGCCAAGCAACTTTTGCTGGTTAGAACTGCTAGAATTAATGGGACAATGATGGTCACCATTTTGAGCACTCCTGTGATGGCTTCCTGAGGGTATTACCTGGGAAGATTCTTTTAACATCGAACACCAGTTACCATTTTGTCCACTGTTGCATGATAAATAACAGCAAAGTCTGTAATCTTGCTAATCTACTCTTTGCCAAACTGCACATTATATAAATAGGGCAAGGGGAAGATAAACCACTCCTTCCCATTTCTCAGCATAGATCGAGTGACAGAGTGGGAAGTGATTTCCTCTGTATTCCAAAGGCTTCATTACTTTTTATAAAATACATCATAGCCTGTTAAGAGGAATGATAAATTATTAAATCGAAATTACAATTCTCTCAATCAATACACAATACACATTCTGGTCACAGTATTTTTTTTCTCTTCACTTACTTAGTAATTAACAAAATTCTGTAATGTGCTATGGCTCTCCTAGGTATTACGAACAGAGAGAGTATGTGGTAATTGCAGTTAAGAACCCCAAGCTAGCTATTTACTTAATGCTGATGTATCTTCATGCTTTGTCACTATCGACAGCAGTGCTGTAACTTTGCTTTCATTCTGTACATTTTCCAGAAATCTTTCTTCTAAGCTGCTTCATGATCTTTAACAAACATAACAAACATAATGAACACGTTTACAGAATGCAGTAGAGCATTTCCCTCTGGAGCACCATCTCTCACGGGTAGGGGTCCTTTAGTCTTGGCTCTGTCACTCCTCCGCAGGCTCCTGCTTGCCCTTGGTCGCTGCTGGGTTGGGAACACAGCCAGACCACAGCACCAGCCCTCATGGCCCTTACATTGTACTTGCTGCAGATCCTCTTGGCACAGGGGAGGGACAGGCCACATGCTCAATTCCTCCCCCGGTGTGAAGTCAGAAATATATTTGAACTTGGATTTGGGAAGCATTCCTGGGTTTAGATCCAGCCGTGGCTTCCCACTTCTCTGGGTCAGCTGTAGCCAGCACATATGCCTCCGGGGAGCAATGGTGGGCAGCTCAGGTCTGCCATGTGCAGCTTTTCTAACGAGGCAGGGAGACATTGTTTTTCTAAGTCGGTACTGGGTCTGTTTTCTAGCACAGAACAAATTTCTGCAATAAAATGCTGGCTTGCTGTCTTTAGGTACCATATAGAAAGGTAGTGGTGCAGACATACTGTCGCTTTTAAGAAACTGTTTTCTCTATATTTCAAGGTGCCAAGTTGGTTAAAAGTGCTCTTGGAGGTCAGACAAGAAAACAGTTCATTTTGATTCTGCAAAAGAACCCAGATGGGCTTATAACAATAGTCAAGAAGATCTCACTAAGGCATGCAGACTTCACTCCCCACATTTTTTGGGCCATTTTGTTATCTGAATGATATGTGCAAAAGTCATGTGTATATGTAGAACAGATAAATATGACTGGGAGGCGAGTTTGGATCTGCCTCATTCCTGTTACAGAAAAACACACTATTATGGCAACACAAACTCTTCACAATGGTTAAGCCTAAGAGAAAAGAAGCAAGTATTACATACAAATAATCTTTGCTCGAAATAAATATTATTGACATAAAAAAGGGCAACTTTCTCCTCTGGGGAAAACAGTTAATAGTTCTAAATAAAACTTGCTGCTTGAGGTGTGGAAAATCCCCAGTGCTGCCGGAAGGTCTGTTGTACAACACATGGCACGTCACCTGTCCCTGCCTAGAGTTAGCCTTTGTTATTGCAGAACTGCAGGGTTTGTGAGCCCTTGAGCATTCATGTTACACCACCACATTTAACAAGCAGTGTGGGAGCAGCACTGCTGCTACCAGTCGTTCCACCTTTCATGCTCCTGAAAGCCTTGAATCTGGGATTGATTTGCTTCATTTGCTGAAGCCATTGGCACAAACCTCAACTCTGAAGACATGAGATGCTAAGGAATTTTGTATGCAATGTTCACATCCAATCCAGATTGTTTTAGCTTTGTATTTGGACAGAGCTTAGAAGGTGCTAGTCACCTTTCTATCTCCCAAATACAGTTTTTGCCAGCATGTAGCATTAACCAGCCCCTTAGATTCGACTGTGCACAGTTGGAAAGCATTTTGCCTCAGTATTGAAGAACATTTCAGGCAGTAAGCTATTAAGGCAGACATAACTTAAATTAAAAAAGATGCTTTGGCTTGAGTTTAGGTAATAGATACTGTTCTCAAAACAAGGGCTGAAACTTCCTGGTGCCACCTGGCAACTAAAATGGGGACAATGTTGGGGAGTTCAAACCACTCTGATCCCTAAATGTTGTTCAGACAATCTTTTTCTGTTAGTCTTGTGTGTGGAATATCTGCCTTCTGGTCATTCAGAAAGTACTTGTTTGTTTTCTTTTTTTTTTTTTTTCATGGTCCCATATCTGTTCAGAGGTGGATTCAGGAAGTACCAAGATACATGGAAGGGTTTTACTTAACTGCTAAGTAGGCTTTTCTAAATCTCCTATGCTGTACAGTTTGCATTAGTTTTAGATTAAGTTTATTTTTTAGATTATCCACACTGGTTCAGCAATCCCTTCTAAAGCCCAAACGATGTAATAAATAATGGCTGAGAAAGTTGGGAGCCAGGCTCCATGTGAAAGAATCTTTTTAAGGCACACCAGATGTTCAGAATGGGAGATTCAATCAGGGCGTGGGTCCATAAAAGGAGAAGCATAATAAGTGAAACTTATTTTATCAAATTTCTCTTCAAAAATTCCCATCATGCCTCACCAGTATTAGAACAGTTCTGTAGGGGAAGCCGTGAATTCATTAGATAGCCCATATTTGCTGAACCACCACCTTGTCTTCTACACTTCAAGGTGAGTTTTCTTTAATGGTTTCTAGTGCTGTAATAAAAAGAAATGAGCATAAGATTCTCTAAAGTTCATAGGGAGATAATAGCATGTAAATCAAGGAGTAACTATATTAGTCATGAAAGCTGGTGGGAAAAAAAAAACCAACTAACTAAAATAACTAACTGACATTGATTTCAGTGGGATCAGAATGTCAGCCAGCTTCCTGCTAATGCTAATACCAGTCTCTACCTCCTTATATGGGAGGAATTTGTTGGGGGGGGGGGAGGGGGAAGAGAAATTATAGCCTTGTAGGAAAATGAAATATTTTTTTACATGACTCAGAACTTCTGGTACCCCTATTAATATGGGAAAGGCTACCATTCAGGGCTTTAATTTACACTAACATAGTTGAAGTTCAATAGTTCTTTCTTAAACCTGAAAGCAGCTTGATGCAAGGCTTTGGAGAGTATCATGGGTTGAGTGATCTTCATCTTCTGTAAAAATCACAGGTGATGAAACCAAAAGAAAGCAGTTTGATCCTCGCTCAACCCAGCCCAACTTCTCAACTGAAGTTCACTCTTTTTTTTTTTAAAGTCTGAAATACAAGATATACCTTCATTCAGAACAGGTGGGAGACCTAACTCATCTGACAAAACTTACTCCACTGCTTTCCTTAAATTCCCTCTGTAGCCTGTGGTAAAAGCAGAGTAGGAGGAAGCAAGAGGAAAGACATGGACACACAGAAACTTGGGAGCAGGACCTGAAATTAGGAAGTGTTTTTCCTCTGGAGGACACAGAACACCCTTATTTGTCTTGTGGCAGTACACAGTTTTGGCACACGGTGTATGACGGTAATATTATGTTACGTTATCTTATTCTGCTATATTGTGTAATACTGTACTATTTTACATACACTATTGCTTGATGGGGGTAAAATACTACAAGCCTGCATTTCTCTTCCTATTCTAATTGGAAGAAGCAGCTCTACACATTCACTTCTATAGATGCCTTTATCAGGCAAGACTGAGAGAAAAAGGTATCATTAGTCTAATAATGAGCCTGTGAGCTTTTAGCAATTATGTTTTCTCCCTACCTTGCTCCTGGAAAGTGCCAGGTGCCTATAGGGAAAGAGATTATGAAAGTAAGTTGTATTTTCTCACTAACCTAACGAGTACAGAAACATACAGAGATGGAGTTCCCTTGGCTAATTATTTAGTCAGCAATCACTCTGGTTGTCCCTGCCATGAAACCAAGAAACAGAGGGAGTATAATAAATACATAAACTGGTGTTGGTGACCAGGAAAACATGTCACAGTTGGATGGCATAGGCCTCAGGACATGCTGTGTGGAAAACTGCATTTAAAGCAATGACAAAACAAATTTAATTAAAATTTTGATAAAATTTCAAGCCAAATTTCTAATTTATTTACTATATGGCGAACTGAGTAAATTCATGTTGTAAAAATCCTCTTCCTTATTTTCAGAGTTATTAAGTAGCTAGACGAATTTGATTGCTTTTGGTTTTGTTATCTATCTATACTAATTGTTATCTATCTTTTTAGATAACTTTACTTATTTGTTATCTATCTTTACGAATTCATAAAGCAGGGCTTAGGGCTTAGTCTTGGGATATAAATCTCTACCCATACTGAGAACAAGATTCTCTCTTTTCTCCCTCTCTCTTTTCTCCCTCTCTCTTTTCTCCCTCTCTCTTTTCTCCCTCTCTCTTTTCTCCCCCTTATCTCTCCCCTCTCCTTCCCATCCTCTCTCTTGCAATTAAATGTTATCTACTGTAGTTATGCAGTACAAAAAATTCATTTCAATCCTCTGTAGAATTTCTAACTGTGAGCATCCCTCCTGGACCCCCTCCCCTTAGGGGTGTTAGTTCATGTGTGCTTGAGAAAATCAACTCTAAATAGACATAGCTCAACTATTTGGTTAAGAAAATCTAACTTATTAACTACATAACCCCGCTGGGACTGGCAATACCTCTTCTTGCACAATAACAGAGGTACTGCAGAAGCATTATGTCAGCTTTTTCCAGTCTGCTTAAACAACCCTTAAATCTCACTAAAATAATTAAAGGGGAATTTCAAGCATGATGCTTTACCAAAAAGGGGTTGCATTTCAAACTTGACTTATCAAAAATAATTAAGCTAAGAACTTTTGTATTTTTGGGCAGGTCTGGAGAGACAATACCCCAGTTTCATGCAACCCCTATCCTGTCACCTTCCCAAAATACAGTTTGAGTGGTTATTTTGTTCCCAGCATGCAGTGGAAGCAGCTATTGCTCACTATCCAAGGTGCCTCGGCCCTGTAAAAGCCATAGGCCTCATATCTTGAGAGCCATCTACTGGCACCTTGTCTGGTATCAGCATATTGCATATCCACACACTCTGCTCAGTTACAGAGCTGGCATGTAGCAGATCTTACATCCTCCTGCTACAATGGAAATAAGAACTATTTAGAGCAGTCTAAGCTCAGAAATCATCTGCAGGGGATCTCTTGGAGTCCTTCTTGCACCAGACTCCTCCGTGCACTGTCTGCTGGTGTACAGTGAGGCAGGGGCTAATGCGGAACAGGGGGGGATTGCAGAGAACTTCTCGTAACTGCTGTGTATTTCTCTTACCCGACATCTAATAGTGATTGCCTTGCTCCAAAGTTCTGGCACATTTTAGGAAGCAAAGGAAAAACAAGTGGCAAGGCTGTACTCTGGTCAGAGTTTGCTATTTCCATAGGAAGCAGAAGCCCTTGCCAGTTCTAGTCTGCTTCTTCCATGGTCACCAAGGAGGGACTGAGACCCTGTACTAGGGCTGCAGCAGGAGGGAGGTAGACACTCTACCGAGGCAACTTGTGCCAGAAGGTCCTGCTTCTCCCAGGAGCATGGGACTATTGGATAATGGATCAGGGTGCATACTGTGCCTCCAAACCTCATAGGACAGGGTCTGGGAGTGGAGAGGGGTCAGCAAAGACACGGATCATCAGCAGAAATATAAAGGGGTTGAGAGGTTGGAGAGAGGGTTGAGTAACTTTGTGGATATCACAAGGGCAGAGATATCTTGTTCACCTTAAGTTTGGGCCTCTCAGTATTAGCAGACGCAAAAGCCACTTTTCACGTGTTGGCCAGGATGCTTTCCGGTTTTGTGTCACAGACCTATGAAAAACTACTCTGCTGCTGTTCTCAGAGTACATACGAGTGTTGTGCAGTACTGCACTCTACCTTTAATTCCTCTTCCTTTAAGTGGAAGCTTTAGACTTTCTGTTTAAGGCAACAAGGTATTCTATACTGTCCCAGAGCTTTACTTGATGTACTTGACAAATTGGTTTGTTGGGTTTTTTTTATAAGTTACCTTTTTTAGGTATCATTTGACATCACTGTTTCAGTTAGTGAAGAATCTTCATTTGCATTTTTTACTATTTTGAGCTGGTATGCCTTCAAATAAAAGTAACTATTATTTAGAAATCTCGTGACTGATCACAAAAAGTGTTTCTATCATACACAAGCAATGACATTTTGAATAAAAATTTAATTACATGGAGTGAGCTGTTTTCATATTTCAACAATATTTTTCTGTACTGCTGTTTTGTTTCATTTAAGGTTAAGTTAAATGCGCGTGTGACAGCTTGCAAATCAGATAGGAGATTAGTGTGGCTTGGTAGAGTACTATACCTGGCTAAGCATTGTTGCCATACACTAAATTGGAAACGAGATTCGTTTTCATTAGAACATCATCTCTCTGCTTGCTGTTGGTAGTTTTTTGTGTACAATGTCAGTATTGACAAAGCATCTGTTTCAGATCCTGAGACAGAAAATGCCAAATGCTTAAGTCTTCCAGGCCTCTCCCTTCTTAGATGTGGAATCTACTTTTATAATACATAAATCATCAGTTTTTATGGAGGGGGGTGTGTGTGTGTGTGTAAAGCTTTCTAAGGATGCTGACTTCTGATCCTTGTCCAAATCCTTTTAATAAAATCCTTCAGGAGTCTTAGCACTTTTTCTGTTAGACTCAATTTTTGTTGATGTCCTATTCCAAAGGACAATCAAAACCACTCCTGCAACCCTTTATTCTCTGACCTGAGACAGGCCACGTGAAGGCTGTCCATCAGGCTCTCACTGCTTAGTGCACAGGACCACACCACCACTCTGGCATAGCCACTTGGGCACAATACCACAGCAGAGTAGTTGAATTTATCTTAATATTCAGCTGGGGCATACAGCTGCCCTTTTTGCCCAAAAGCCTTGTGTGTGACAGGTAGTAGTGTCTTTGGTGCACACTATGGCACCCGCACCATGTGCTCAGATACTGTGTCGGGAACATTCCTAGTGGCAGTGCATGAAATGCTCAGACATTGCCCACTGATGCTTCTCATAAGTAGGGGCATTGATGTCGGATCTCTGTCCCTACACAGAAGGATACACATGGGCAGGCTGTTATCTGTTAGAATAATTTAGCAATATATCAGGAGACATGGAGCAGGGCTTACAGATCTGGGCTGGCACAAGGTGCTGAATACGAAATGATTGTTTATTGTTCCATAATGCATAAAGGAGGAGTATCAAATGATGTTAGCAGGTGCCAAGTTTAAGAAAATTGTCTTCTCACACAGTACGTGAAGCTCATGATCACAGGTCCTCCTGGCTGCCATATGTTTTTTGTGGTTCATGGGAAATTCATGGAAATAAAACCTATCAGGAGCTATTAACCACGGGGACACTAACTCTTGTCCCTGAGCAGTCCCAGCCTCCAGCTGCATGTGAGAGTAAAAACACCACTGAAACCTTGCTTTGATCTCCTACTCTTAGCTACATGTCAGATGACCCATATGAGGTATCTCAATGTGTAGTGTCTTCCACGGGCCTTCAGCAATGCTGCCTGTTGCAGGAAATGACTCTCCTCCTTCACTGCATCTGTTGAACAGCTGAGTGGTACCATCTCCCTGTCCTCAAGGGTCTGCTGGAAACAAGCAGAAATGGCTCATGCAGCTCCATGATGAGCAGTACCACATCTCTCTGTGGCTGGGCTCTCTTCTGTACAGATAGACACAGTTCAGAGGTTTCTGTTGACAGTGTTGCCACACAGAGACAGGAGGATGAGTGAGACTACTTGGGATTTGTTCAGTTAAACTATTATTTCCCCTTGGAGGTTTGCAGGAATTGTATTTACACAGAAGGATACTCTGCAGTCAGTTGAGGTGAGCTAAATGTAACTTCTGCAAGCTCCACCTTAATAGGTGAGCCTAAAAGTTGACTCTGAAATGCCATTTGAAAGTGATAGTTTGTGTCTCTCAGTTGTTTTTCTTTTTCATCAAAACAGATTTATTACCTGCTAGGAAGAAAAGCTACCTCTATAATTCCAATGAGGTGAAGTAGGTAAAAAGCGGTATGCTAAGGCTGCATTTACTTTCATATTATAATCCTTTCATGCTCTTTGTCTTAAAAACAACTCTTGGCAAAAGAGCCCAAAGATAGAAAAAGAAATAATAGATGGATGTTATGTTGCATTGGACATTAGAAATTGTTCACATGGCAAAGAAACTGATGTCACGCAGAAATTATATCAGTGAGTAGATGCTGTGGGTTTTCTCCTTGTAGGCCCCAGTTCTGCATTTCCATTTAATAATGCCCTGGGAAAAGAGCTGCAAAACTAAAGCTCAAATATCTCCACAACAGTAAAAGTTCCCACAACCACCACTTTCTATATCTGACTCTTGAAGGGCTGTCAAACCATTTAATCTGCTGCAGTGCTGTCTGTCCTGGGAGATGGAGGTGATTTCTACTGCTGGTAACAAAACGTCCAGTGCTACAAAAGTGCCTGTAAGAGCAAAGCTCTTTGTAAATCAGTCATGGAAAAAACACTGTTAAGTTGGTTAACCCTGGTAGTAAAACAGAGTTATGAATTTCTTCTTCTCTCCTGAAGATGTTTTGTTGCTCTTCAGAAATAAACACTGCTGAATAACCATGACTTTATATAAATAATCCACTCCCTCCTACAAGCTGCATGGAATGTTAAAATTCCAAAATGGACTATAAAGAGATATATAAATCTTTAGGATCCATGCATTTCACTCCATCTATTAAAACTGAAGGTAAAAGGATCACAGTGTTTATTTGCATTTTCTATGCCCTTTGTGCAATTTTTTCTGACATCAATTTCATGTGTGGAGCAGCACAAAATAGTGTTCCAGTATATATTGCAATACTTTGTTCTGTTTCTTGGCATGTGCTGGCACACTGAGTTGAAAGCAAAGTGTAACACAAGACAGCTTTTTTGGCAAAACAGGTCACCAAAGTAGTGGAATGTTTCAGTCAAAACTCAAAGTGTGAGACACACTGCTTTAAGGCAAGTTGTCTTTCAGGCAAAACTGAGACCTTTCTTCATCTTTATACATGAGAAGTCTTGCTCTGAAGCAGTTAATTACAATGAAAAATATGGCACTCTTTTCTCATTACTGGCCATGAATTGTACTTGGATTATATACTAGTTCAAGTGAAGAACAAGAGCCATATTTCTCTCACAATTGGGGGGGGGGGGTGGGGGAAGTCTGTCAGTATGTAGATGAATGCAATCTACTTGTTGTTTATAGACCCAAAGGATCCCTCAGAGCATTAAAAATCCATGTGATATCCAAGAGTGGTATACTTTGCATTGAGATATGTGATTTAGCTGAAAGCTGTATAAAATCTGTAAAACTGCATGTAGGCAAAGAGCTCCCTACTGCCTGTGCATTCAAGTGAAGCCATGTGTGCTTTTCCTGCACACATGAAAAATAGATGATTATAAAATCTGCCTGAGATTCACAAACTTCTGACAGAAACACCTGTCTAGGCTAAGTGTGCCAACTCTTGGTCAACCCAGGCCTGAAAAGACACAGATCCGAAATAAGCATTGTTCTTCCATACTGAAGGGAGAAACTTCAGCTTCATACACAGCAAGTCCATCCAGGTTGTGTCCTTTGCTGATCTTCTGCTGGCATAGGTAACATCCTTTTTTTCTGTGTTGGGTCTTTCATAGGCAGCTGATCTCACAAGATTTTCCTGGTGGGGTCTTTTAAACCAGACCTACTCTTTTGTCAAGAGGAATTACCATTGAAAATAAGTGACCCCAACGCTCCATTTTCTTTAGTATTGGCTGGGACCTTATTTGGGCAAGTCTGTTGTAGGTTAAATAGACTTTTTTTCCTTTTTTTTTTTCCTAGGAAGTAAGACTAGCTTGCAGCAGCTCACACACGGTGTAGCTTTCACTTTCTCAAGACTTGTGCAGAGTGGGATTTGGGTTTCTTTTCAGTTCTGTATAGGTGTTTTTCGTAAACATGCTGCAATGCTGTGTCAACAGGGAAGAGGCTAACTCAAATGTCCCTTGTACATTTGGTGGGATTTGTTCTTAGCAGCTGTGGAACCTTATCGCATCCTTTTAGTGCTGGCTCTATTAGCTGAACTGTAAGAAACCTTTTTTTTCCTTGATATTCTTGACCAAGGTTAACTTCCTAGGGCCTTCAGAGATTTCAGACATGGGTATAAAATGTTTTAAAGGTAAGGATCCATGGACTCAACTTTATAATCTTTGGATAGACAGAGAAGAAAGAGAACGGGTGTTGTGTACCCATAGCTTGTGTTGCCGAGGAGGTTTTGGTACACTCATCTGTACCATTTGGCTTCTCCCAAGTTCTGGGAAACTTTTTGGAATCTGCAGACTTCCAAGAGCAGAACAGCCAAGATAAAATACAAGTGTGAATAACTGAGGTTGCATAATTCATCGCCAGTACACCGTCTTCTAGCCAAGCACAGCAACAGAAGGCATTACTCACAGACGTGGCTCCGTGGGATTGGGATCAGGTGCAGTCTGGCCCCCGGCCTCTGCTGCCAGCTGCTGCTGCCCAGCCCCAGCTGAAGGAGTACAGTGCACAGCCAGGACAGACCCTGCCCTGGCTTTGAGATGACTAAGAACCTGAAACATTTCTAACAGCTGCGTTTCATCTGGGAGCTGATCTCCTCTGAACACCGGTACACGCGCCTTGACTGCATGTATTGGATAAAACAGTATCAGTATCAGCTGCCCTCAAAGCCTTTCATCTGCCTGTTTTTTGTGGTATAAGCATCTCAAAACTGCACAGGCCTCAGAAAACTCTGCAAATTGGGTTTAATACTCAAGAGGTAGTCTGCCTTCATCACTTACTGGAAGGGCTCTTCCAAGAAGGGTTGAGATTACTTTTGTTGCTTATCTGGCACTGGAGCCAAACATGTAGCCACAAGGAACCGCACCAGTGGCTCAATACCATGACCTAAGTATTTCACTGATTATGATGCTGGTTGCAATTTGTACCTCACACTAGCATAACACTGTCTGTGTGGTTTACCAGTAGTAGTTTTAGTAGTGGTGAGATGGGATGAGCACATCAGGGAGTACAAGAATGCAGATATCAACTAGCCTAAGTGTTGAAGTATAGCTGGGAATGTTACTGAGAGATTGTGTGTGCAGTGTTGCATTAAGAGGGTAGAATCCTTTGGAGCTAGGAACTACATGAAAAAGTGATTGTATCTCAGTCTATAATTCAAAAGAAATTGATAAAGAGAGTAACTGAGGAAAGGGGTCTGTGGGTCTAGCTCTCCCTTTTGGAACAGACAGATGTATTTTTATCATAAAAATGTCTTTATAAATGAAGTTTTCATATCAACAATGAAAATCTTTTTAAGGAAAATACCACTGCTAGTCAAAGCAAAAACCATGCTACCACGCCTTAAGCTGATTTCCCTTCAGACAGCTCCAGGTTCATAGTTCAAGCATCACGTTGTGGCAATTACAGGACCTCTGGTGGAGCTTCCATATAGCGAAGTCTGAGAACAAGTATGCAAATAGAGGGGTTCCATTGTCTCCCCAGGCAGTGCCTGTTGTGTGAGTGGCTGAAAATAAAGCAGGGTAAATGTTAGTCAGAACTGTGTGCCTGAAACTCGGTTGCTGCAGTGTTATACAGCACTCTGGGGAGAACATGGGCCATAGCTGGGCTTCTGCTGCTGTATTTAATGATACTCTGTGAATGCTGGATACACTTGTGGTATCATCTTGGGCGTGAGTTATTGTGACAGGAGGGACACATCAGAGAGGGTCTGGCTGCTAGTCTGGGAAACGCTGACCTAGCAGTTTTATTCCCTGTATGGTCTGGTTAAATTGGTTTAAAGATGAGGCCAGTGATGCCTGTAGCTATGTGGAAATGAAGGGGGGTTGGGGTGGAAGGAGGGAGGAGAATGGAGGAAAAGAAGAAGAAGATAATAGAAACTATGAGACATGGTAATTGCAACCAGGGGAATGTAGAGCAGTGAGACCACATAGAAGAACCAGGGAACTGGCAAGAAGAAGAAAGGGGGGAGTAAAAAGATAGGAAGGGAGAAGAGGACAATCCCCTGGTGAGGTTGTGTGACTGGTACTTGGCCAGTCAGGACATTCTTTCTTTTAAATACCTCAGTGATCTGTCAAGAAGAGAGCTGAGTTTTAGCAAGCAATAAATATGGAAAAAAAAGAAAAAAGGTAAAAAGCAATAGGGGAGAGGGGAAATACAAAGAAGGAATATGACAGTATATGGAATAACAGAATGACATGGAAAAGTGAAGTAAAGAGCTAAAGGGAAAGAAAAAAAAATGATCTGGCACCAGATGTTCAGCTGGCAGATGCCCACAGAAGATGAAGGATAAGATTCAATGCAACCACTAGCAGGCAGTAAAAATTAGTATTTCTTTTTTTCTAGGTGCTGCTTAGGGCTCGATTAGTAAATAGGAAACAGTAGGCACAGGTTTGTGGGGATCTTCATCAGAGCTTTAGCACATATTGGAATGTGCAAATTGATACCCTTTAATTGTAGCAAAGGCTTCTGGAGTGCAGGTAGATGAGGTCAATACAGATAGCGGCAGGTGGGCAGAGAAGGGAGCAGACGTTTCATGGGGAAGAAAGGAGGCAGAAAAAAGCCTGGTTTAGAGCTTATGGAGAAGCTATATGGGAATTAACTGAGCATGAACTATTCCTTGGCTCCAGTGTAGTGCACCCCCGTACGAAGGGACACTAAGAAGTAGTACTGCTGTGTGGATTTGTACGGACTCCTCAACGCGTGATTGCATCGAATATGTCAGCCAGTATTTTTAAAGAGCAAGTTCTAAATCTATAACTTAGGGGTCGAAAAGGAGGTCATACTTTCGGGAACAGCAAACTTTCAGCAGGTCCTCCTCGCACGCATTCGGGGGTCTCAAGGCCCGCGAGGGGACCGCGGCTATTCCCGCCCGCTCGGCCGTGCTGCCCGGGGGATGCTGAGCATCGCCCCGCGGGCGGAGGAGGGGGCGGAGGAGGGGCAGGGCAGGGCCAGCCCAGCCCGCCCACTGAACGCGGCGCGCCGCGGTCCTGCCCGGCCGGGCTGCTCCGCGGCCGCTCCCACCGCGGTGTCTAGCGCCCGTGTCTAGAAAGCGCTTCCCTGCTGCCGTCTGCAGAAATCGATACGATTTTTTTTATTATCATTATTTTCCGGTCTAACGCGTCCTTGTGGCCGCAGCCTCCCCATCCCGCCGGCGGCACGGCCGCACGCTGAGCACCGGCCGGGGGCGAGGGGGTCCCGTTTACCTGGCAGGTGTCTGTCGGCTGAGCTACGCCCGGGCGGCGGCTGGCCCGGAGATGCGCAGAGGAGGGGGCGAAGTTGGGCCGTATGAGCCCTGGGCTGGGGCCAGGGCAGGGGCTGTGGGGCCGGCGGCTCCGAGCACCCACTGGGGAGGGAGGGTGTGGAGGACACTGCCCGCTGTGCCCCCGCCGCGCGGAGAGCGAGGAGAGACCCCGCCGACCGTCCTGGCAGCCGCCTCCTAAAACTGAAGCTCCAGAGAGGAGGGGAGGAGGATCCGCGGTGCAGGGCGCAGCGGGGGAGGCGGCTCCCGCAGCCCCGTGGCACATCGCCGGCTCGAGGCGGCGGGATGCTGCTGCGGGGCTGCGCTCCGCGAGCGTGCGTTAGGTGTGGGGAGCAGAGCAGCCCTCCGTGCTGCCGTGATGCTGCATTTTCCTCCGGCTCCGTCGCGGGGATGGTGGGATGGTGCTGCAGCCCGAGCAGACCTTGGCCGCTGCCTGCCGAGGCTGGTCAAGATCTCCCTCTCTCTCTTCTCCCTGCTTTCCCCGCCGTGTTCGTTTCTTACCCTCTTCACCTCGCCGGCCCTGTGCCCGCTCCAGACCGCACAAGCCGGGATGGTGTTTTATTTCCCTAACGTCGCATCCGCGCGTGATTAAACACCCGAGTGAGCGGCCGGCAACTTCGGCTGCGCCCAGGCGTGCGCGGCGGGGCTGTCACGGCTCTGCATACCCGTGCTCCCGGGCGAGCCCTGCCACCTGCGGCTCAGCGCAGGGTGCGGAGAAGCGCGGCGCTGCCCGGCCCGCGACCCGTCGGGGCTGCCCCGCATCTCCGCAGCCGGCGGAGCGGGACGGTGAGGCGGTGTCCCCGGACCCGGAGGGGCGCGGAGTGCGAGGCGCGCTACCCCCGTCCCCCTTCTCCCCCGTCCCCCCTTCTCCCCGCGCTGCCCCGGGCGCTGCCGCGGGGGCGCAGCGGCCCCGCCCGCCGGGCCCCGCATCCCGCCCGGCCAATGGGGGCGGCGCGGCGGCGGCACGTGACGCGGCGGGCCGGGACCTGCTGCTTCCCCCGCGCAGAGGGATGCGGGCGGCAGAGCGGGGCAGGCGGCGGCGGCTGCGCGGC
>JAWWES010000171.1:30592709-30622474 GCA_035583135.1 Lophotriccus pileatus
CGCGCCGCCCCGCCGGGCTCCGCCGCTCGCCCCAGCGTAGCGCCCGGCCGCCGCTCGCCGACCCGCTGCCGCCGCCGGCCGGGGCCCCGGGATGCCCAGCGGCCCCGCCGCCCGTCCCTGCCGCCCGGGGGGCACGCCGCCGGAGAGTTGAGTTAGGAAGTCATGGTGCCCTGGGAGCCCTCCCCGCCCCGGCAGTGCGGCGGCGGCTGGACGCTCTGCGACTGCTGCTGCTGGCTGCTGCTGCCCGCCGTGCTGCTCGTCCTCGCCCGCCCCGACAAGCTGGCGGCCTTCCCTACCTCCTTAAGCGACTGCCAGACGCCCACCGGCTGGAACTGCTCCGGTAAGCACCGGAGCATCCCGCGCCCGGCCCCGCAGCGAGCGTCCCGGCAGCCGCGCCGGGCGCTCGGAGTTGCGCGGGCGAGCCCGGGGGGGAGCCAACTTCACCGAGCGATGATGCCACGTCCCGTTGTATACGGGGAAATAGCGAAGGCAAAAAGTCCCGGGTGTCGGGGCTCGCCGCCGTTCCCGGTGCGGCCGCAGACCCGGGGCTCCGCTTTTTCCCGCTCCGCGGCGCCGGGCGCGGCAGCCGCGCCCTCCGCCGGTGCGCAGCGCCGCGGCTGCGGGCGGCTCCCCGGGCATAGAGAGAGAGAAGGGGAGAGAGAACCCCGGCCCCGCCGGAGCGCGGCTCTGCGCTGAAACGGGGCAGCCCGGTGTGTAACTGCGGGAGTGGGGCGCGGGGAAACGGGGCCCCGTGTGCGCATCCTGCGGGCGGCTGTTCCCGTGCGCGCGAACGGAGAGCAGATCGGGGGATGGACACCGCGACACTGGGAACCCGCTGCCTGTTCCTTAAAGTCGGGCTGACCTTTATAATGAGTTTCCCATGTAGGTCAGCAGCCGGTCCTTCTCCGATACACAGAATAATTGGGAAATTAGACTGTAGTAGCCTTTTTAGAGAAAGAGCGTTATTTGGGGTGCTGTGTGCATCGTACATAATGTGTTAGATTGGAGGGAATTTGCACTGTGAGCTAGCTTTTCATTTTAAATGTGTAGTGATATGGTTAAGAGCACTCGGATGTTTTTTAAAAAATCAATGGGTTCAGATCTTAATGGGTTTGGAGTCTGATATAGCTGTTTTGTTTAATACCTTGCTGCACACTGTTGGAGTGGGAAGTCAGCTAGCAAAATCTGAAATTCATGCTTGTATTCGTGAACTGAATCTTCAGTCAGATCTGTTGGTTTTTCCTGGAGAAAATGAAGGCAAAGATCTGGGTTCACTCAGCGGCTTGTGGGGAACCTGGCACTTCTCCTGTTAACTTAGAGGTCATCAATCTTCATTGGAATCAGGCAGACCATCACGGAAAACACACAGCCTGTTTGTCTTTATTATTGGGGGCTTTGTTGTGTCACGGGCTGGAGAAATTCCAATTTGGACTTTTGTCCAACAGATCTGTGATCGGATGGGAATAAGTTGATGACATTTCCAACCTAAAGCCATGAAATAGCATAATTACCGGGTGACTTTTGAGGAAACCAAGTCTGTGAAACAGAAAAAGGGGGGAAAAAGTGTGTGAGGTACTGGGGAATAAGGACTAAGAGAAACATTGAGGGAGAAATAAGAGAAAAAGTGAAAAACTGAGGACAGGGAAGGACAAAAGAAAATCTGGACTCTATCATTTCATCAACAAGGTTATTGTGCTATATGCATTAAAATGCAATCATCCCATATTGTTCCTCTTGCTAGCCCAAAGCTGACTTTTTTTTTTCCTCTTTACATTTGAGGTTACGATGATAGAGAAAATGATCTCTTTCTCTGCGACACCAATACCTGTAAATTTGATGGGGAGTGTTTAAGGATTGGAGACAGTGTGACTTGTGTCTGTCAGTTCAAGGTAAGAAGATTGATATTTCGTTCTCTAATTCACTAATGAGAATACAAATCAAGGATCTCCCTTTATTACCTATCACTCGGCGATTTATTTCTCTATGTGCAGAGAAGTTAGAGGGAAAACCTGGCAGCGTGTATAAAATGCTGGCAGGAGAACCAACTGGTGTCAAGAAGACATAAGTTTATCTTGGAAAATGCACATGCTGTGGCTTTAAATGTCCCTTTGGGTCTGCAGTTTCAGGTTGTGCATTTCTGATTTTTTGTCTCTACCCTTTTAACAAGGATTTAGAGTCCTTTCTAAATTCATTTCTGATACAGATCATGGCTTATTGTATTCGGAGTTCTGATCTAGTTAAAGAAATGGATCTGTAATGTGCTTATGCAATATTTTCAGGAAGGGCTGCATAGTGACAATGCTTCTGCCTGTTTATCTGCCCAGCTGATCAGATTAAGGAGCAATCCCTCTGTTCCAAAATGATGAACTTCCTTTAGGTTTTATATAGTTTAGGAGAGCTATTACTGAGTAGTAGGGATTTTTCCTTCTAGTTCTTCTCTTTTCCTCTCACAGCTACATCTAAACCTGAGGCATTCTTAAAGTCAGACTATTTCATTACGAAGGATTCCACTTAATATGTTTTAGCCAACTCACAAAACAGCTGGGCTTTAAATAATGACCTGAATAAAAGCTGAACAAATTAGAGGAGTTTTAAGCATGTACCAGCACAGGGGTTTATGTGTGTTTATGCCCCAGTGGTCTTTTGCATTTTAATGTGGATTTGTGAAGTTGTGAAACTTATAATGCTGATTTGAGTATTTACAGTAGAGCAGGCCAAAGAGTGCACAGTTCAAGATCGTGCACACCTGTAATGATTATGTTAATATTGAGCTTTGATAGACTATTCACTTTGAAGCATGACATGTACCATGTATATTTCTAGAGCCAAATATGTCTTCAGAGGAAAATCGCAAGTGATAAATTTCTTTAAAACAAAGAAGGATTTTTCTCTAATAAGAGCAAGACAGTTGTTTTCTGAAGTGCTTGTGTTTTCCATATTGGGAGAAAATTCATATTGACCATGGGAGTTTTTTATTCCATTTGGAGTTTGCATGCAGTTAAAAATTCAGTGTGAGAATGCTGTTGTGAGCATTTGCCTTGGCTCAGCAAGTGCAGTGATCTAAGGGTTGCTCTATTTTCTCTTTCTAAGAAAAAGTCTGTAAGGCAGTGAGATGCCTGTGACTTGTCCCACTGCTTGGTGGTGAGGACAGATGTTGTGCCATGAGCATCAGGAACTTGGAGCAGCTACTGAGAGTTACTGGGGCTTGTCTTTGGTCCCGGTTTGGTGTTACCATTTGGCATAAAGCAGTGGGCTCGTAGCCTGGAAGGAGCGAGCTCAGATGTTCCTATTGGCAGGGAAGAAGGCACTGGAAGCACTGTTTTCCCAAGGCAAGGTGCTGGTCCCTGGTGATTTTGGATAAATGAAGCTAAGTAAACCTCTCTGGGCTGTGTCATCTCCTCTTTGAGAGGTGAACATTGTGGGTCTGTTGAATTGAGCAGTTCTGTAGGGAGGAGTTGAAACAGATTTCAGGAAATCAGGTAATTGGTATATGAATATGTTAAAGAGATCAAAAGACTGAGTTGGGCCTGCCTGATCACTAGAAAATGGGTTGAAATCAACTGTAATCTTTGGTTCTAGTGACCTTTGGATCAGGCCCTGTGAACACTTGACGCTCTTTGTCTTGATATGAGCCCTCTGTGGAGCCGCAGGGCTGACTGTGACCTTGGAGGGCAAATTACCTGTCGCTGAAGCTGTGCCAGCGCTGCGAAGGGCGATGTGGTGCCGGGGGCTTCTGTAGTCGAATGCGCGTGCTTTGATACAGGCAGAGCTTGGGGGGATGTTAGCTTCTCTTGTAACATCAGTGGACAATGTGACAAGCCAGAAAGATATGCCACCCGAGTAGAAAATTAACTTGTAGTGCAGTGTCTGAGGCTGGCTAAGTAAGGCAGAGCTGGCCAGGTAATTTATGTCACAAGTAAGGGGGTCCTCCATTAGAACTCAAGTCCCCATTTCAGTGACAGCTCTTTGGGGTGATAGTGAACAAATCAAGAGCAGAATCCTCATCGTTATAACTATGTTTTATGTTTTCTTCAGAATTTGCCAGGGACTTTAACTGCAACTTGAGAGAATAGAGAAAGATGAAAAGCTAATTTTGTCTCCATACCGATGAAGAGTCTTGGGCTGGTGAAGGCAGAAATGGATAGCAGGGCTGCTGCAATCTTGATTTGGGCTTTTTCAGACCAGAATCACAGATGCATCATGTCTGTCCAAGTGGAGTTAAAATTAATTTATTTTTATTTGAAAGGCTGAATATGATCAAACTGCTCTCGAACACCTGAGTTAGGCTTCCATCCCTGGAGAGTCAGCAGGCATGTACTGAGAAAGAGGTTCATATCAGCTGATTTTCTTGTCATAGTCTACTCTGACTCCTCAGAATGAGACATGTATTGAATTTGAAAACACGTTGCACTCTGGTCAGGAAATTCAGACCCATCCCCGGCTCAAGGCAAGCCCAGACCTTGGTGCTGGCAGGGAGGGAAGGCACTGGGACAGTGCTGGCTCCAGCAGTGGGCTGAGCATGGGGGAAATCACCACCCCTTCCTTCCCTCAAACTCAGCATGTCCAACAGAAGGGGCAGAGCTGTGCCAGCAGGCATGTGGTTGGAGACATGGATTGCTGGGATCTGCACCTGTCTGCCCAAAGCCGTGGGTCTGGCAGCCTGAGCTCTCCCCTCTTATATTGCATGAACATATCAAAAAATATACCAGGGTACTTCCATCAGCGTCTTTTCTCTTTAGCCACCAGGACTGAGGATAGTCACTGTTTTTCACGTGAGGAAGGAGTCCTTTTTTCATGCATGTTGAATCTCTCATGCATGTTGAACGTCTTCACTGTTTATGGAGCTGGAACATCACCCGTCCAACTTGCAGCTTTGTTGTATTTTTGGAATATATTTTTGTGCTACTTGGTTCCAGATACAGATGCCATTTTGGGGTTAGTTAATCCGGGAGAGCAGAAGGAGGTCAAACTTTTAACAGCATTACCAGGAGGAGGAGTTATACAGGTTACCCTTTCCTTTAAAAAACAAACCACCTCCATTCAGTGCCCAGCACTGACCCAAACACTTGCAAAGCTGGTTTGTCCCTGGCTGTGACAGTGGGCACTCAAGGCTGCAAGTGCTGAGGAAGGCAGCCTTTGACTGACACTTGGCTGAATTGGTTGCATCCATTTCCCTGCTTTACAGTTGTATTTTAAAAACTTGCTTGTAGAAGTTGGGCAGTGTGGCACTGTGCTGCAAGGTTTAGTGGGAATTTTGGCATGGCTTTTCCTGAGTGCTCAATCAGTCCTTCCTTGGGGCATGAAGAATCATTCCTTCATCTAGGGCTTAATCCGTTGAGCCCTAAAACAATGGCAGAAACACGTTCCCAGACTGAGGAAACTGACTTTCAACATCTGATATTCTCCAGTACTAGCAAGAAGTATTTTATGACAGTGAAGAGCTGCAAGTATGGGAGTCAGCATGGTCAAGTGTAAGAGTCTAGCTCTGGTGGGTTAGGAACATCCTGGTGACTAACATCACAACCTCTTCATGATTGGTCTTGTCTTCTTTCCTGGGTAACTTCCACTACAGTTTCCAGCTTAAAGCCAAGGCAGGATACATCTGGGAAGATACCGTTTCCTTTGTTCCTTGTGGCTCCCACCCTTTCCATCTGAATACTAGTTTTTCAAAGGTGGTGGTGGGAAGAGTGGGCAGCAGATGAAGAAATAAGTCTTCGACCAGCACAGTTGGATAAAGAAAAGGCTTCATCACCTGTGCTCACCATGGAGTATACTCTACCTCCACTGGCCAAAGCCAAGCTTGAGTGGCGCAGAAGCCACAGGAGAGATGGGGAAATTTCTCTCAGGAGAGTCAATATTTCCTGGAATCCTGGTGTCTGTCAATTACATTTTAAAATTGCCAAGCTTTACATAAAGTTCCAGTCTAGTTCATAGCACGCCTTTCTGGAGTGATGGAGCACTCCCTTCTGTGGATTGGGACTTCACCATTGATGAAGGGCCGTCTGGCCTTTCATGTCTGCAGCTGAGTCTGTGTAAAAGATTGTCTCTTGTCCTGGGTGAAATCAGTGGAGAAGTTGCCCCTGTTTCTTTGTTTCTTGGGCACAGAATCCAACATTGTTTCTACGTGTAACAAAGCCGCTTGAGATACTTCAGGCCAGATTCCATACAAATCCCTCGGTGACGAGCAGATAGTGCATCCAAAGCAAGCACAATTTGATGCTTCATGCTTTAAAAAATGTGCACGATTGTGTTAATTGTCCTGGTTATGTATTCCAGATCAGCCTCCAGCAATTGCTGTTGAGCTTCTGGATGAAGTTGGCATTTTATTCTTGAAACATTGCTCAGATTTGGAACATAATGGTGAAAATAGCCTAGAAACACTTTTAATCAACTGTTCGAAATCTCTGCAAGGAGGAACCCTTTGTTAGGAGCAGGAAGAGAGAATTTTTACTGTTGCGGCTGCTGGTTTTCTTCCTTATTCCGAGGGAAGAGGGCGCTGGGGGTGGGCAGCAGATTGGGAAGATTTAAGAGAATACAATGCAAAAGGAAAATGTCATTTGTTTTGGCCCAATCAAAATGTCACTCTGACCAACTATGAATAATTTCTTGGCAGCTGTTCTGTGTGGAGGCCTGCAATTAATGCAATCTATGCAATTGTTTGTGTTAATCACTTCTGTAGTCATTCAGTTCAAAGCATTTCTGATGTTAATATCCCTGAAATTTCTGTTCTACGTTTTACATTGTGCCCGACAAACACACCTCAGACACTTTGTGGCATAGTAGAGCTAAGTAGGATGTATGATTTCTTTTAAATTTTTATTTGGATTTGGGCAGAGGTGAGCATTCGTAAATAATAATTGTGATCATTCCATTTGTTCTAATTAAACAATGAGGCATACCAGGAGTACGGTAATCACGAGATAATAATATCCCTGGTATAATTACCATGTACAGGGCACATCCAAGTATTTCTAAGCCTCCGAGTGTGATTATCTTATGATAACTGCACCCGGTAGGTTGCCCAATTTTCAATATAAAATGAAATTATTACTTTTTTCAAATGAAAAAGAGAGGGCAAAGCTGTCTTGCAGTGGCAGAGGGAACCAAGCAGGTAGTTTGCAGAGCTCAGCAGGACTTTGAGCCAAAGGATGGGTGTGTGGTGTGAGAAACTTCTGTGCTGAGCTCGCTGCAGTGCTGCCACTCCTGGCCGCTGGCCACCATGGGGAGAGCTTGGACCTTTGTGGAGCCTCCCAGCCACAGCTCGCTGGGAATAGAAATGTCTCGGCAGAAAGAGGAATGGATTCTGGTTGTAGGTGTCTTAGAAATAGTTTCCCTCTGTCCGGTCAGTTCTAATTATAGCTAAGTATTTAAACAGTCACAGATGCACAGGCCGACAATTGTGTGTGTGCAAACAGCCCTCTCCCTGGAAGTTGAGGGGGTGTGTGTGCAGGAAGAGGGGAAAGTGAGCCTGTTCCGTACAGTTTGTCCGTAGCCAAATTCAGTGGAAAAACATGAGCTATCACTGCAGATGGAAGGAGCCCTTAACCTTGCCCATATTGCTTCCCCAGGAATGCCCCCTGCTCATTCTGGCAGGGAGAGGCCTCTCTGGGGCACTTATTGAACACTTTGCCCATTCAGATTACCTTTTCCCTTACCTGTTTAAGTCTGATTTGTCCTTTTAAAATTCCCCCCTCCCTCCTCCCTGGTAGCTATAAAGGTGAAGAGAGGAGGGTCAGTGTCTTCCTCTCTGTTGTTTTCTTAGGGTTCCAATATTGGAAGGGGGTGGGGGGGTGGGCACCCAAATGGATGCTGTGCCAGCTGCTTGTGTGCCTAACACTGCTGCTCTGTGTCCATTCCCCCCAGTGTAACAATGACTACGTGCCCGTGTGCGGCTCCAACGGTGACACCTACCAGAACGAATGCTACTTGAAACAGGCTGCCTGCAAGCAGCAGAGCGAAATACTCCTCGTGTCCGAAGGATCGTGTGCCACGGGTACGTACAACGCGCGCCAGGCTGCCCATGGACCCCGCCGAGCCCCCGAGTGAAAATAACCTCTGGATGGCAAAAGCCATTTGGATTCTCGCTTTGAATTCATTAGGGGTTAATTCTTTGCAATCTTGGGTATGATAACTTTGTATAGGCTCACAACCAAGGATACACTATACCAATGCCACTGCTTTGAGTTCAGCGCAGAAGTTGATTTGGGTTTTTTTTAATATGTATCTTGTGCTCCTGATCATCCTGTGCCCTGTGTACACTTCTGAGCTGTTACAACAAGTTACTGGAAGCGGATTAAGTGAGCAGATGTCTGATAAGTGGGCATCTGGATTACCACAAACCTCTCCATAATCTGGAGAGAGAGAACTGGAGCATTATTGCCTGCAATCCAGTTTCTTAGGTTTTTCCTTATCCTTGTAGGGCCAGATTCCCAGCTGGTATGATTCAACAGACCACTGGTTGTAATGAGTCATGCCAATTTACACCAGATGATGATTTGGTCCAAAACACACTTAATGAACAGGTCTGTGCAAACAGGTGTTTTGTTCTGGACTTGTGAAAACTGACTGGCATGTGAGATACCTTTGCTTAACTCTGAGCATCGTGACCTGTTTATATATCTCTGCTTTTATGAAGCAGCTAGAAAGGTGAATGAGCAAAACCTGTCAGGAAAACTGAGTTGCTGATGTGCAGGAGTTCTTGATGTTTTTCTTTCGTGCTCGGTATCTGCTAGAGGTGGGCAGTGAAGTTAACTTGAAAAGAGCAGGAGGAGTAAGTCTTTGTTCTTGAGAGAGTTCTTTAAACTTAAAGCAGAATTTTTTCTTGGCTGAGGATGGAGGAGTCAATAAAAAGTACATTAGACAAACTTTTTTCAGTGCTGTAATTTTGTGTTTTGTACACCTGAGAGAAAATAAACTTCTTCCCCTGGAAATGTTGTTCTCCTCTGAAGCTGTTACCTGACAATTTTCAAGAAGAAAAAAACATATGCTGCAATTTTTTTGTCTATAAATTGGTATGAAATGGAGCTCAGGCTGACAAAGCCTACTGTGGTGTAGGTTTTGTTCAACTTAGTAAATTCTCTCAGCACAGCAACTGGTCTTTTTTTGGTTCAAACTTTAGGATTAATGGAATAATTTCAGTGCATTGCTACAACTTTGCTAACGCTTGTCTACTGGCAATGACTGTGTTGGAAGCATTCTCTTTGAAACATATTGCGGATTTCAGAAACGGAGAAGGAGGGGGAAAAAGGGTTTCCTAAAGTCTTGATCAAGGTCTTTGGCCTGTTTTTCTTTTTCCCGAGGAGGAGGCATAGTGGAGAAGGGAGCAGGCATGTGCCTTAGATTTTCCCCATGGGATGGGGCAGAGAGTTGGTGCTCAAGAACCCCCTTGGGCTTCTGGGAGAACTGACACTGAGCAGCCCTCCTGAGCTGGCAGGGATCTGGGCACTGAAGGGTAGAGCAGGGGGAGAGACACAAGGTCTTTCCCCTCCAATGAGCCAGATAATATGGTGGTAGCTTGTGGGAGGCAGGTGATAGCAGGCATTCATTTCTTTTTCTGTGCTGGGGAGACCTGGCACACACCTGTGAAAGCAGTGCTTCCCAGACCCATGAGGGCACTGTAGTGAAGACATCTTTTTTTCCTCTTTCCTCAGTAGCTCACTTGCGAAAGAGCATCAGGACAAAAGACAAAATCAGGAAGATTCAGGACATGGTCATGGGGGAAAACAGCGTTACTACTGTTTCCTTTCTCATCCAGCTTTTTCATCTGTCCTATGCAGCCTTGCTGTATAAATCTACCACTTTAAGCAGTTCTTGCAACCAATTATTTAAACAAAGATTTTTCTTTTTTAATTTTGAGCAGTGATGGCATGTACAAACCAGCTCAGATCCATCAGACCTTGCTGTCAGTAAAGGAGATCTAACCATTCATAGGGTAATTGGATCCTAAAGCAGCCTTTCCAAACTCTTTCTATTAATCTTGATGCTGGGAAATGCATGTTCCACTAAGGGGGAGGATAGCATGGCAACCTCACTCCCTTCCCTACAGAAGAAACTCCTCTTATGCATTATTTTTGGTAACCCTACATGTGTGTATTTCTGTACTTCGCCTTGCTTAGGAAGTTTCTTAGTGAAGCTCAGGGCTCGACAGTTTTGTGATGTTGCACTTTCTAAATTTGTGACTCTCATCATTCCAGCCAACAAAACATTGAGAAGAGGAAGCCCTCAATATTGAAACTCAGCAACAACCTCGAGAAAAATGGCATTTTAATCATTTATCTGAAGACTTTGAATAATAGTAATTTAATTGTTTATTCCATCTAGTTATGATCTGATGAGATGTCACTGTTTTTTTGCAAAGATAATGACATGAATTTACAATTGGTCTGTCCTCAAACAAATGAGTTTTAAAATTTCTCCTTGGTGGTGAGGATTTAGTAGTGACCAAGTAAAGTAACTTTGCCCAACTGTTGGGAACAAAGCTTCATGGGTCTTAGTACAAAACGAGGTAGAGAATTATGAGGACATTACACCATTCCATGGCTTATGTTATTTTCGTCTGATATAGAGACTTTAGGGAAAAAAAATGGAGACATGAAAAAGATGGCTTGAGTTAGCTACATTCAGATTAGATCTCTATAGTTTACTCAGGGATGACATCAAAAGTAAGGTATGCTGTAGCAGACTTAACTGAAGCTTTGCTTTGCATGCATACAGGACATACCATAGCACACGAATATAAATTTATTTCTTTTTTTTTTTTTTTTTTTTTTTCTCAGATGCTGGCTCAGGATCTGGGGATGGAGGTAAGAGCCATATTTTAGTATCTCTCTGCTTTTGTGTACACACATTGTCTTTGACAATTTCAGATTTTAAGTGGATGTGCTTTGCAATTTACTTGTCACACTACATATTGTCTTTTATTCAGCTCTTTCTTTGAAAAAACTAGTATTTTGCATTTTAGTCAAGTTGGAACCTAATCATGACATACTGTTTTCTAGGGAAATTCAGAAAGCTGTGTTACTTCTAATAGGGCTTGGAATTATTCATAGGTTGTGCTAGGAGCTCTATCTCCATCTACTGTTACAGTTGCACTCATTTGTTTTATGTTTAGGGTAATATTTCTTTTGTTTTTAAAACATGAACCAAACCCTTGGCTCCTCCTCACTGGAGGATTCAAGGCAAATATTTTGTGGCAACAGAGAGCATTCTTTCAAAGATATGAAGAAATGTCACAGGGAAAGAACAATGTGTTTTTATGAGGACAGCAATAGCAAAACAGAAAGTAGAAATAGTCCAAGCCCTTTGTGGCATACAGGGCCTTTCACTTAAGAGTTGGACCCAAGGATCCTTGTGGGTCCATTCCAACTCAGAATATTCTGTTAAATCTGTGTATTGAGGAGGTAGGAAAACAAACCTGGCCGCTTTCTGAAAGTAATGAATCCCATTCTCAAAAAGCATGGGAATTTAAAAGGAAGGTTTCCAAACAGTTTCATTTTAGAAGGTAAGGTTGACTGAATTCTGATGAGCAGAACAGGACCTTGGGACTTACTGGGCAAGTAGTAAGGAAGCAGATTCCTGGCAGAGAAAGAACCAAGTTGGTACATGTGTTTAAAGGTCTACAAAGCTGCCTTGTATTATTCAAGATTTAGTAGGCAGCTATGGTGGTTCTTAAAGTACAAAAGTATATTTATGTGCCCTAAGAAGCTAAGTCCAGCCAAGTAAATATTGACACTACATCACTCTTTATTAGACATGGTCTTGTTGTAAAAGCTGTAATAAATTTTGGATGTCATCACAGAAAGTCTTGTAAAATCCACTCAAGCAATCATGAGTGGGATATGTTTCTATGAGAAGCCTGAGGTCTTAGGCAATCTTTTGTGGCAGTCTTTCTTATGCTTCTCCAACCAGTAGCTGTTAAAAAAACTTTTTTTTTTTTTTAGTAAAACTACAGCCATAGGGACCCTCCCAACCAGCCATACCTCTGCCTAATTCAGCACAATGGGGCTGTACTGGAGGCTGTAGGTGGCAGAGGTGCTGGGTACATCTGCAGTGAGGCACCTGAGATACCTTGAGCACTGGGAGCCCCTAGGAACAGTCGTTCTCTGCCTGATTTGCCTGGTTTCTTGTTCTGTTGGAGTGCTGACAGGTCACAGGGTAGCGCAACACTTAGCATTGCTCAGGTGGTTTCCCCTCTGACTGACACCAGTTCAGCTTTCAGGACTGCTGTTCCCTCAGCAGAGCTCATCACATGAGATTGGAATTGCTAAAGGGTTCAGAAATAGCTGGAAAGGGGTTGGTGCAGTAAACAAATGTAGACAACCACACCATGTGGTCACACAAACCTCCTTTTCTGAGGAAAGTAGACAGAGCTTGAACAGTTCAGCCAGAGGCTGTGTTTTGCTGCCATGTTTTCCTTCCACATATTTCCACCCGAGTTTGCAGACAAATCCTCTCAATTTATTGTGTAGGATCTGGGGTTTTTTGCTTTCCTGTCAGGCACACTGTGATGAGAGAGGTCCCAGCTTCTCAGCACTTCAATGATCTTAAGGGCTTTTCCAGAGGTGATTGAATTCTCCTTTATGCAGCACTAACATACAGAAGTTCCCTAATTTGGGAAGTGATGGGAGAACCTTAATCTCATTCAGTTACTGAGCCTTCAGCATGCACTTTTGGGGCTATCCAGTGGATGGGTAAGACAGTAGGTGTTCAAGTTTCTTTCTTCAGAAGACCTTTTTTCCTGTAAATGAAGACAAAAAATGCAGAATCAAGAGCCATTTCTGTGTTTTGATTGCAGAAGCTGGGAGTATGCTGTGGAATTACTTAAAAACCCCCATCCCAGAAAGATACTAATCAGAAACGCAGAAAGGATGAATGTGAAAGAGTTTATACAGAGAGTCATTTAAAGAGATTCCATTCATTTTCATCTATGCCGTTCTCTAGACAACAGGTTTTTTTTTAGAACCCAATGATTCATGTTTTGGTCTTGAGCAGCGTTATAATGAATTCCTCCTCGTTTCCTAGCTTCCTTCTAAGAGCGACAAACTCGAGATCCAGTATTTCATTATAGCTTTTAATGGGCTAAGGACATCTCTTCCTGGTTTTATTTTCACACTGAACACATCTCTCTCCTCCCTGCATTGTCTGTACTCTCAGCCCTGCTGATTGGCTTTCATTCACAATCCAATGGATTTACTGTGGGTGACTGTCACACCAGGTGTTGCTGTGATCGCCAGCAAGGCAGTGCTTGAGCATCTACCTGGAATTAGTTTCAGAGTCTTATTTGATTTCCATTCAAGTCCTACTGACTTCAGTGGGAATTGTACAGGCCCTTGGGTACACAGATCTTACCCTAGTTTGATTTTTATGTTAATTCTTTATGACCTATACTAAAGCAGAATGAAAAAAGCGAGTCATAATTCATCAATATCATCATCACCATTTATTTTACAGTAGAATCTAGAGGTCCTAATTATAAGATTAGGACTCCAGTGTGGTACACCCTGATGCTGTGAGGCACTTCACAGTGAGAGAGAGAATAAAATCTGTGAAGCAGAGTCTGGATATCCAAGTCAGGCGAAGGCTGTGCCTCACACTTCAGTGTCCAAATTGGGAATAACCCTTGCTGCTTCAGAACCAAGGCAGTGCTGGGTCTTTTGAACCAGCGTGTTTGTCAGCAGACCCATATGCCATCCAGAAAGAATCAGAGATTATACTGCTTTAAACTGAAAATCAACAACCTCACAAACCATCTTCTTTTCTCCCTCTCTCTGCCTCTCTTATTTTGTGTGTGTATTTTAAGGATAAGCATGGCTTGTTTGTTTGTTCGTTCTTTCAATTTATCCCTTCAGTCTTATCCAGAAAAAAATTGAAATCCTGCAGCTCTTTGTAGGTGCCAACATGTAGATTTAATGATAGATTTGGTATTCTGGTCTGCCTTTCATGTTGTCTTAGAGATGTGTGAGTAAACACATACATATTATAAAATCTATATGGGGCAGCAGTCATCTTGAAACACTAACCCAGAGAAAACAGGGAGGACAAAATCAACGCTTTGAATCCTATGCTATTCTTTTAAGGCAAACCATAATTCAGCATGTATATCTTTTTTTTCTTTAATCAACAGGCAAATGACTACTTTGACCCAACTGCATTTGCATTTGTCTCCATGCTGGTTTTGTATGACTAACTTGAATTCAGCAGCTCTGCTGCTTTTCCAGTGATTTCCCTTTCTGCTTTATTACAGTGTTGATTGACGGGCAGGGCTATGCAGAGCATAGTGAATATTGCTGTAAACACTGTCCTAGCAATCACACTTGAGCCAAAATGCACCATAAAACCTGGAGTGTATATTGGTTTGAATGAAGCAGTGTATAAAATGCAATGCTGATAAACACACATATATACACATGTTCTCAGTACATGGGAGAATACTCTGACTGTTCCAGTTTAACCTCAGAAAGAGAGGGAATTGATATTTTGAGCTACAGATCCCATCCCTTCTTTGCCTGGGTGTAACAGGCTTCTCTCATGTGAATTTAGAATAGCTGCTGACCCCAGATGCTATCATCAACTGCAATAAGGCAATAGGAAAGCTTCTTCTACTCTAATTTAATTTGGGAGATATAATTTAAAGCAGCATCAGAAGGTACAGAATCAACTATAAGCAACATGAACTGACTTGGTAAATACCTCTGGAGGAAATGTTTAAATCTTAAATGATTGACCTGATGGTGGATGGTCAAATATATGTCTCCTTTGTTAAAAGGGTTTTTACCTTGTTAACCTCAGCGTGGCACTGAGCCCAAACCAATAAGCTCCTTGAAAGGCTGGGTTTATTAGCTCAGGCTCTTCACTGTCCTAACATGATTACATGACTTCTAGTTCAGGGCTGGTGCACATCTGACCTATATAAGAGTTAGGTCAGGAAAAGGCAGTTAATGTCTCTTCGTGGCCTTTAAAACTTAAGAAAGGATGAAGTTCCCATATGTTTTTGTTGACTAGATGAGAAGCACTTGGGCACTCACAAATGCCAGCCTTCTAGTCCCCTGCCTAGAAGGCATTTTGTGCTGGGTAGGATGCATTAGCAGTTTTGGAAATCCTAGGAAGGTATGGAGTTGATGGGAATACCTGCTTTTTTGGATTCCTCTCAGGCTCTCATCTGAGCTAAGTACTGAGCTCATCAACCCTGCTTTACTGAGATGTTCAAGCAAATTCCCACAGCTCCTGTGAACTTGAAGCTCTCCAGGGTTATAGATGAAGTATCAGTCTGGAACATGCTGGTTCGAGATTTAGTTGCCCGGGTTCTGCCTGTGTTTCCCTTGCTGCGTCTGAAGTTAGCATGAAAAAATCCAATGAAAAATAATGTGTTTTATAACTGCTTGCCCTGCTATTAATGGACTGAAGTCTTTCCTCTGTTCTTGGTGTGAGTGCACAGGTCCCACCCATCAAGCAGGCTATCAACACCGAGAAATACCATGGGAAAGAGGTGACCGGTAGTGAATGATCTGTGGCCCGTTTTCAGCCATTCATGCAAAACCTGAAAAAAAAAAAAAAAAAAAAAAGAATAGAAGATGCAGAAGATCCAGATTTCTGTAGGCGAGAAGTATGAATGACATTCATTCATAGCCTCTTCCCTACATTATGCAACTCTTTATGGTTTTTAGCATTTCATGTAAGTAGTTCAGAGCTGCACAAGGGAACTGTGAATGGAAGATGTTCACCTACATCAAAAAATACCGAGCATGCTCTGGTTTTGCTTTAAGAGTAAAAATTGCTTTTCTGCATCAAAATGGAACAAAAAAATCCAAAATGTGCTGTCTAATCATGTGCAGTCTGTAAATCCACAAATAACTAAGTCATCAAACCATCAAACAAATCCAGTGATACTCCAGCAAACAGATTAAAACGGGTGCGTCCGATTGCAAATACTCATTTACTGGTCTGTTACTGTAAACACAGCAAGAGAGATGTAGTGGTCTAGATTTGTCTGCTACATCTCCATAAACCTGGATTAATTTTTCTTGTGACAAGTGTGGAGTCACTAGAGATTTGCTGTGATGACAGTGAGAGGCAAATGTAGCCCACTGTTTTGCTTTTCTGTGCAGTGAGTTCTTCCATAGGGGAAAAATGGTTTTTAAGCTTTCAAATGGCTCTACCACACTTACTACAAACACCTTACTTCATGGGCTAAGAGCATGTGTTCAAGCACATGCTTAGTTTTTTATCACATCCTTAAATGCCATTTAAGGTTTTTTTTCTGAATGTGGATGCCTTACACAAGTGGGATCTGAGGCAGCCTTGGAGTGACCAGAACTACTTCAGATCCTCGTTCATCTCTTCATAATATATTCTGTGGTTTAGTGATTGAAGAAGCTGATTCACTATGAGCTTGCTTTGAACTGGTTTTGGCGTGACATAGGATTTCGTTAGATGCTCTCATGAGATCTTTAAAAGAACAAATGGGATGGAAACTGCCAAGTCTCTCTAAAGGTTCACGTACTTGTTTTTCTTTAAGTCCTGTATTTCAGACCTCAGCTGCATCTGGCAAATTTAATATATTCTGCACTGGATATTTAAATTCCCTTTTGTGTAAGAGGCTTTCTTTCCTTTCAGAGATTGGGAAATAAAACCAGAAATTTTGCCTGCTGTTTTTGAAGTCAGCGCGAGCTTATCTTCAGGAAGGGCCTGACTGATTCCCAGAGATTTAGCAAACCGGACATTGCCACCTACTTTAGGTAATTGCACATACAGAACAAGTTTAATGAGTGTGGTGCTAGCCCAGGATTCCAGAACAATTCATAATCAAATCCAAATGAGTTAAAATTTTATGATACAGTGCTACCAGTTCTTAAGATTTTGCCCCTAGTTTTTAGCCCAGGTTTTTTAATAGTGTTATAGAAAGTGCTTAGTTTTTCACTTAAAACAAACCCATAAAATGTTTTTAGGCCTTGTTGCTCAGGAGAATACTTGAACAGAAGCCCAAAATGTTCAACAATAGGGAGATGTCTAAATTACATTCTGAAAATATCATGATTCAGGAAAGAAGAAGTCAAAACCATTCCATGTTATTTCACATGAATTTTTTAATTCCTTGGACTTCTTGATCTCATTTGTTCTAACTGCATGGGAGTTAGATAATGATGGTGCCCTGAAGCAAGGCTCTTTTTACCTCTACAGCCCCAAATATCTTGCAGGTAGGAGTTCAAAGAGAGCTAGTTAAGGACCTTTAGTGTTGGTTTTTGGTAAGCCTGAGAACACGGGAAGTTCTAAAGGTCGGAGAGAATGTAGGAGCGTGGGTATTCAAAAGGGTAAGGTGGGAAAAATCCTGGTATTAATAGGCCTGCCAATCTGACATTGATTGAGGTAGAGCAGGACGTTCAGTCCTGGACCTGCTCAATAAAGAAATAAATGAGAACTAATGCTGAGCAATGTTGGCTGATGTAATAGATCCTGTCAACTAATTGAAATGTTATTTATGAAGCTACAAGTTTGCTTGATACACTGTATGTAGATGTCAGTGAAGTATTTGGCATGCTGCTGTATGAAACTATGATTAAGGGACAAGAATCATGCAAAATTGACATGGTACACAATTAGTGGAATAAAAACTGCCTTTCATGATGTAATTATGAGTGGATTTATCACTGTTAGATGGACAGCACAGGGATCACTCTTATTCTATTTGTTTGTTTGCTTTACCAGTGACATATGTGGGCACATACTTTATTCATCCATCAAGTTCTCAACAGATATAACTGGGGAAGTAAGAAATGAGTGGTTCAAGGTTGCAACTCGGTACACTGGTGCAAGAGCAGGTCTTCTGATGTGGCCAAATGTAAAGTCACAACCACAGAGCAAAGACAAGAAGGCAGAGGAGTGAGTGAGAAAAGGCCACTGGAAACAGTGGTGCCACAAAGAAAGCTGGAGTTTTGATAGTTAGTAGGCTTGTGTGAGTCTTTTGTGAACACAGTGGGGCAAAGGGCCACCACATTTAAGAATCAGACTCTTGAGCAGGGGTAAGGATGTCAGATTACCTCCACTGTTACCAGAGGTGGCGATTGTAGCTCCAAAAGTACTGAGAAGCAGGGGAGAGGGCTGTGAGCTGCCAAGGGTGACAAACAAACATTGCCGTGAAAGCTTTGATGCCTTTGGCTTTGTCAGGGGAAAGGAAAGGGCTGCACAGGTCACGATCAGTAAGTACCAGTGTGGGGAACACAAACGAGCAGCAGGGCTCTTTATGCTGACAGACGAAGGTCTAATGAGATGCTGGGCTGGCAATTAAAGCTAAGCAAACTCCGAGGGAAGTTTAGATGTGTGTTTGTAAATGAAGGCAATAGCACAATGAAGTAAGTGATTAAAAGTTTTGTAGGATGCTGCATCACTTGAGATTTTGACGCTTGGGTGTCTGGATTGCTCTGCTCAAACGAAGATGAATTTTAAAGTCCAGGGCCTCTGTCACATGGGAGATTGCAACATATGCTTGGCAGACCCTTAGTTCTAGGTACCATAAATTAGTTTACACTTGAAATAGGCAGAGTTTAGCCTATTTTGTTCAGCAAGATCGCTGTGTTAAGCAGTCTGGACAGGAATTGATTTTGTGGATATGTTTGTTCATTTCAGAATCCACACAAGTGTTTCTCTCTGCCCTGTCCCATCTTACTGTGTGCATTTACATATGCAGGTAGGGGAAACGATGTGGGCTTTAGTAGCAAGTGGAAAATCTCATGCATAAACCTCTGCTAATTGCTATGTATTTGAGATAGGCCACACCACGCTGCCTCTCATTCGAGGACTTCTTTATCTTGCCTGGCACTGGATAACTTCAGTAGCTCCCTATCTCACCTGAGTCATGACAGGCCCCTTTGTGGTTCTCCCTGTCCTACAGTACTTCTCTGACTCCCAGTGTATTTACTGGTCTGGCCCAAGCTGGTGCTTGGAGGGAGTCCTCAAGAGGAGGAGGATCACTAGCTGTCTCTGGAGGACCTGTCTGGTATACTTTTCCTCCTCATTTCTCCTGGTGTAAAATGGCAAGACCTGGTGTAAAGGGGAGAATCTGCACCCAAAGAACTCTGAAGTTGCAACCAGTATTGATCATGATTAAATATAATTTGATTTTTATCTGTTACTACAGAGAGCCTCCCTGCATTTGATGTGGTGTGTGTGATGAGTTTGGGAGGTGAGAGAAAAGGTACCAGAGTAGGCTGGATTTGCTTTGGCTCATACACATTGTCCACAGATTCAGATAGAGAGGCATCTTCATGTTTGTTATAATAGGGCCTTGATAAATAAATAACTTATTCTTTTGTACAGTGCCTGAAGTTTTGATCAAAAGAGGAGGGAGCCCGTTGTATGAATCACAAGGCCAGTGCAGGACAAGTCTGTGCTGTAATTCATTTAGACAAATGTTGAAGTGAATTGATGGACTCAGGTTTGTTTAGATTAGTGGCCTTTTGAAAAATGAGTTGTCCTGTGTGTACAATTTTTCAATCTGTTTACAGCTAATTAGCTGTTCAGATTGGCTAAAATTAAGCGGTGTCACCTGTAATGTGTTCAAAGGTGAGGATGTGATACAATAGGCTCTTTTATAATCTCTCCAGAAAGTGGCTTGGAGTGCTAGCATAGTGTGAACTGAAGATGTATGGAAGATCAGTCTGTAGTGTGGAAGCAAATATAATCAAGCTGCAATCTCACAAATGTAGTGACTTGTCTAATCATCTTTCTGGTACTGATTCAAAGAGGGAGCAAGTTTTTTCTGACATCCGCTCTCGTGACTCCTTTTTGGCAGATGTGCCTGGCTGTCTGGGCCATGGTGGTGGAGTGGCTGCCCCTGTACACTGAGATCTTTACCTGTTTCACTATTGATTCCTGCGTGCTAGATATTCCTCCCTGGAGAGAAGTCATTTGAACAGCTTGAAATCTAAAAACTCATTGCTGCAATGTCAGGTTTCTAATTCTGCAGCTCAGCTGACAGCTCTGGAAAGTCCCTTTCAAAGGCAGAAAATACAACACTCTTCAGCAGACTTTGTTGTCACCATACGGCCCCAATTCTATTTTACTGCTCCAAAGCCTACAGGCTTTCACATGTCTCTGACCAGAAATTCCAGAAATTACCAGAAATGTAAGCTTCTCGGCAATTAAGCTGTGCTTGTTGCTGCATCAGTACTTTTAGACCGTGACCAGCAAGCAGCACCCTCTGTATGGCAGAAGCAATTCGGTTCTTGTGCTTAGTCATGGATACACGTCTAAAGGAGATTTTGGCACAGGTTTTCTCAAATATTTTTGAACTGGTTTTGTTAGTCTTTTCTTTTTTCCTTGGCATTTTCTAATAATGTGCAGAACAATCTGCTGCCCTTGTGTAGCAAACCCCAAGAAATACAGCAATTGAGTACTTGCCAAACTGCGAGTTTTTCCGTGGTGAGTAAGAGGTGCTGCCACCTGGCTCCTGCCTCCAGCTCCCTGCGGCACAGCACAGCAGTGCTGTCCCCTCTCAGCTGGCCACTCAGCCCTGTAGTACAGGACATCACAGTGGATTGTACCCCCTGCCCCATTTGTGTAATGAGCTTCAGCAGGGCTGTGGCCCACCTTCTTGGTGTCCTGTCTCTCTTCTTAGGACCTGGTGGTGATGCACCTGTGTATCTGGGAAGGTGCTGGAAATGAAAGCTCAGCAAAGTGGCTCAGAATTTCAGTGGCAGGGTCCTGCCATTCACTCAGGTGCCACAGAAACAGCAGGAGGAGACCTTTAAAAGCTGGTGGGAGAATTACCCTGTGAAGCCTTTGCAGGCAGCACTGGAGAACCATTTTTTAATTGACAATAATACGTATGAAGTGAAAAGTTTTGGTTTTAAGGCATTCGTTCTTACTTGAAAACAGGTATGAGCTGGTACTGGGCAGTATTCCAGAGGATTTTCCATGTTTTCTTTGTGCCTATCCATTTGCCCTCTACCTGAAGTTTAAGTATCTCCTTTCCATCTCAACTCCTGTGCTACAATTTTTGAAGTAACTTCCTAGACTGTTATAGTCATTTGCAAACAATTACAAAAACAGAACACAAGAAGGTTCAGAGTTGATAAAAAAAATGGCAAGACACATCTGCACGTAGTAGCCTGAAAATTCACCAGACCTCTTCATTGTGTTTTCCTGTCTTCATCTTTGTGCTTCATTCCTTTTCAACTTAATTCATAGGAAGGAGAGATTTTGCTTTGTCTTAAATAAGGAATTGAACAGCTGCTAGGGGCAGGGGAAATCTTCCATCATATTTAATTAGATATATCAGAAGTCTTTCTTGAAGAGATTATTAGTGCAATCTGTATAATTAGAAATATGCACCCCTGTTTGTTTTAGGTGATACATTGTGGTGAGGCATATAATCTGCATTTTCTCCCTTCCTGTAAAAGTGCTGTGACTTCAGAATCAGGGCCTCATACAGTCATCTCTGCTGTTTCTGTGTTTTAATGGCATTGTGCAACTAACTGATGAAATGCTGTTAATTTGAAGGGACATAGAGGGAACATAAGATCCTCAAGAGACTCTGGTCTGACAACAGTGAACAGCATGGGAAGCTGTCACATTACACAAGTTACTAAGGTCAGGTTAAATTAGTGCCCCACTACTTATACAGTGGTAGTAGGTGCCAGCATGTATGATATAAGTGTCACTGTGTAAATCCCTGAAAATTCCAGTCTTAAATTAATGGCACAGAGAATTCATTTAGCCATGTCACTTGTCAAATGTTAGTGTCTCAGAATGGGACAGGCAATGAGAATTCTTTGCATTTTTTAGGACTTAATGTCACTTTTACTCTTTTTCATAAGGTGTTATACTGGTTCATCTTGATGTCTCAGCTGGGCTTATAAGCATGCTGAAAGTTCTAGCAACCCTCATCTTCATTATCTCCCATGAGGGGAAAAAATGGTGATGAAGGTGTCATCACTCTGTGGAGAGAAAAATTAAGTATACTGTCTGGGTCATGTATGTACATAAAGAGGAGAAGGAGTAGACACTTCAGGGCACCCTGGCCGGGTGACCCCTTGAGGCATGTGCTGGGTATGTCCAAGAGAGGTGTTGAAGGAACACAACGGAACACAGAAGAAATAATCAGTAGTGAGGAAGGGAAAGTTCTTCTGTTACCTCATCCCCCTGGGTATGATTGCACTGTTATTGTCTGGAAAGATTTAGTGCCAGAGGATTTCATAAAAGACAGTAATCCTAAGGCTGAGTTACAGAACTTATTTCTTTAAGGTAAGCAGTCACACAAGGCTGGCGTAATGTGGCTCTTAGCAATAGCAGACAGTTATGCCATAAACACCATCGAGATAAATGTAATGTTTACCAGAGGCAGCCATCAGATGATTTATCTAAACCTCAGACTGCTGCTGGCCAGATTAATTTTTGGTATGTTTTACATTGCACTGTCATTAAACAAATACGTTCAGAATAATAATCCCTCCTAGCTCGAGTTTCTTCAAAGTGCTCAACAGATTCTCCTCTGTTTGGAAGAAAGGCGGAATATGTGTTTTTCAAGAGCTGCTGTTGTAATGGCCAATTCCCTGTATAGTTTACAGGCATTGTAGAGGATTAGCTAGAGAATGCTCCAAAGATGCTCTTCCATTGTCGTCCTACAGCTGACAATGTCAACCGAGGGAGAAGAATGTAGGTAAGAAATGCAAATAAGCCAGAGTGAAAATGTTGCTTTCTCCTTTGGCTTGTCTTTCAAAAACAGGAGGTATAATTTCTGATCCTTTAAACCTACCCATGAATGAAAGCATGTCAGGGCGTGCTCCAAAACGTTTGCCTACCAGTGTCTCCTGTGTAGAAACTGTTATGAATATCAAAAGTTGTGCCTCTGTTTTTACACTCAGAATTGTAATTTTATACAAAAATTCAAGCTTTTAAACCAACCACAGTATCCTTGTGCGAAGAAGAAGAGAAAGGTCAGTGAAGCTTGTCCTTGATGAGAAACAATCCCAACTAATGCCCAGAAAACTGAAATGGTAAACTGAGCCATGCTTATGGCAAGCATGACCAAACTTTTCACTCATTTCTGGTGCTTCTTGACAACTGTTTTTGATTAGATCTAGTCTTCAGCTAGACTTAATTGAGGTCTTGCTAATGAATTTGTAGGAGTTTACTGGCCCTGGAAGTTTTTGCTGTAATGCACTCAGTATATTATATTAAAAATGTATATCACAACTGAAGCAGTTTTGTATAACAAGCTTTAATGCAGCATCTGCTTATTGGTGCCTTGGGGATGTGAGACAACAGCAAACTGCTTACTGCTTGAGAAATCAGCACAGCACCACAGGCGTTGCTCTGGTGTTAGAAGTCAGGGCAGTGCCTTAATCTGGATGCAGATCAAATTGCTATGTTGATAATTAGAAGACAATAAGCCTGCATGAAATTGAACCAAGATGTATTGAAATCAGGTAGTAATTCTCCTTAATGCTGACTGGAAGTAAGCCATGTCAGAAGGTAACCAGAATGCATTATTGTTTGGCATTATAAAAAGGTCCATTTAAATAGCTGTCTCTCACCTACGGCTATTTAACCTTTTGTAGGTAGAAGCATTACCAGGGAGCTTAATACATATTTTGTGTGCATTATTCTGCATAAATGCGTGCCCACAATTTTTGTATCTCTATGTGCATATTCATCATGAATCAGGCTGGGGTCAATGTATTTCCAAATCACATCACTGGAGATGGCCAGGAGCAGCTGTTGCCAAAGAAGGTGAAAGAAGCTTCATCCTTGAGCTACCCTAGTTGGAAATGGCTCACTGAAACTTACCAACAAATGCTTCGCTTCTGAATCAAGATGAGAGTGTAAATCTGAACAGGAGTAGTCTCATGTAAAAAATGTGTTCGTGTGTGAGAGCCAGTTGTGAAGAAATCTAAATGCTGGGATCTGGCAGTATGGTAATTAACTTAATAGTGATCCCTTTGCTGAAATGAAACCTATTTCACTGTACGTCCTCTTTTCCTTGGATTCTGAAAGCTGAACACGAGACCCTTCAGGATGCTGGGGACCTTTTCCTATGCTGGCCCTTATCTTGTTTGCCTCTGTCTGCTCCTTTCAGCTTCAACTCAATTGTAAAAGATGCATGTTGTTTTAGGGAAACACTGCTATTCTTGAAAACATTTTATTTCCCAGCATTTCAGCTTGTCCATTTCCTCCCTGTGCTTTTTGTACACAATTTTTGGTGCTGATAGAACATCATTAGTTTTATTTATATTGAGTACTGTTACTAATTTTTAGGTGATTGACTGTGGTGCATTCCCATAACCTGACATAACTGGCTGCAGTTTGCTGTATTCTTTAGTAATGCATCCTTCAAAACAGATGAACTTGTGCTTCTGTTGATCAGTAACTAAAAGGAAGAAGCTAAGGCAGCATTTGGAAGCTCAGAGTTACAGTACATCTATGAGCTCTCGCTTGGTCTGATCAGCAGCCTTATGGTGGGTTTAATTTGGAAATCATTATTTGGACAAAACTGGGGCAGCGCTGCATCTCAGCTGGTCCTGAATAACCTCGCAAACATCAGCCTCTCAGTGTCTGCGCAGCCCGGGCAGCAGATGCACTGTTTATTTACAGACAGATGTAACTGGGATCTCAGATCTGTGCCTAATTTTGCATTGCCATAGTGAACAGTTTTAAAAATACTGTGTGGGCACCTTGCCATCACTCAGGCAGCAGGACAGAAGACACATCCTGTGGAGCTCAGCCAAGGTAACAGGCAAGAAACTTCCCATCAACTCTTCTCCTGTTCCCAGCTCCGGAGCACCGCTTCAAGTGGTGGTGGCAATACAGAGCAGAATATTAAGAGGAAGTGTCATTTTTGTTTGTGGTGTTAATTCAACTACCAAAACCATCAGCAGAAGCCCTTGCTGAAACTGAAGGCATTACTGTGCTGTCCCCCTAACCAGATGCATAGGGAGGAGTTTTAATACCCTTTATGCACTCCATGCCAGAGCAGTCTGAGTGTAGGCAAATAGACACGACCAGTGACATTGGCTGCAGATTTATAACTTCCAAGGCTGCAACTATAGGACTGAATCTGGTGGTGTAGCTCTGCTGAAACCTAATAGCTAAATTAATCCATCTACCCAGCCACAGGGGTATGTAGGCACTTAATGCTTCCCCTAATCACGTAATAGTGCAGAAGGAAGTACAAGTGATCCAAAACTTTGATCCCTGAAGTCTGATCCCTCGGGAAATGCCTTTGTTTCTGAATTTATTCAAGCACTTATGGATCATTCGGTCAGATGCTCACACAACAAACGAATTTTTGAAAATATGTTAAATGTTTTTCGTCCATAATGTCTTGAAAAATTGTAGTGTAGCCCCATCAGATATAATAGTTTGTGCTATTCCTCAAGGGGTTCAGGATTCAAAGAAGAGTTGAACTTAGTGTCTTCTGCTTAAAGGCATTTAAATAGCTGATCCTTTACCTGCTTTGTTCTTTTGGAAGCTCACTTTCTTTAAATCTAAGGCATTTTATGGCTACTCCTTAGACCAGTACCAGAAGGAGAGAAGAGCTGTGTGTCAGTGTTTGTGTATGTATTACATAATATATGGACACGTCATAAGTAAGACCACATTATTTATATTTTTTTAAAAATCAAAATAATTGGTTCATTTATTTTTAAGGCTGTGGAAAGCAGGATTGATCTTTTTCCTTTTTTTTTTTTTTTTTTTTTGTAAAGGCCTGCAGCAGGCACAGAGTATGAAAACCCACATTATTAAAATTGACAATCACAATAATGCTCTAAAATCCACAGGAAGAGGCTCTGATGATTGAAAAGCCAAGGAAATAATCAGTAGTCAAGGGCAGACAGGGTTCCTAAAGGGATTCCAGCTTGTAGAGAAGAAATAATACACCAGGAAGTAACAAATGGAATTAATTGGTTCTTCAAGTAGAACAGTTACAGGAGGAAGGAGGATTATACATATGTATTATTATTTAAATAATGTGAATGAATAGAGGACTCCAGACCTGCGGGTAGCACATAAACACTACTAAGAGACCCTGGGCTGCTGAAATAAATCTGCATTACAACTGGGCAAGGAAAGAGGAGAATAAGGTGCAGCAGCTCCACTTGAACCTATCTTGGCTGATGATGAATTTGTTAAAATGTTAGATGTTCAGGTTTTTAAATCACATTTTTGACCACTGAAAAGTTCCATTAGCTTTTCATTTGTTTGTTTATTCGTGGGTCCTTGGTTGCTCTGAAATAAGCAGCTTCAGAGTTGGAATTCTGCAAGCCTGACATTTAAATGGCAGTTTCAGTTGTGTGTAATTTTCTTCTTCAGTCCTTTTGGGAGTATTTTAGTGTCCTATTATGCAGTGACTGTACTACAAACTGAAGTTGTCTGTGTACAGTGGATTGCATGTCCTCTTCCATTTTATCCCTGGCTCAAGGTGCGACTTCTGTGTGGGAAGCTTATAAAAATTGAGAAATGTTGTTGTTTGTAGTTGGGCTGTGTGCTCTTTAAGCAAGAAGGTACTGGACAAGCATAAAATACTGTTTTAATTGTGAAGTGGAAAATCTTCAGCAAATCTAAAGTCAGAATCTTGTCATAGCTGCTATACTATTTCCAATAGAGGAAATCCCTATAGCATCTTTCAAACCAACTCCGTGGGTTTCTCCTAAAAGGCATAAACCAACTTTTTGCTTTTCCCAGCTTTTATAATTAGCAAGGATAAAAATGTTCAGGATTTCAACAAGCCCTTCTGCGGGAGTGCAGATGTGACTCTTGGTGACTCAAACATTTCCCAGAACTTAAGTTACCCTCTATGTAATTATTCCAAAGAATTATCCTTCCAAAATTAGAAGGAAAAAACCATGCAATTACAACTGTAATATTAACGTACATAATGTCTGCCTAATGTCTGAGCATCAAGTCAGAGGCTATATTTTCAAGCAATGTACACAGTGTAATCAAAGTGAATTGGGCCACGCAATGTCTTGAACAAAGATGCTAAATATATGAGCTCTGCATCATTTGTGCCATGATTGGCCATGGAACTTGAACAGAAACTGAGGAAAGTTACGTTTCATTCTAATTACTCTTTCTCTACCCTCTTTCTCCTTTACATATTGATCCAGCTGTTTTGTAAAGCGCAGCAATCTCAGCTCAGCTCACTGTGGGCTGCCGAGGTCCTGCCCCGCCTTTTGCTGGCCTTGCGCTTTTCCCGGCCCCTCGCCGTGCGCTTTCCGTGCACCACCCTTCAGGAAACACCTGTGTCCTCTGCTGACTGTTGCAGTGCAGTGGCTCAGCACAGGGCCAGGCATGGCCCAGAAGTGCCTTGGGAAGGGGCTGAGGAAGGGCAGACCCCTGCTTTCTCCGGAGTGGGGGGCCGTGTCAGAGGAGCTGGAGAGGATGGGTGTGCCGGTGTGTGATGCCACATGGTTAGAGTGCTCTGCTAGCGTCATGCTTGTCAGGCCCACTGCTCTTTCCCTTATGGAAAAATTCACTTATTAATCAGAGTGAGTGTTGAACATGCCAGATCTGAACTGTCGTGGAAAATGGGGAGCAGGACACAGATCAACACAGAGGTGTATGTATGAGGAACAGCAGTAGAAGAAGAGATGTTGAAAGCCCTGGAGATGCATTTTGTTTAAGGAGTTAGTCAAATAGAAACACCAGAGCCTTAGATAAACTCAGGTTGCATAAAATGAGCATCATTTATGCGATTGTTTTTTGGTTTTTTTTTAAACATAACACCTTGTTGGACTCCCTCTTTTTCTTCCCAGAAAACTTTGTTTTGTGCTTTAGTAGCCAGTTTGACTCCACCTATTTAAAAAAATGAGTTTTCAGATTGCTCAGCCTGATTAAATCTTGCTGGACTTTTGTTCACAAGGAACTGTGAGAGCTGGAGTAAGTGGAAGGGAAGGCATATACGTGGCAGAAAATGTACCTTGCAGAACGGTGCAACATTTATGTGACATGACATGCTCATGTGAATCAAGTGTGCTATTTTTACAGCACGTATTAAATGTGAAATTGTGAGTGGTGTTAGAGCAGTGCCAGAATTCCTGCCAATGTGCCATGTAATTTTATTTTAAGAATGAAAGGTCTTGAATGAGAACTCTGTGTTTCCAGCAAATTTATTCCATTTGTCTAGGGTCAGCTGTGTCCATAGGTCATTGCCCCCTTTGTGTTTGATTTCTTCCTTACATGACATTTGATTTCATCTCAGAATATGAGCAGAGAAACCTAGGTGGCTTCTGAAGCTGTAAAATCACATACAGTGCATGAGAATGTCCCCTCTTTATGTGGTGTGCTCCACATCTCCAGCCAACGTTGACTGAAGTCGCTGGAGCTGTGTTAGCACATGTAAACAGAGGAAGAGCCAAACCCAAGAGGTGTAGTTGGTCAACAGCACCCTCGGCTGTGAAATAATCCCTTCCAAAAGTGGGGTGTGAGTTGGGTTGGAACTTATGCCAAAACCAATGGTACTGTGTCCAGTGCAGGCCTGGGCCAGGGCTGCCTTATTAATACGATTAGTCTCAGAGCATGGAAAGTAGTTTTTGGATGCCTGACTTGAGACATTGTGAAGGGACCTGTTTTGCCACAAAAATGTGAGGCTTCAGAGGAATCGGCTCCTTAAAGTCCTGTCATGCTGTGCCAAGGAAAATGCCAGTCTGTTTTTAAAACATAGGCATGGCTTTGATCCTCCTGCATCAGAATGAGGTGATTAATGCCAGGGACAGACTGACACTGGAGGAAAGGAGAGTCATGATGGCTGTTAGACTCCTGAGGGCCCCCACCAGCTGCCACTGTGTGCTGCAGCGGGCCAGGTCAGGCAGCAGAGGAGCATCAATGAGTCACTGCTTTGGCTAATTGGGGTCTGTCAAGTTCAAGTACAAGACAGGATCACTGGGGACAAAAGGAGGCAATACACAGATGAGCTCAGCAAAAGTAAGAGTGAGGGGGTTTTAATATTTACCTCTGAAGTGTTTCTCGTCTCTCATAATATTCACCTGAGTCCATATCTAAAATAAAATATAAAAAAAAAAGTCCCACAAATATAACATGATTTCAAGAAATTATTTTATTGTAATTATAGCTAATCCAATTAAAGGTGATTTGTAATGACTGCAAATTAATTACAGAAATACTGGATTTAATGAGTGGATTACTATTTGTTTTGATAAAAGAGAAAATGCAAATACCAAGCTAGAGTATTTAGTTCACTTAGATCATGCTGAGCTCAATACTGCTGGATTTACAGCACCATTTGTTTCCACAACTAGGGAGAGCATAGTCCCAGCTGAACAAATCGAGCCAAATATCAAACTCTTTTCCTTTCAAAGAGTGTGTCTGTATGACAGGGTCAGACTTGCATGATTTTTTTACAATGGAAATCAGATGCGATGTCTGAGGTCAGAACTTGGTGTGATGAATTGGGAAGTACAGAATTATCTCTTTGTCGTGGGTTTGTCCTGGTGACAATTTTTTTACCACACCCCCCAACCAAATTGTTCTAAGTTGAGAGAAGGTTTATGCAGACAAAACCAAATGCAATTAGGGAAAAATAATACTAGAATTTATTACTACACAATACAAACTAAACAATTATATCTACTATAATACTAATTAAGTAAAAGCACTATGCATCTACAAAAGTACACAAAAGTACCCCTCCCCCCTTTTGAATCAGTCCAGGAAGAGAAGCAGGCAGATTCCTCCAAGGCACTCTGCAGCACTTGTTTCTTCTCTGTTATCTCTGGCACAACAACTCCGACTCGTTGCAGCTGGAACAGTTT
>JAWWES010000171.1:30626069-30650601 GCA_035583135.1 Lophotriccus pileatus
GGTTAAGTTATTAAAGAAATGGTTATTGTGCAACTATAACCAGTTACTCATATTCTTATGGACAAAGTTTTAATTTACCTATCACAATCCTTAGCTGCCATTTCAGGGACTAAGCTTCCTTGCTTCTTACCTCTGTGCTCTATCTACTCAACCAATCATAAAGGGTTTAGTGGTTTTTTTAGCAGAGGTAATGGAGAGTCCCATTGATTAGAACAGGACCTGAATCAGACCCTTCATTTTTCCCAGCTGTCACATGGGACACATTTATTATTCTGGCCTTTCTTCCCTTTTTTTCTTTTTTTCATCAGAATTCACTGTGGACATTTTTTTCCATCATTATCTAAGACTTTATGGAATGCAAAGTTGCATTTTAAAAAGAGCCTGCGTTTTTGCAATTTATTCAGCTGTTTCCTGGTTCCAGCTGTGCCCTCTTGCTCTAATGGGGTTAAAGAGGTTGAATTTCTCCAACACTAAGTAGAGAGAAAATCTCAAGGTGATCAGGAACCGTGCATGTAATATTCTTAATTGTTCTGTGCATCATTAAAATGTTCATGCATTTCATGTACTTCAGGCAGAAAGTTGCCCATTCAGCTTTAACAGGTAATTACAGGAGTGACCAGGCATTCACGTGGCACCCACATGCTTATTGGATATGACAGAAGGATATGCCCACACCTGATTCATTATTTTATATTTCCTTTCTGAGAGGCTATGCTATCACTGTGCTAATAGACTGGAATTCTGCCCCGGGCCTGACTTCTCACAAAGGAAAAAGGAGAGGAGCACAACACACCCCCTCTGCACCTGGTCAGATATGTAGCACGGGCAGTGGCTGCAAGCACTGGAGGCTGAGAAACTTCTGAAGGCTGGCTTTGCTGTAGAAGGGCTGCTCACTCCTTGGAAACAGGAGCAGAGGGGACAGACTCTGTGCTGTGCCACTGGCAGATGAGGCACAGAAAGTGCAGTTCCGGGGGATGTGAACAAAGGTGGATGCGAGCCCTCTGTGCTGCGTGGCTCTCTGCTGCCATGCGGGCCGCCAAGGCTCCTGACACACATTTAGTCAGTCACAGGCTGCTCTGGTTGAAAGTAGGGCTCCCTGAAATTCCTGGCTTTGCCATCTGCAGATTCAGAGCTGGCATTTGGAGCTTCGTTCCTTCCACCACCTTCTGCCCTTCTCGTCAGGGTGCAGTTGCCACAGGTAGCATCATTTTGGCATGAGGATGGCAGGCTGCTGGATGAGGAGCTGAGTGATAACACTGGAAAGTCATTGCTGACTCTTCCGGGAAAGGCAGTGCATTACCTGCATTTCTGTATTAACATAGATTTTGCAACCCAATTAAGAATTATTTTGTTAAAATGTTTTCCCTTTAAAGAGATCTATGCCTTTTCTCTAAAAGGTATTTTATTGTAATAGAACAAAACTTTGGTCAATTGGAAGAGATATATCCAAACCACTGTGTCTAAAAAAATAAACTTCTTTCCTGAGGGAGGAAGAAGGTGCGTTTGGCTCCCCTACCTCTTCAGGATCAGAGGAGCTGAAGTCTTGTCCACAAGGTCTTAGGTGTGACCAAATCCTTCAAATTTGCAGGAGTCAGAAACTTTTAGAGATTATGCAAATATATGCTGGCCCTGTGTGTGGGCAGACATCACACACCTTGATGACAGGAAGATGTTTTAATTATGTTACCAAGAAATGCCCTGTAATTTCAAAGGGAATTTGTAGCAGTAAAGATAGAGCCGTGCGTACTGTGGAGCCCAGCCATTCCCTAGCTTGCAGAAAACGGGTGATACCATCATAGGCATATAGTTCTGGAAGTCACTTCAACTGATCATCTCATCCATCCTTCTCAAGTCTGATGGGAACAACTATAGTTAGACTGTCCCTTGCTGAGGCTTTGCATGGACCAGTCTCAGAAGATACTTCTGAGCACACCAGCTTCATTCCAGTGCAACCTGTTCCAGTACATGGCAATTATTAGAAGTTGGGGGGACAAAATTTCCTGATATCTAACTTAAATCTCCTTTGCTGTAAATTATATCAATTATTTCTTGTCTCAGAAATAATGACTGTGGAGAACAATTGATTATCCTTCTTTTTATAGCAGCCTTTTTAACATACCTTTTTATATCAGACGACTAGTCTCCTTGCAGTCTTCTCTTTTCCAAAGTAAAAAAAATTCCATTCCTCTAAGCTCACTGCAGAAGTCATGTTTTCTGAATCATGTCATCCTTGCAACTCTCCCTTGGACTCTGCAAAGGTGTCTGCTCCTTCTCAAATGCTCTGCTGGAGCATTTCTCTACGTGAAACCAGAGCAGAGTCAGGCAGAGTGGAATAAGAATGCCTTGTAAATGTGTCAAAATGCCAGGGGCAGGGGGGAATAAATAGGCATTGGACTAGCCAAAATGTTGATTTTTTTTTTTTTTTAAGCTGAGAATAAAATTTCCAGATTTCTTCTGCATTACACATTTTTTCTGCCAGTTGTCCTGTTGTGACATTTCCTATCCCCAGGAGGTTTGTACTGGCAACTTCTATTGTATTAAAACAATCTGGTCCTAGTTAATCAGTGTGCAAAGCTCTCAGTCTCAACTAGGCTACATGTCTGCATTTCCTCCTCTAAATTGTTCATGCTCTTTCTGCTTTGGTGTTCAGCCACCCCAGAAGTAAAACTTCTGAGAAAATTGTTTACCCTCTCTGTCAAAGAGTCGTATGTTCCAGCACCTTGTAGGTCTGAGTTTCCTCTAAATAATTGTTCTTACTCTGCCTCGGATTTCAATTTAAAAAAGCCTTAGCCCAATATTTACTCAGCATTGGCAGCAATAGACCATTCATGGGATTTTATGTTCTGAGGGTAAATAGCTGGTTCCCTTCACTGTTCATTAAAAACAAATACAGTTTGCACCCTTTGTCTCTTCCCTTAAAAATACCCCGAACTTTACTATATTTCCCACCAGTGAATATTTCATTATTTATTGCTTAATCGCTGTTTCATACTTGGCATAAAAGATGTAAAATAGGATGGGGTTACTAAAGGAACAGTGGTGAAGGGGAGAAACAGCCCCAAAACATCAGTTGCTGTGGAAATGCTGTTTCTCACTCGGCGGCGTTCGCTGTCATTAGCCGCGATAGCGAACCCTCTCAGCCGGCATGGTGAACCCTCACACCATGAAGCACTTGTAATTGCTCCTTTGTGGCACTGCACCATGGAGAGATACCATTTTCTAACTCATTTCTATTGTTTTGAAATGAGATCTACAGTCTGCGGACGCAACCTCTTGAAAGGAGCTCCGTAGTCGATCATCCTCGTCATATTTAACTGGGGTTTATATTGTCCACTTGAGTCTACTGACACAGTGGGTGAGAAAATAGAGAATTAATCTTCTATCACATTCCCTTCTGTAGAGAAATTTCCTAATTAAACATAGCAGAAAATTACTTTAAAAGTAGCAGGAGGAGGGGAAAAAAAAATCCTTCCTCTATTGTGGGCATGGGCAATATTAATTGAAAAATTGTAATTTATTCATGCAAAGCTTCTAACTGCACTTCATGTCCGCAGTGATCTTCCTAACATGGAAAATAGCTTTGCCTTCAATGAGGACTTGTGTTAGAAAAATAGAAGAATGTACTGTAATTACTGTTTTGCTTCTGGTTGGTTTGCTTCAGCTTTTCTCATATTTATCTGTGTTTCCAAATTTAAGAAAAATCCCTTGGTGATTGTCTCTTCTCTGAGATCTCCTCACTGTGACAGTTGTCACACAAACTGAGAATTTTCCACTTTAGTATTCTGGTCTATTAGCTGCTAAGAGCACAGATAAGATAATGAGAAATGAAAGTCCCTTTTTTAAACATTTTTATTTTAAAATGACAACTTTAAATATATTACTCTGTTTAGAAAGAAAAATCTGAGTGGATGGCATGATGGGTAATGATATGTAAATGACCATTCATGCATGAAAATCAGGGCCAGTTGAATGTATTAAGCAATGACTGATATAATCATTATTTTGGATTTTGCATCTGTAGAGAGGGGATTGCAGATATCAAGTGAATTGCATATTTAAAGAAACATCAATGTGTGTGTGGAATAAAGAATACTTTTTGACATTTTTGCATTAAGTATCCTAGTGTTATGCTGTTTGGACTTAAATAAGGTCAATATGCTGGGTTTATGCTTTTTATATTATCTCTGGCTCTCGCTTTGGCAGATCCTCCCTTTCCCTGTTTGTACAGCATGCCATCCGACTGACAAGTTTGTAATGTCAACTCCTTTCAGCTCCCTGTAATGCATTTATCTACAGAAAGCTGCCTACTGCTCACATGGAGGGGAGAGCTTAGGGAAAGCCGGTTGCTCACAGTTTTTAAAGAATATGTAAAAATTCAATATTGTTGCTATGCCTTTGTCGCTATCGCATTTATAGGCGCTGCCTGCACTGGCAGGATGGTGTGGGAAAGTTACTGCTGCAGGTCTGGTGGAGCTGTGAGCTTGAGGCAGCCCCCATCACGGCTGACACTGGTCCCTACCTCAGCACATCACAGATGTGGCAGGGTCACCACTTAACTGGCAGTTTCTGTTTCAAGGGTCAGGGCAGCTGCTGTGTGGGTTGGGGCCGTGGCACTGCGGTCACAGATAAGGAGGGTGATGGGCAGCACGCGGGCACCGACGCTTCATGTGGCTGCTCCTTCATCCTCCAGCCCACACGTTAGTGGTGCTTCTGCTGCTGGTGTTACTGACCTTAATGTGGGCTCAGAGTGCAGCTGTTGGGTCATTGCTGCAAACGTATACAATTTGTATATGTAACTATATGGGTATTCTAAGTACAGCCGCCTAAATGTGAGCTACAGATGCTTTGTTCTGGTGACCAGGGGTGGCAGGAAGTGGGCAGGCTGTCTGAAGCTGACCCAAAAAAATGAGGAAAGTGTCTCCGGGGATTATTGTCCGGGAGGTGACAGTATAGCTCACTTCTTTGCTTCCTAGCCAGAACTCTGCAGCTGTTCTGCTTTTAAAGTGCCGCTTTCATGAGGAGACTGAAAAAAAAAAAAAAGGGGATGACTTGAGAGGGTGATGTTTTCTTGTCTCATCTCATTTTGTGTTATGAATTTTAAAGAAAAAAGAAAATTCCATTTTCGAATAAGAGAAAAATAAGCTCCTGTTATACAATATCTACATTAACAGATTCCTTCTATCAAAGACAGAAAATAGCTGTGGTACTAAATAAAATTAATGCATCTCGAGTTTGGAGAACATTATGCTAAATGTCCATGATACATTCTCTGTCCCCTTCGGCAGTAGCATATGATCAATTTTGCTAGTCTGTCCTTACCTAATTATTGCTGTCGCTAATGAAGGGAAGTAGAGAAAAACATGTCTTAGTAGGTTAATAAGCCATCCAGAAAATTATATTAGCATGATCAATCCTTAATGATTATGGTTTCTCATAATATTAGATCACCTGAAAGGTGTTTTTTGTAGGAAATGTGAGGGGAAGTACGTATCGTTTTGCAGCCATTCTTCCAAGTGTGCTCAGTTGGTGTTAGGAAAGAAATGCAGTCAAACTTTGGCTCAGGAGTTTTGCCTGCTCTTGCAAACATTGATTTACTTGGTGGAAGTGGCTTATTTTATCATACAAGGATTTGGAAGGGCAGTAAGTATGAGGGCTTTTCTATCTTCCTTCCTTCCACAAATATTTGTGAGTTGATGGTGTGCATGTTCTCTATTGCTTTTCATAAGTTTTTATAAATAAGCTGGTAGTCTCTGATCAGTCTGAGCAGCTTCCAAATGGCATTTTCTCCCTTCCTCTGTTCTTGATGATACACCTTCATTTGCAATCTAGTACCTGGTTTAGCATCTGTCAGGATTTCTTTCATTTTTTGGGTTTTTTGCCTCATTTTTGCTTCTTGAGGGACCCACATATGCCAGTACTGTAGCATACTCAGGACATATTTGTTTTGATGAAAACACTTCTCTTAGAGCATGTCCAAGGCACTAAAATGAATAGCAGAGAGGAATGATCCTCAAACATCAGACTCATCAGACTCCTCTTTTTTTAATTTTATTTATTTAAAGATTTTCCCCAAATTAAACTGAATCACAATCCTCCCTTTTAATTTGTTAATTACACTTCTGCAATGGTAATGCAATCAGTGGATATAGCTAAAGTGTTTGTGTGTGGGAATCAGTATTAATGAGAAAGAGCATATTTGCAAAGTGGAACGTATCAGCTCCTTGCCTTGCGTCTGTCTGCTGGTGTAAGGCTGCTCTCAACTGGACCCAGCCGAGCGGCACAGGGAAGCCCAGCTTGTAGGAGGAGAAGGAGAAGAGTCCCTCCAGGTCATTCTCTCCCTAGTGGTCCCTTCTTGCCCTTTCCATACTCAGGGAAGCTATGGGGCAGGTTGGGCCAGGGAGGCCTGCATTTTGGGCAGCACAGCCCTTGGAGAGCGAGAGCTCAGCAGAGGTAGCACCTTGGCTGAAGCAGCAAGTCAGGGCTCTTGCAGCCTGCCTGCCCCGAGTGACTTCGCAGGTGACAAAACTCTGAGCGAGCTCATAAAGGTTAATCATGACTAAGTGAGAATGAAATCTGGCATTTTCCTGCTGGGCTTCCAATTTTCTGTATATGCAGTGTATTGAAGCTAAGTGAGATTAAATGTTTAAACCTTTCGTGCCATATGGCTTCCCCTATATCATAAACACATCAGTGAAATTATACTCAGAAGGGCAACATTGTTCTGGTGTAAATGGATTCAAATCCATGCTTTTCCTCTGCTCATATCAAGGCTGAGTTTCATGTTCACACTCAACTTGTTTGTCCTGTCAGTGGAGGTCTGGGAGACTTTTCCTCCCAGTCACGTAAATTCTGAGTGACAGCACAAAATTAGATTCTCAGTTCATCCACAGACCTGGTCCATGGAGGCTCCTTCTCCTAAATCCTTGCCACCCTTCCAGGAGTGGCTGTGCTACTCACTCATGAACTCTCTTGCCTTTCTGCAGAGACCGTCAGCAGTGCTGCCGGTATTTCTCATGGCTTTTGTGCAATGGACGTGACTATTCCACTCCATAAACCAAGGAGTACTGTAAGGCAGTAATGGTGTTGCTCATGCTATGCCTCAACCTGCCCACTAACAATGGAAATAAAAGGGAAAAATATGGTTCAATTGTTTTGTTTCCCATTTGCCCTGAAAAGTTGTCGTACTACCAGGTATTTTCATGGAATTAACTTATGCCATATGTTTTCCTGTTTGCTGAAGAGTAGGGTTATATAAAAGATAGCATCTGTGTTGCATAAATATTGTATCTCCTCCTGCAGGACTTGGAGACTTTGCAGCTGCCCTCATCTTAGCTTCTGGCAAATTCTTTAGGTGCCAGCACTCCTGTGCACCTCGAGCTGCAGCAGAGACCCAAGGAATACTCAGCTACAGCCTTGGGAAGACAGAAATACACGTTGCAGAAATTGCACATGTCAGGAGGGATGTCTTTATAACTAGCTCTGAGACACATTTTCTTTTAGGGTTTTTTTTTGTGGGTTGTTTGTTTGGTTTTTTTTAATTTTTTTTTTGGGAATTCTCACAATAAAAGGAGCAAACCCTGGGATGAGCCCTGGTTGTACAAGTGTAGAGGATGAGCTCAGTGGTGAGAGTTGCAGATCAGGGAGTGCTACTGCTGAAATTTTAAATTGTTGTGGGGCGGGAGCTGTGAAGGGGTACTGGGGACCCTCTGGGTTCAGACTGACCACTGAGGTGGTGGAGGAAGAGGCAGATAAGGAGCCATCCATCATAGCTCCCAACCACAAGGGTACAGCCTGACTGAACATGGGTTTTGACTGTCAGTTTTGGCACCCAACTGAGCTGCCTCCATGCGAGACCCCATTACCAAACAGGAGCTTGGCACTCATCTTCTTGAATTCTGAGCTCCAGGGCAGCTCCAGCTCTCAGTTAGCTGTGTGTAACCTGCATTAGCACCACAGGAATAAACAGAAAGCAGTGTAACATGGAAGAAAAGTGGAGTGGGAGAAGAAAACTTTGTTCCTCTTGTTGAATTCAGTGAAAGGTAAACCCAAGTAATTTTTAGAGTAGAGCCACTTTACACCACGCTGATTATGTAAATGGGACATAAACTAAATTGGACTTTCACTCGCTCTGACACTCCCTTTTATTGCCAGAGTGATTTACAGAAGCTTTAGTATAAATTAAAACCAGGACTAGTGTCTGCAGTCCACATTTTAGGATTTAAACCAGTCATTTCCCAAGATAATTGTGGTGCACTCAAGACTAGGAGCAGCTTCCTAAAATTGGTTAATACTCAAATTTGGGCTTCTTCAGTGGCTTAAATGAAGTGGCATATTATCTCCTCTATAGTCTGCCTAAAAGATAGATTTGATGTCTGCAAGCAAAGACATGAAATTGCTATAGGCTTCCATTCTTATAGCCTGCCACCTATTTGATTTATGTGATAAGTGATCTCAGATGACCCTCCAAGGCACTGAACCATTAGAGAGTTATGTTGCACAGAGATAAGAAATCTTCAGAGATACCTAAATTTTCTTTTACCACTGGGAGTTTCATCTGTTCTAGAATAAAGAACATTTTTATGTATGATGTTGCTATCTTGCTAGCCATACTAATATTCAAAAGGATACACAGACTTAAATCAATAGCAAAGTGACAAAGATCTTAAAACTGAAGTAGTCACCAAGTGAATGCTAGACAGCTCTTTTAGGTTTTATCTTTGTTCCTTTCATTCTGTTTCTTGAAAGATAAGTATCTGTGAAGGTTCACATTTAAGTCTTCTGTTAATCTTTCCACCAGGTAGGAAGCTGGCAAAAGCACCCTTTCAGTGTGGAAAGCCCTGCAAAGTCACATCACCCATTTGGGCCTTGCTTGTTGTAGCCTTTGCAAAACCATGGGTTGGATCCTTCCTTTTTTCTTCTTTTTGTTTCCCCCTGAATTTCTATAAAGTCGGTGATGCAGGTTCCTCTCTGCCTGGAGTGAATGAAAGTGCTTTGAACATCAGGTGGTATGTGTATTCTTGGCAGTGGTCAGGGAAAGCACAGACAGGTAATTTCTGTGGTTTATGTCCAACTGTAGCATCTTTCCCTACAGAAGGCAGCACTGCTGCCTCACATTCTTCTAACTGAATCTCTGTCTAATGCACTAGTTCTTTGTAGAGTTTTCTGTAAGTGCCATGTTGCAGCGTGTATACGGTCCATACATTCCAGCTATCAAGTGATCTTTGACATGGTGTGTTCTGTGCCTCAAGCACAAGGTATCCAGCAGCAAGCTACCATTCCAGATGGTGTGGGATGCAGCTTCTGCACAGGCATACAAGAGGAAGAGGAGGGACTACAAGAGGAAGAGGAGGGACTAGAACCAGTCCCTGCTTCTCAGTAGAGCCTGAAGGTGTCAGAGGCTTTGCAGGTCTGCAAGGAGAGAACCTTTGGCAGTCCGCAGAGGCGGTAAAAGGGGATTTCAAGCCTGAGCTACTCTGCTTCCTTCTGGCACACAGGACCAGCAGTCCAGAAGGAGCTCGCACTTGACTCTCCTTTGGCCTTTGATGGACATTTTCTGACAAATAAGAAAAGCGTTAAGACATTGGGTACTTTTCTGGACTGCAGCTTTCTATGTACCTTGACACAGTGCTGAGGTTCAATGATCTGTGTGGCTGGGCAAGTCAACCTGAGGGAGGAATCAGACGTCATCTTTTTTCATTTCTCCTTGATCCTGAAAAAAGTTCTGGTCCTTGCAATTAGGACTACAGTAATCTCCTTCCAGGCTCCTAAATAATGGCCTTGCCTGGTGACCCGTCACATTGCATCCTTCCAGCTGTGGCCATGTCCACTTGGTTGTTTTGTTCATGCTGTTGGGCATACTGAAATACATGAGAGGAGGGACTGATGCCACAAAAGCTTTGGCAGCATTTCAGGCATGTTTTTACAAAAAGATATATCTATTTCTTGAAAATTCTCCTGCAAGAAAGTTAAAATTAAATTAATGCAAGGCAGAGATGACTAGTCCCCATGTGCTATTTGGCTTGTTTGTGAAGGGAAGTTCTTGGCAAAATTAAATGAGCCTCCTCTTCCTCAAGCTGGCAAAAACTGTCAATGCTGGTCATTGTACACCTTCATCAATCTGCAATTTTGGCATCCCACATACACCAGGCAAACATCAAATTTTTAGGGGGACAGCACAGTGGTGCAATAATCGCAGCTGTTTTATGTCAGCATTCAGAAGGCTTACAATAGGGTTTTATTCAATGAGCCATTCCTTTTGAAACGCCATTAGAGATATTTGCTGGGAGAAACTGGCCTCGACTAATCGTATTTAATTTTTTATCAAATGCACTGTGGGAGCAGCAGGAATATGCATGAGACAGAAACAAGCAAGTGGTGTTTATTTAGAATAAATAAACTTTGAGTAAGAGTTGAATCCATTTCCTCCTGGCCACAGTTGCACAAATGCAGACAAGTCCCTACAGAGTTCTGGGAGGAGTCACATCCTGGTTTCAGACACAGGTGCTGTAGGAGACCTCCAGTTGCACCCGCTGAAAGGAGAGAACTGCAGTCACACATATGCAGAGGAGGAGAGCCGCTCCTGTGAAATCATTCCCATCCCATCCATTTTTAACCACCATAAATGAGGTTCAGAGGATGTCAGTGCTGCTCATCTCACCAGGAGAGACCTCTGAGTCCCCGGATGGCAGCTGGAGAAGACTACCGAGGTTTCCGAGATGTTGAGCTGTGTGAAGCGAGGAGCTCATGGCATTGCATGAGTCCATGCCTCTCCTCACAGCAGCAGCACCTCGTCTGCAGGCTGCTCAGCTCCAGGCTGGGCCCTCAGGTAGGGAAAGGGCTACTGAAAAACTGGGGTTGGTGGGAAAAGGAAAGAAGCGACAAGAGAACGAGAAGGAAGGCATGACAGGAAGCCAGACGAGGTAAAAAATAAAGAGAGCACTAGAGAGAGCAGCAGTGTGTAGGTATAATGTGAAACAGGTTTTGTACTAGTTATTTGCTGAACTCAGAGCACTCCCAGGCACTTTTCTTGCACTAATGAGACTGTATCCAGGGCAAAAGCAGAGCCTTCAGCACAGGGTGTGGGTGAGCTCAGCACAGGGCCGTGAACAAGGGTGAACTGTTCCAGCAGTGCCGCTTTCCTGCACCTGACATCAACTCAGCACTGCACAGGAGTGACAAATCATGAATAGACCCTACAGAAGTAGTATTTAAAAATTATAAATATGATAGTTTCTGGTATTTGTTATACTCACAAGCTTTTATTCGCAGCCCTAAAGCTTAGACATACCTTTCAACAGAAATGTATACATAGAAGCTGAGGTCCTTATACACTGATAGAATCCACCAGCTGTGATTTTTAAGGAAAAAAAAATCTAATCTGAAACTCTCGGTATAAATATGAGGGCTGCAAAACACTGCAAATTGAGTCTGACTGGCATCAAAGCAGTGCCAGGCTCTATCTACATGGTCTTTAGCAATAAGATAAGAGCACATTTTATCAGCAATCTCTGCTGGCTGGATGCATCTAGTTCCTCCTCAAAAACCACGTTAGGTATTTGCATCATGCCAAAGTCATCCTGTTAACCTTTTCTAGGTTTCACATGGCTGAGAATGGTGATGCAAAGGTATCCAAAGGTGGGACCTGAGGCAGTATAAACACTGAGAAAGAGGGTCCGGTTTCCTTGGCAGCCAGCTCAGGTATGGCACAACCCTGGTGCAGTTTGGATCACGTGCCCATAGATAGCAGAGAAGTGGTTTGAAGGACTCACCGGTGGTGGTGTGGAGAAGCTGATCAAAGGCCCATTGGTGTGAAGGAGACTCTTTCAGGTCTCCTTAAGAAGTTCTATGTCAGGTCCTGAGCTGGGTAGAGACACTGTCTTCTTGTGCAATAAGTAATTTCCCCAGAGTGTTTGTGGGTGTGAGAGAGAGCAAATTAGTATTTACTGAGATGGAGCCAGCCAGCAGGAGTAGAGCAGAACAAGGCACGTCAGAGTTTGAATTTATTACCAATCCTGTAGGCCATTTTCCTTTCATTTTAACTGTAATGCCATTCTGAGCCTCAGCCACACTTTGAGAGCAGAGTCATTCGTGAGTTGACCCCCTGCTTCACACGCTTCATTTTTCTCACTTTGTAGGTTTTGACTGAGCTAATGCTTTGAGGAAAAAAAGACTTACTGATTAGAGTGGAGTTGCTTGCAGCATCTGGGCTTTTATTGGTACAGTTTGTGAGGGGGTGTTAGCCGCTCAGTACAGGTGCAGGTAGTGTTTGTTCTAACACATTTAGTAAATTATGCTGGTTTCTCTGCCCTGGTTTCTCAGAGCTTTCTCACTTCATCCACTCACCTTCTCACCTGCTCAGAGCACACTTGTTAGGACTGAAGCATGTTGCAAGATCAGGTCAGCTGTTCCGAAGACCATCCTCCTTCTCCTCCACTGCATTTTTGTTTGCACATTGCCTTTCATTCCACAATACAAAAGTGTTATTACCTAGATTTTATAGCTAAAATCAAGCATGTAGCCTGTTAGGATGAGCTAGAGCAAGCTGTTTTTTGAAGTTCCTCTTTCAACAACAGCAAAGATGTCCCATTATGAGGAGTAAAGTTAGAATCAGTGATGAGCGTAGATCTGATCTCATCAATCAAAGGAAGACTACATAATAGCACTCTTAATTCATAATTCATTATAGTCATATTTCTTATATTCCAGTGTGTGGTGATGCTTTATATTGTGATGCTCTTTGTTGTGTTCTCCAGTATAGTTAAAATACATTGAATAAGGATTATTATAATAGTCCTACAAAGCTACGTGAACGCTGAGCTGAGGCTTTCTTGAGTTTGCCCTGTTACCTTCAGAGTCATGTCAGCAAAGAGAGATTTAGAGATTTGTGTTTAGCCAGTGTTGCCACCTAATTGTCTCTCACCCTCATGGCTCACTCTTCCCACTTCCATTTACTCCTCGCAGTATGGTCCATTGGGCAGGTTACATGCACATCCCCTGTGACACTTGGTGTATCAGATCAAGATACCATGTGTATTCCTTACCATCCCACTGGAGCTGCTTTTCTGGAAATTGCAAAGTGTTTATTTCCATCCTGACTTTGACGCATGTCAAGCATCTTGGGAAGACACTGAGCAAGGGTTATTCAGAAGCTCAAGCTCAGACCTTTTGATGTCCATTTGATAAAACTTCTGAATCACCAGTCCAACTCCCAGCATGAGTCTGGGATAAAGTCCTAGAACGATTTTTTGGGGTTTTAACACCTACAGAAGACTCGACTTAAGAGGTGAAGTGTAAAGAGAAAGTAGAGGTGTCTGCAGTGGGGGGAGCAGTTTGGGGCTTTTAGTTTTCTCCTGATGTTACAGGAGATAAGCACAGGGTCAGACCAATCTACTGACGATACTTTTAATCTGTTTCTTCAGCTAGAGAAACAGAGTAAAATGCCTCAGAAATGGTTTCTTTCTTGCAGGACTTGCAAACAATACAAATCTTCTTGAAATCACAACTATCTAATCTGTGCACAGTGGGAATGCCAGAGAAGGACCAAATTATTAAAACAGAAGCTGTTGTGGTTACCACAGTCCATTGACTCTGTAAATTGTGTGTAGTGTCTTCACAGCTAAGAATTTATATTGCTTAGAAGATTGACATAGTCTCTGAAGTGACTTTCAGATAATGTTAGTGACCTTCTAACCCTTTTTAGCACATTTCTTTGGACTCTCAAAGTTGCTAATCTTGCTAATACAAATAGGAATTTGCAGCTTAACATTTCTCAGTTGTGCGAGTAAGAAGTGGTGGGCTTCAGCGATTACCCTCCTCTGAGCCCTACACTGTTCCTGCAGGGTCTTGGCGTTAAAACCTCTCCAGTTGCTAATATGAGAACTACTCAATGTGCATGAGAAGAAGAATCATTCTCCTTTTTGGAAAAGGAATCCAAAAACTAGATTTGGAAAAGGAATCCAAAAACTAGATTATTTTTGCTAACCATTTTTTTTTCAGTTGGGTTATGAAAGAAGTGCAAATCAGCAAGTACAGTGAGGGGAAGAAAGGAAAAAGAGTCACCTTAGAAAATAAGCATCCACTAGTCCTCAAGCTAAAAAGCAGCAGGAATTGTTGGGAAAATAACTCATTCTAAGATGTCTGGATTTATCAAAGCACTTATCTGCACAGCATGGAGAAAACAAGCCCCTGTGTGTGTCAGTTCTCGGTGTGGGTGCATATGCCAGTGGGTATGTTTGTGTAGGGAGAGAAAACACACCTTTAGGAAATGTAAAGAATAATATTATCTGTGGTTACTGCCAACAAAAAGAGTGAGTGAGATAAACAGCTGTCTTTTTTAATCAGGACTGCTGCACAGTAGAACATTTAATGAAAAGTGCACATTGACTATGGAAAGCTGGATGCAGAGCTTCTTCAGAAAAATAGAAATAGAAGGGAGTGACCTATTATTTTCAAGTAGAAATTCAGAGCTGCAATGTGCCTTAGTGTGGATGATCTTCTCTAAATCAGTTACTTTTCTTCGATGTGCTCAGTCTTTTAAATGCCTTTCTTTAATGACTTAAGTAGCTCTATCACTTATCTTGTGATGTGGAGCTGTGTGAGGTCCCTGGTCAAACCACACGTGCTGGACAATTATGAATGGAAACATTACAGGGAGGAAGAAAACAGGGCATACGTTTTTAATTAAAAGGAAATACAAGGGAAGTTATTTGCAGAATAACAAAATAAAGAAATTAAAGCTCTATTCCATAAAGTATATATTCTCACCCTCCTGAACTGGAGCAATTGTCGTGTTTTCACTAGGTGAGGAATGCTTGGCTGTTGTAAGAAGTCTTCTGTCCATACAGTCACCCATTACATGTCCTGCTTAATATCTTAACCTCTGGGAATCCCCTGCCAAGATTGGCTGTCAGAGTTATCTTCTCAATAAAATAGATTTCTGTACTTAAAATGTGAATGAAACTTAGTGAAAATTGCAGGCCTGGACGCAGCTGCAGGGAGGTGGGGAGGAGCATGAGCCTCACAGTCAGAATCACACTGGCAGCACATGGGGATGCTAATGGTGTGAGGATGTGGCACTTGGACACCTTGTCCGCCCTTGTACATTGACTTTTATAAAATGTGAGCCTAAAGCGTTTCTCAGTTATTTAAGGAAACAGAAAAACCACAGCTCAGACACTCCCTATAAAGTCTGACAGTGCAGTAGAACAAAAATCCAGCATGTATTTTCCTGGTTTCCCTTTAGGTTTTTGGTACATGAATCTTATAGATATAAAGGTGAGCAAATCTGTACAAATAGACAATCACCATGCTCATCATAGGTGATTTTTTTCAATTTAATATAGTCTAAATTCAGACATGTCTGATAAGAAATTGGTGCAGCAGAGTTTAATCCTAAACATGCTTACACTTCCTTTGACTATATTAAGGCTCAGGAAGAAACAGCTTAGACAAGTCATCTACCTCAGGTATTTCTGTGGTCTATATCACTGTAGTATCTAAGCATATCACAATATTTTAATATACTTGTTTCCATATTCTCTGCTGGTGGAATATGTTATTATTACAATTTTGACATACAGAAAGCATGACAGAGTTTGCACAATTAGTACAGGGTAAGGAAACAAGTTTGTTGAAAAACAGGCATTGAGGTTACACTTGCTTCTTCTAGGGGCAAAAGCCCTTTCTCCTATACAAGCTCGTGAAAGCTTGGGATTCTTGTCCTTTCTTGAGTAAATAACAAAAGCAGCCTATTCTGACACAAAAGCTTTTGGTAACAATACAAGTGTACCTCGGGGTAGATGATTTGTCCAGTCAATGTCACTGGGGCTTCTGACCCACTTCAGTGTGTCCACCAGCTCTGGTAGGTTGGACCCAAGTGTGCAGTAAGCCTGCACCACAGTACTGACTCCAAATGCAAGAGATGACACTACAGAGGCTGTTTGTGCAGATAACAACATCAGTCAAAGCTGATTGATGCTTAAATTCTGCGTTTGTTTAATAACTCTGCAACTGGGAGAAGGATATCGCTAGGCACAATGTCTTGGTATAAAGTGACATCCTTCAAAAGATATCAAAGGTTGTTTATATACTTTACAACAAACACAGATAATGTTTCTTTTGGATCTTTTAACAAACCCTCTTTTTGGTGCCTACCTTGGTGGTCTTTTTCTGTCTTGAAATACTCAGCCATCAGTATTTTTTCACAGTCCTCTTACACCCATATTTTAATTTTCCCCTCAGTCCCTTCATGGTTTTGACTTAAGGGCCAGGTACAAACCTTACATAACTGCAGACATTGGCATTGACTTTCCTGGGTTTCAAATTTAACCTGTGCTAGAGATTGTCCCCTCCTCTGGACAGCACTAAATCTTTCCTGCCAGAGATAACTAGTCCGTGGGGCTGATAACTGTACTTCTGCAGAGAAAAATGTTTTGCCTTTGGAATGGACTAGATTGCACCACACGGCAGGTAATTTCAAAACATTTTCAAGGAAATCATGCCCTTGGGGCCATCTCAAGGCCTTCACGGGTAAAGGACACAAGGCAGCATGTGACGCTATCAATTCACCTCCGTTATTGTCCCAGGGAACAAAGCAGTGAGACTCAGTGGGGACACAGCCTTCCTGGGATGCAGCTTGAAGTGGGTCATTGTTCAAGAGGAAGGGTCTTTCTCTGGTTTTTAACTCCATTATCCCAGACCACCATGGAAATCTCTGTGTTGGCCCCATTCAGAAACACTGTTGGCCAGCTGTCAGCTTCGTGGGCAGCGCATTAAGCTGATGAAGTGAACAGATTTTTCTAGAGCAAGAGAAGTGCTTTGCTACAATGCTGTCTTTACTAATGTATATTCTTCTGCTTTCCATCAAACAGTCAATGAAGGCTCAGGTGAAACCAATCAAAAAGAGACATCGACCTGTGACATTTGCCAGTTTGGGGCAGAGTGTGACGAAGATGCAGAGGATGTTTGGTACAGTAATTTGCTTTACTCTTCTATTTTAATGAATGTTGTATTATTTAAAGGTACTGTGGTTTAGAAAGCATTACAGATGTAAGATACTCAATTTTCTGCACCCAGAAATTCATCTCAAAGTGAATGAGGTGGTTGTTATTCTGAAAAAAATGTATAAAACATTCTGGTTTGTAATTTTGGAACATGCACAATTTAGACCAACTCTAGAAACACAGTTATCCATTTTGTTGCCATTATAACTTATGTTATTCCATCTGGGGTTTTACAGCTTCATACTTCGGTAAAAATAGAATTGGGAAAAATAATTGACCTAAAGCTTTTCCAGTTAGAAAGTATCATTAATATTATCATCATGTTAATTCATGTGTGGCATTAGAAACGCTGGGAAATCTGTCTCGCTTTTTCCTAGTTGCTGGAGTTGAAAACCTAACCGTCAATTGTTTGAAAAAATGAGAGTGTACATTTAGATATTTTCTCAATGGAAATGGTTTTAATTTTTATTTTTTAAAATATGTTTCAAAATTATTCATGCTTTCTTATTATTTTAAACCTTAATTACATAAGCTGAAGGGAAATAATTCTATCTACTCAGATTTTTATTTTTTCATTTTGCCTAGGAACTATGCAAACATATATTAAGCCAACTCTGAGCTAATCATTTCATTGTGATTTTAGAGCAGCCAATAGATCAAAAAGGTCACTATTCACAGAGTTTTAGTTCTAGCATTGCCTTAATGCTCTGCCTCATATTTCTAAGTAACTAAAACAAATTTAGAGAACAAAATAATCTTGCAAATGTTAGAGCTGTTGTCTGTAGGGTGCTTCTAAAGCTGTGGGCTAGTGTTAGCTAAAGAATGGATGCAGACACTGGGGCAGTGAGATGTCAGTAAAGCAATATGGCCCGAGCTTTAACTTGGACAGTAAGAATGGAACAGAGAGGAGTCAGTGACTGAATGGTGAACATGATAGGTGGGCCCAGTGTCAGGCAGGTGACCTCACCCAGGCAAGGCATCCACGCACTGTTGGTCAGGTTGGTTCTAGTCTTTAAAGCAACCCAACTAAGCAAACCACAGAGTCCTTGCTCTGTCTCCAGTCATCAAAGGAAATGGTGATGTTGAAAAACAGGAGCAAGGTGCATCATGGTTATAGGTTTCAGTAATGTAATGAAATTTGCGAGTAAGAAATTGCCTAATGTTGACTTTGCTTAAGGAAATTACCCCAGGTGTTACGATTTTCATTGTCTCCTTGGCTGGTTGTCCTTGAGAGCTTTGGTGGTGCAGTGTAGAAACAAAACCATGGTAAAATTAATATATCAAAATTCACAGTCTAGTGCTCATGTTTTCATAATTAAGTGCACTTCCAAATTGGATGGCAGGAGAAGAGAGGGGCAAGGAATAAAATTAGCTACAAGATAACATTATTAATCATAAGCACTGAGTAGCAGTGTTTATTTTTTTCCAGAAATAGCTTGGTAAAATTGCCTGATCCAACTTACCCCAGTGTTCCCACTGCAGATTTTGCACTAATTCTTCCCCTTTGAAACAACTTGGCTTATTTGGAGCAGCGTAATGACAGCAGGAGCTGAGGTTCTCAATCTTTATTGACACGCAGTCTTTCTGCAGGGGAAGGTGCTTCTCAGGGCAAGAAGCAGGGAAGGGCATTTAGTGGGGGGATGCCACCAGACAAACTGTTATAAGGCAGGAGAGCCGATTTCCAGCCAGAAATACAAAGACCTTGTAAAGCCCGTTAAAAGATCTGCTTTGAAGTAAACAACTTCATATGCCATAACAGAGCCCTGTTTTCCCATCCCTGCCCCCTGATTAGTCTTGGATAAGCATCTTTCTAAGAAATGAGCCTCCTGGGTCTTAGCTTTTTCATTATTCTTATTTCTAGAATAAACACAGACCACGTATGGAGGTTTTAGACCCCTCTTTCAAATGTACATTAACTGAATTTTCATGTTTGGCCCTGGACAGACATATTTCCCCACTCCCCCTGCCAGGATCCAGTGTGCAGAAAATGTCCTTAGATTAAGTGGGAAAAGAAATTTCAATTTATTATTCGATTGCTGGGTTTATGTGGATCAAATTTCAGATGTAAGCAGGGCTCCTTTAGCTGTCTCACCTGACTGATGAGGTTTGTGAAATCCAAACGGGGTCAGCAGTTCCTGGTGGTCCCAGGACCTGTTACTACAGGATGACAAGCCCAGCAACGGCAGTGAATCCATATTAGTCAGGAGTAGTTTGAGGGCTCAGGGACAGTGCCTGATGCATTCTAGGTAAGAGAGATGCAAGCTGGTAGCAGAGCCAGACTTCAGAGAGCTGGGGATGCGAGGCTGGCTGTTCGCCTAATATTTCTAGGGTGCCAGAGTAGATCAGAGAAGAGAGCACAGGTGTGATAGCAGATGTGGTTGGGCTGCTGATGATTTAAAGTGACAGTTGACATTATTCTGCGTTGTCACAGTCTGTTATTTTGCAGACCATTATCTCTGGTTTAACTCGTATTGGTTTTTTTCTTTTTTGTTATTCATTGCCAGTTGTCACTCATCTAAATTGTGCTATTGTACTGTGTTACCATTATTTTTAAATCTTTTTATTTCCTAAAACCAGTCAGTTAATGGCTAGACTCCTGGGATTCTGATGGGGGGGGTTGTCACACAGAAGATTACTTGAAGGGGCAAGATTTGTATCAACATTTTCTGGAAAAATATGAAGAAAGGGCAGAAGAGAAACCACTGTAATAACAGGTTTTCCATGGCATGTGAAAGCACACATGTGTTATTATCCTATTCTGCAGTCAAGTATCACGAGAGTGAATGCAATTTGGCATTCCATTAGTGAATCTCTTTCTCTGAGTTAAAAACAAAGAGTGTTCACTTGAAAGTCTTTAACATCTTGCTACTTTAATATGTGAAAGCTTCTTGTCACTAAGAGGATCGTGTATTACTGGCATTATTCCCACCTTTAATGCATTTTGCACCAGTGGGCTTCATGAATATTTAAAGCAGGGCAGTGGCTATGCTATTTAGCACTGGATTACAATCTATTGGTAAATCAGGCATTTGGTGTTGCTTGCTTTGGATTTTATTTCTGAACTGGCTAAGGAATAATTGATTTTGTCAGACAGGGCTACTCAGCATAACACCGAGAGATATACTCAAAAGGAAAGGAAGAACGAAGCATAACGTTTTGAACTGTGGTATATTTCTGAGATCTTCTAAAAAGCATCTGTGAAATACTCACTGAACATAAACAGTGCTCACCAAATGGAGTGCCTGCTCTCTGCTGAAGTGGCTCTGTTTCAGTGCAGAACCACATCAGAAACCTGGATTCCAGCATTAAACTCCTCCATATGGGCCACTTAGGAAATAAGAGCACTCCCTACACTGGGACAAGGCAGGGTGCACAGATACTGGGCAGCTATTTCAGAGGTTCACTGATGTGTCCAAAGCAGAAGGAGATAAATAATAGGAAAGACCTTTCTGTTGAAATTCCTGTTGGAAAACGCTGACAATAGAGAGGACAGGAGTGTTTTCTTAAAACCAGATTAAAGCCTGCAAACCTCTGACTTGCAGAGTTAATCAAAATCAAAATGATGGATTGGGGTTAAATATGCATGCTTTCCCTTGGAATTTTAATATCAGCAGGTCAGCCAGCAGCAGTCTCGAAGTGCAGCATTGCCCACTGTAAGATGCAGGTTGCCAGCTGTAAGACAGAGATGCAGAGATGTGTGGTGCGCTCAGAGAGTGCTTCCCTTGCAGCCTGGCAGTGTCTGAGGAGGTGAGGAGGCCACTCCACAAAGTGCTCCTCTGCCTGCCCCTTCCTCCCTCCTGGAGGTTGCAGGTTGGAGGAGAGAGGCAGCAGTTTCTCTGGCAGGAGGTGCCTAACCCTGAAATGGGGCACTTCGGGGTTTGCATCTGTGATAGAAGGAGCCTAAATGCCCCTTCTGTTCTCTGCATCTCCATCCCACACACCCCAAGGAGTCCTCCTTGGCTGAGTGTAGGGTACTGTGCTCTTCCATAGGCACTGTGCTTGTGGCAGGCAATTTTCCTCCCTCTTCACAAGCCTAGCTCACACTGGAGGGGCCTTTTCCATTTCTTGCAAGTGGACAAGGATCCCACCAGGCAGGTCCAGCTCAGGAGAAGATGCTGAAACTGTTCTGTGAGGACACTGGGCCCCTGATGACCCCAGGCTGGGAGCTTGGGGGAAGGCATCCAGGCCTGAATGAAGGAGTTTGGCACATTCAGTGTCTAGGTCAGTGGGTGAAGGAAGGGGCATTGTTCCTAGGCATGCTGTGTGGCTGGGTGCTGTTCCCAAGTGAGATGGTGACATTGCAGCATGATTACAGCAGTTCTCTTGTGTCCTGCGCTTCTGTCTGCATGGCTGGGCCAGTAACTTCACTTACCCAGGGCAGACAGGCACATATACAGAACAAATAAAGAAGATTAACTGCCTCAGTCCCTTGTTTCATATTTTACAGTTAATCACTGATACATCTAGTTTGGGTAAATGCTCCTTTAAGGGAAGTGAACAGTCTGCAGCTCATGAGGATGCTGAAACCACATTCTCATGCAAATAAGTTGCACTGTACATGGGAGATTATCTGTGCAAATCATGCAGCTGCCATCTGCAGCGACCTCTATAATCAATATTGCTCTAGCGATCAATATTTATCTTTATTATAGTATAGAAAGAAAACATATGAAAGAAGCTAATGGTTTTGCCAGCTTCTCAGTGCACACAGCAATTAGGTCAGTCGGCTTTGGGTCCCTTCCCCCTTCCATCACTTGCTCTCAACCAGAGCATTTGCAAACAAGATGCTGTAGTGATATAAAGTACTAAAAGGTAGTTTGAAGTCTCACATACATTACATGGGTATTGGCTGCTTCGTGTTCAGCAGTGTGTATAATAACTATGTGTGACCTACTTGTTCCAGATGCAGAAACAACGAGCTGCTTTAACATCTGCAATGTCCTGAGCATTGCACAGTAGATATATTGCTGTTTTCTGCTTCTTTTCTTTCTCTTTTAGTGAAAAAGTATGACACTTAAACATACAAATTGGACTTGTGGTTCAAATAAACACAGAAATGAAATCAAGTCATTAAAAATACACAGTTCTGCAAAATCTTAAATTTCTGCTTAACTTGAGATCATACCTAAGGCATGAAGTGAAGCTGCTTCTGCAGAAATCTTCACATGAAGCTTAATAGTCATGTGTAATAAGAGTCCAGGCCAGGGTTTGCAGAGGGTAGTAAAGGCACTGCAGCACACGATCTCTGCATTGCACAGCAACAGATGACCAAGCATCTTGCACCTTCTTACACTCATGTCACTGATCTTAATCCCAACCTGATAACAGAGCTACCTCCAGTGCCTGCCCGGAAATTAGCCCAGTTCTGTCTCTGGTAACTGCTAATGTTTCATTTGGTGCGTGTTCTGTGGTTAAAAGATTTTGAAATAGAGGGAAAGCAGCTGACTTCCAGGGTAACTATTGAGATGCCGTGTGGAGATAGCTGTAGAGACAGTGCAGCGGGCTAAGAGTCAGCAATACTGGAAACAAATGTAGCCTAGGCAACTGGACATTGGTCATTTAAGGGTTTGCAATGAAAGACAAAACATGAGGAATGTTAGGCAAAGCAAGATGATATCTACCTGTCTGTATGTTGTGTTTTAATTATTAAGCCTGCTCTGAGAAAGGGTTGGTTTGGTGGCTTCTATTGGAGGCTGGTCAGCCAAATCCTGCTGCCTCTGGGGTGTGAGAGCAGCCTGGGGCTGTGGAAAGAAATGCCATATGAACTGGCACAAAAGTGAGAAAACTACCAAAATACAAAATTGTCGTTTGAATTGCTGTCCGCATCACAAACAAGAACAATGTTGCAGCTGCTGCAGCTTAGATGAAAGCTTCAGCTTACTAGAAACCAATGTCTAGATGTCTAGACATCATGTTAGACTCAGAAAATAAGGTCCCTAGGTCAGTATTGCATGAACACCACAGTTCCTATCAGGTAAGCTACTGGGATATTTTAGGACTCTTTCAGAGGGCAGTTTCAACCTAAAACTAGTCTAGGTGAAAAAGTAACTTTGTACCCCACCATAACTAGAGAAAGATCCCCACTGACTTCTAAAAGACCTTAAATCAAGCCAAAGTTATGTGGCTTTCCTCTTTCTCAGAATGATTCTGCAGAAAGAGTAGAAGATATGGAAGAGAATGTTAACTTCATTTTCTGTGGATGTTTCTCTTAAGAGAAGCTTATGGTCCAGTTCTGCAGTTCACAGAGTAGGATGAGGGACTGAGCACCCTGTATTTCTAAACTGATTGCACTACTAGTGACTTGGCTAGAAAGTTAATGCTTGGGAAAACAATGTCTTGTTTGGCCATGTGGTGAAATTGTTTTCTCTACATACATTTTACTTGGGTTTAGTTAAAACCAGCCATTTTTCACAGTCAGGTGAGTTTCACAAAATCACCTTACCATCTCTGCATCCTTCATCCTTTGCCAAAATAGCCTATTTAAGTTTGAAGTGAGACTGATTCCCAGCTCCTTTAGGGTGATGGTTTGGAGAATTTGACCTTTCTATGCATTGAGTCAATGCAATACTTCAGAGGCTTATGTTCATTTGAGTAAGTCCTGCCTTTCCAGATTCTCAGGATTTATTTTCTTAATAACATTCTTTAAAAAAAAAGCAAACTTGTTTTAACATAAGCCAAGATTGTCTGGAGTTACTTATACTTCATAGTGTTTTATTACCAATACGCTTTGGAACACTCTGGTAAATAATTCAGCCTACACAAAGAAATTGGCTATATTTTCTCTATACATCGAGGAAGTCTGTCATGTAGTCTATATATCACAGCTCTAAATGTTCTCAGATAAATGCAAACCCACATTGTATTCCATCTGTACTACTCACACAAGTAGGTTTTTAGGGACCTTATACGACACATCCATCTCTTATCCAAGCACCAGAATCCCTAACATTTGGGTTTGTAATAAAAAAGGCATTTTTTATCTTTTGCAATTACAGCAAAACTTGCTGTGTGTCCAGGGAATAATACCCTACACAGTCATAAAGCTTATAGATTTGGTTTTTTTCCTTGTGCTCCTCTTTTCAGATGCTCATCCAAACTTGCTTTTCAGTTCAGAAGGTGAACTTGCATTTTATGGAAGTCATGAAAGTTATTCCACTGATTTCAGTGGAACAAAAGTTCTCTCCTGGTTTGATAACTATGGAGTTACTTCTCAGTGGAGCCTTTTGCTGGTAGAAGGGAGAACAGACTCTGTTGCAGTGTAAATGCTCTGTCATTCACACAGTGCAAAGGAATGACTTGGAAATTGTGATGATAAAAGCAGAATTTGCCTTACTGACTGCTTCAATTGCTTCAGAGGAAATATTGATTTGTGAAAAGCCAAAAATAACTTCTGAGATCTTTTGGGGGGGTTTTCATGTCTTACAGTGCCATGCTCCTGTAGGAGCAAGACACAGATTCTCCTGAAATTTAAGGGGAAGAAAGGACACGTAGTCATCATTTGTCTTCACAATTAAGTCTGTCAACTTAAGAAT
>JAWWES010000171.1:30650863-30713183 GCA_035583135.1 Lophotriccus pileatus
AGCAAGACACAAATTCTTCTGAAATTTAAGGGGAGGAAGGCTTGTAAGACATGTAGTCATCATTTGTCTTAACAATTACTAGTTTGTCAGCATCAGAGTTGGGGAAAACAGCTGCAATATTTTAAAAAGCGTGGCTCAAAATAGCCCGATTTTCCCATTAGGTTTCCATGGCCAAAATACCTACCTGTGTTGTGTGTGGATGGGAGACATGGCAGAGAACGCTGGAGGGATGGGTGGAGAAAGGACAGAGGACTGTGGAAGCAGGGATGTAACATATAAGTGACTTGAAGCTAGTCCAGTTTTTTGTTTTGGAAAGTGGGGAGGGGCTGCAGTGGCTGCCCGTGTTCAGGGGCTCAGGGAGAGTTTTGGGACTGCTACCCACGAGTGAGTGGAAGGTTGTCCTCACCTGCCTTCCCTCTGCCTGGCTTTGAGGCTGGAATGGCACACCCAGCATGAGCAGGTGAATGCAACATTTATGTGATGGGCACGGCTGGAGGATGTGTGGGATAGCAGCTTGTAAGGCATTGAGGTGATGTGGCTGTGGACTGTGTTTGATCTGTACCTATCACAAGGGTGCACGTGTGTGGCTCAGCACTGTATGAGACAGCAACAGCATCCCTCTGTATTTTGGGGAAATGTCCATGTACAACATATGCACATGACAGCAGGGTGGAGAGCAACCATTGGATGCGCCCAGTTTAACAGGGGAGGAAGTGGACCTGAGGTTTTCGGGAATTTTTTACTCCTCTACCACCAGATGGGACTGTGGTTTTCAGTCCTAGGTAGGAAAATGTTGCAGCCTTCTGAGCACAGGCCTTTGTTTGCACTGGGAGGAATGTTTCTGGCAGTCTGTTTTGTGCTCTTGCTGTAACACCGGGTGTTGTACAGATCGTGCCTGGCTCCTGACGCTTTGTGGGAGATGCACAAAAGGACCCCTTTGGGCTCTGCAAGGGCAGAACTGTGTGCAGGTGCTCCGAGGCTGGGTTTGTAGCCCCATGGTTACATTGGTTGTGTAACCCCGTGGCCGGGAGAGCCCTGGGCTCACTAGGCTGTGAAAGTGCACATAAGGGATGATAATATGATAATGCACATCAGATATTAATGCACATTGACACATAATCGTCTGCGTACATCAAGGCATTACAGCATGAAAGAGCAAGTGCAGAGGCCTTGGAGATCAACATGCTTTTGCACCTTTTTCTCCCCCCCTTGCTTTCTCTTAGCCTTGTTATTTAAAAGTAAGCGTTCCTCCCTGCCTGGCCCCCCATTTAGGCAAAGTCATCCCCCAGTAGTAAACTGAGCGATGCCTTCACGACGGCCTATTTAATCGCAATAAAAAGCCGATTGGCCTAATGCACAATCAAGAAAGGAGTGACATTTATTGCTTCAGTTTTATGATGCTGTGAACTGAGCAAGATTTGGAGCCTTACAGTGCCTTCAGGGGGCAGGAGATCACCAGCAATGAATTGTATTTATACCTTTTCCAATTTCCTACCAGCATTTTAGCAATAAATAGACTGTTGTTATTGAGTTTTATGTAAGTATGTTTACGAAAGCAGGAATACAACTTTGTAGCTCAGAATTACATGTGTTGGCTAAATAGATCAGCAGAGAGAATAACTATGTAAAACACTGGGAAAGCACTTACCAATTTATTATCAAATGTCTTAATAGAATGCTTCATCTCTTCCATCCCACTTTATGCTACTATTAAAATAGAGCTGCCTCCATTGCAGAAGGTCAGAGGCTCCTTCACAGACCCGTGTTGGAACATCAAGGTCCACGGTTTGTTCACACATCTAAACCATTAAAAATACATCCCATGCATTAAATATGAGCCTGAGGAAAACTCAATAGTAGCTGACGCACAGGGCTGACCTCAGCTCTCACAGCCCCTGCGGTGCAGCAGGTGTCCCTTCCTCAGAGTCCATCTCCTGCCCTGGTCCCTTCCCTCATGCAGGCTGCAGCTAAAAGCCTGTGTGAGATGTCCCCAGACATACAGATTTAATTGCTGTCTCTCAGCTTGCCCATTTTGTAATGGAGCTCTCTCTTGTGGAGGAACACGAGTGCCCCAGGGACACATGTCCTGGCCAGTGCTTGCTCCTTTCAAGGAGCTGTATGTGGATTCCACTGATCTGTGTCCCAGACCTGAAGAAGGTTACTGTCATCTCATTAGTTTGCTGGCAAGGATATGTCCTTCAGGTGGCACATTTCCTTCACTCATCTGTCTTCCTTTCCTGGCAACAGTAGTTTCCCTTGGGGCTTGATCCCAAAAGCAGCCAGCCACTGTGGTCATCGTGAGGCAGTGAGAGAATCACAGAACATGCTGAACTGGAAGGGACCCACAAAGATTGTCAACTCCAACCCTTAGCCCTGCACAGGACTATCCCTAAGAGTCATACCATGTGCCTGAGAATATCATCCAAACACTTTTTGAACTCTGTCAGCCTTGGGGAGCCTGTTCCAGTGCCCAACCACCCTCTGGGGGAAGAACCTTTTTCTAATATCCAACCTAAACCTCCCCTGACACAACTTCAGGAGAGGCAGCATCCCTGGCTAGTCCTAATGCCTAGTTTCACGCAGCAGCTTTCACCTACAGACCTGAATGCTCTGAGGAAGAACAGGGTTACTACTGCACCCTCCTTGAACATGCAGTGATTTGCTGGAGTGCCAGTCTCATACCTGTGGGCCGAGATCTCGTTTTCCCACTGTGCAGGATGACATGACCTTGCCTTATTGCTGTCTGTGCAGAAGGTGCAAGCAGTGCCTGAAGGAAAGCCTGGAAGAATCCTAAAATTTTGTTAAATATCGAGACTGGATTTTGTTTTGTGACTAAAGGCAGCTAACCAAGCAGGGCATCCTGGAGTATGCGGCCAGTTCAGGTGGCACTGCCCCAGGCATGTCTCCTCAGAACCACGAGCCACACATGTTTAAGGATGCAGAGCAGTTTATGGTGAGCAGTATGGTTTTGTACACATGGAGGCAGTCTACACTGAGGAATTCTTTTTCCCCAGTTTTCTTCTCACTATTTTTAGGAAGGTCACTCCTAAGGCTTTCCTTCCCCGCCAGCAGTCGATGGCTCGCGTGTTGCAAGGGATTGGCTGGCAGCACACTGGTCTCCGCTAGCCAAAAGGCCATCATCCCTTTACTTTCACTGATAAATCAGAGCTTGCTTTCCGTTTTTAGAAATAACTTGTAGTGTTGTTAGCAAAGGTGTCACCAGAAATTTGCCACTGGTCCCAGATGGTGCTGCAGTTCTTTGGGTGCAGATCAATCCTTCCGGTTTGAAGGTTCATGGCAAGGTCCATGCCAGGACCTGCAGCTAGATATCATCCCATGCTTACCACTAGACACTGCAGTATTCCCACTGGCTGTTGCAGGCTGAGGTGAAATGCTGGGATTTGTGGAAACAGTTCTCATTATTCTTCTGGCTTCAAGAAAGGAGCGAACAATGTCAGCAGTCTGAGGCACACAGCAATAAACCGCTCGTGAAGGACAGCCTCAAATGTTTACAGAGAGAGAAACAGTCAGCAAAGCTTTGTTTTAGCACAGACTACAGAGACATGAAGGACACCAAGTGTAGGCAAACCATAAAAAGGCATTTATTTTATTCTATGGGTTTTAAATAAACCTCACACGTTAGATACCTGCAGACACTAGAATTGGCATGTGCAAAGAATTAGAATTTTCTTCTCTGGTCACACAGCGAGTGTGAGGGTTTTTCCATGACTCTTCAAACCCAGTCATCAGCCTTGGAATTCTCTGTTTGGCTTTAAAACATCCAATCTAGCAAAGATTGCTTTATACAACTTAGTTCCTTTTGAATAGGAATGATATTTTAAAAAAAATAAATATGACACATTTATTTTGCCCTAAAGGTGTTAGCATACAATTCAATGTACTGCTGAGGACACCAAGGGCATCAGGAAGCCAGATGAAGGTCGTATTATAGTTGGTGCTGGGAATTGCAAGAAGGAAGCAAAGGTGATTTTTGTGGTACTTTTTGTCCAAAACCTAGCAAAAAAAGTTATGGGGTAAAAATTAAAGGAGAACTAGGAATCAAATTGCAGTGTCTTGCACAACAGATTAAAACGTTTTTCATGAGCTACAGTGTGCAGGATGACTTCTTGAAAGCTGGTGGAGCATGAGACCAGCTCTTCACTGAGCTCCAGGAAGGAGCCAGTGCCCAAGAAGTCTCCTCGTGGCTGTAAAGCAAGGTATCTCAGGGAGCAGTCCAAGAAAATGTTTTGGAGCAACCTCCATGAGCTGCCATAAAAAAAAAAAAAGTGCTCTGAAAAATCCATACGTATTTTTAAGCATTGCCAGTCAGTCCCTGCTATTAGGCAGCAACAGCAGCGTGGCAGCTGTACAGCGATTGCCCGAGCTCCTGGCTCTGCACTCCAGCTACACTCCCACAGCGTGTTGCATTGGGTATGCAAGGGAGGGCATCAGTAAATATATTCACCACTTTAGTGCATTTTAGCTTGACATATGTCCAGTGAACAGTATTTTGGGCCCTTGCAGTAAAAAAAAAAATAAAAATATCACCTGATTATTCAGCGCTTCCTTCTGTTATGATGCTTTGGGGTCCTTCAAATCATCTTCATTATGCACTACATAATACTAAAAATCTCTGTGCAGTATGCTGATAATTCCGTGCATGGTCTCTGTGATTTCTAATTGTTTGAATAACAGGATGCTATTGAAATGCCATGCAGAAACACTGCATCACCCTGAGGGAATCAAGCTTTTCTTCTTTTACTCCTGGTGAAGATAAACATTTGAATAGTTGAAATAGGTAAAATATCCCAGGGAAGCCACTGTGCAAAGTAGACATGCTAAAGAAAGCCCTTAGTGCAGAAGCTGTGCTGCGAAGGACAAAAAGGAAAAATAAATTAGATAAATAAATAAATTTAAAAAAAAAAAAATGAATGGAAGGCACTCACAGTAAGCCATGCTTTTTCTTCTCCTGTGATCTTAAAGCAGAAGAGAAGCACTAGCAGGCCCAGGAAAGAAATACCACGTGCTATTTTTGTGCAGCCATTATAAAATATGCATTGTTTATTGTTCTGCACTGCAGCTAAAGTTTTGCATCAGCCTCAAAATTACAGCAAAGTTTGTTTTGAAGGAGACACGCAGCGTCTCTGTTCTTTAAGCCTCTTAATGATGTTCTTAAGAATGCAGTGATAGGATTTCAATCTCCTGGCAAGCACAGACAGGTTGTAGGGTATGATTCATAGAAAGAGTAAAATACTGTGTGCCAGTATGCGTTATGAATATATTTTATATCTATGTATGTCAGTGTACCTGATGTTCAGCTGCATGCAAAACCAGGCAATGATGCCAGGCAGCTTTTTCTCTTGGCTGGAGGCATCGTTGGATGCCACCCTCTTAAGCTGTGCTCCACATGCTGCGGGGACCACTGTTGGGCACCTGAGTTTGACCAGGCTACCAAAAGTCCCTCTTGACTCTGTATTGAGGGTGTCAGAACATTGCACTAAAACTTTGCTCTCTGTAAAATGGGTTTAATAGTACCAGGTCATTGCTGCCATAGGGCTGTATGAGATCACTGTAAAGCTTAGTGGTGTACTTGGAGATGGGCTGAGGGTCAGAGGCAGGAGCTCATATTTATGTGGTTCCTTTCGACACTGATGTGGAAACGAAGGTGTGTGCAAGCCCCCTGAAGCAATCCAGTTTAGCTGCCTGTGCGTGCAGGCAGTTTTGAGGGTGGGTGATGTGCTGAGGTGGGTGCAGAGATGACCTGTCACTGCTCCCCGGTAAAGGGGTATCGCAGGCAGTGAGTTTTAACGAGGCGCGATGTCTGTCTGAGCAGGCTGGCTGAGCTCCCAGAGGCTGGGTCTGCCCAGCCTGGTTAACCTCGCCAGTCCTTGCTTAGAGCTAGTTCAAGTATCTCTGCGTGGTGTTGTGTTGAGACACATTAAACATACCCCAAAGCTGCCTGGGTAAGTGAGGGCTCCCACCAGCCTCCTGACACGGGGCTGAACCGTGGTACAATGCGTGCATGGATGTTGAGGCGTAATGTTAAGCCTGGCTTCATTTCAGCTTGCCTGCTGGTAATGTCAACAAAGGTGCCCTGTGTACCAGAGAGAAAAACCTTGCAGGAATCCAAATGATAGAGAAGGCATTTGGGGCTGATTGCCACGCTCTTTATGCAGGAATGTACTGCCAGGTTTGCTTTGAATGGGCATTTAATGTCTTGCTCGGAGGGGCAGGGGGCTTGGAGAGGGCCATGCTGACATCCAGAAATTTCAGCTTCTGATCACCATTTTCTAGTCAGAGAAGAGGAAGATAAGAAATGTCTCTGGTGGAAATATCATAAATGTACAACAACTGTGGTTTTATTTATACACTGTTTTATGGCAAAGGAAAGGCTTTGGGCTTTTGTATGCTGCAAAATGTTGTTGGGTTTTTTCTTGCTTTTTTTTTTTATTTTTTGCCTGGAGAAAATATATAACGCTTAAAATGATTGCAAAATGGAACATTACTTACCCTGTAATATAGTGCTCACTGAGACATGGTGGAATCTCACACTTGACCAAATTAGCATATGCACTCAAATATCAGAGCTCTGACTAGTAAAAATAACACTAGATTTGCATTTGCACATTTTTAGCTCTTGCCTCCCTGTCTGTTTGGTTTTATGACTTTTTTCTTGACTGACAATTCTCTTTGTGGCAGATTTATTGCTGTTCTGATGTTTGGACCCTGTAATCAACTAGACACTTGGCTGAAGACGTTAGTCATTTCATTAAGTACTTTTTTGCAGATATCTCAGGCACAATTTTCTGTTGCTCTGGTTCCAAAAAGCAAATGACCCATGGCCAGCAAAGTCTGAATATGAATCTTTAATAAACAGAGGTAGTAGGAACAATGCTCTCAGGTTTCCAAACAGCAGAGGGCTAATTAAAAGATGTTGAATGGGGAAGAACTACCCTTGCCATCTCACTCATCTGACAGAAATGTGCCTGCATCTGTTCCCAATGAAACCGCTCTTTTGGAAGCACTGTCTCGTTTATCCTTCTTGCTTCCCATCAGAGCTACATAGGAAACTTTCCTCATGCTATGTGCAAATACTGGATAGTAATTTTTTTTAATTATTTTTCAGTAATACATTGCTGAAAACAAAGACTGAATGCTTGTCTTAGGAGTAAAGATAAAGCATAAAGTGGGGTTCTTTTTGTCATCATTGTGTCACTGATGGTTATATTCTATTCATGAACTAAGGAAATATAGCATTGCCTTACCCTTCATGGGCAAAGAACCATTCTCTCATTTTATTGAGACACCTCCTTAAAACTCCTCCCTCCAGGGACAGTGCTTCATAGCCATGAATCCTCTCTTCAGTTGTTTGCTCTCTGCAGGCAAAGGTACTCTCTCTGCCCAGAAAATAATACCATATGCTATTTTCAGAAGCGTGGGGAGTTGTTAGAAAACTGCACTCACCCATGGCTGGTTTATGGACCCCATTGATTTTTACAGAGACTGGTTCAGTAGAAAGCCAAGTTGGCTGCTCTAGCTTGGCCAAGCAGCCTGCTGCAGCACACCACCGTCACTGCTGGGAGATAGACCTCTGGCGTCTGGGCAGCGTTTTTTCATGGTCAGGATCCGGGCAGGAGATGACTTCTTTGTGCTCTTCTCTTACTTCCCTGGGAAGGGGAGAAGCATGTTAATGGGGTGAAATAGAGACAGTCGCTCCCCAAAAGCCCGTGGGTTCCCTTGTGCTGTTGAGTACAATCTTTGCAGTGACTGCCCTGACAGAAGCTTGCATACCAGAGCGCAGTGACATGCACCCCACCAGTCAGTAGCGAGGCACAGGGAGGTACCTTTCAGCATCTTACCTGCCTCAGGCTAAGCTCAGCTCTGCCAGCTCTCCCACAGGCAGCCTCCCGGGCTTCTCTTCAGTGTTGGCTGTGGAGCTGCACCTCTGCCTGCAGACACCTGCTGGTTCATCCTGGATGTGACGTTCTCATGACAGGGCTCAGCAATATCATCAAGCAGTGCTGCAGGATGCACCTTGGGAAGTTAGCCCAAAATCTTATGAGGAGGTGCCCAGGTTTTCCTGTTGGACAGTCTTTTTAGTTTGCTTTGTTTATTTTGTTTCTGTGATCACCAAAATAACCAAATAGATTGCTGGATGTTCAGCTCCTCCAAGATTATCATCATATGAAATGAAATATTTATGGAATAAAATAAAGCATATAAAAGAAGGAGAATTCATCGGAGATTATCACAATGACCTGGAAGAAAAGACATAAGAAAGTGTTTAATTGTTTAATGATTGTTTATGGTGGCAGCCCAAATTTTAATCAATTAACATATGAACCCATGACTTGAAAGATGCATTGAGCCTGTGAGACAGCATTCAGTATTTCTTCCTTTCTCCAGGGAGCTGCAGGATATCAGGTGACATCCTGGAGGCTCTCTTTCCTCACAGATGCTTTTAAAGCTACATTTCTGACTGCAGAAGGCATAGTTAAACCTTACACATGTATTTTGTGTATGCCCTTGGGTACAGTTGCATCCCGTGACCCCCTAGGAGACCTCACTGACCTTCTCACCATGTCTTGAGTCCGAGGAACACTCAGTCAGCCTTTCTATTGCCAAACTTTCTTCAGCACTACACTTAAAGCCCAGAAACCAAATAGATTTATTGATATAATTATAATCAGAAGTCATAGCCTGGATGATAAAAGGGCCGAATTATCAAATTACTTAAAATTAGAGGCAGACTCAAGTGCCTCAGGGACTGGGAAGCTGTAGGCAGGCAGCCGGCCCACCAGCCAGCACCAGCGCTGGGTGCTAGAGAGGAGCAGAACAGGATTTCTGGGCATGGCAAGTGTTGGGGTGAGGCTGTCTTTGGGGTAGGGGGGTTTGGTGTCCCACAAGTGCTGAAGACCTAATGTACTCCCTGTGACCAAGCAGGGATGTCACGTTTTGGTTCTGCTTGTTTAATAGGAGACAGTCCCATTTCTGCATTTTATAATGCTTTAAGAAGTGAAGGCACCTTTACCTATGGCAATAGGATTTCAGTCAATCAGATGCCTTAAGTGCTGTTCATTTGGTATTTATTCCATCAGTGGTGGATCCCACCTACGGCTCAGGTGTGCTCTGTGGCCACGTGTGTCACTGCACACACGTCTGGAGTACATGCCTCACCTCTTTCCCTGGAGTTTGCTCTTCTGGAATTCGGGAGCATGGTTGAAATTGCAGACTGCTTGTTCCCCTGGTTTGAAAAAATGTGTTTGAACACTGTCATTTTCCCTGATAAGAGCAGCACTATAAATTCAAAAGAGCCAGCAGCGCAGGCACATTAATCTTCCTGATGCAATCCTACCTTTAGCATTTCCTGGCATATATTTGATGATGACTTAATTGTGCAGCCTTGAAGTAGGATTTGAGTATATAAGTACAAAAGTAGTAATAAACTGCAAATACAAGTTAGAAGTTGTCCACTGAAAGCTGTGCAAGGGGTGGATGACGCGCAGATCCTTGCATTTTGCTGTCCATTTAGCCCTGAAAAATCAAGCTTCACACAGGAGATCCTATGAGACTTGAGCATTGTGAGCATGGTGTCATCCCGAGGTTGTCCCTTCCTGCTCTCCCTCTCACACATGTGATCTGACATCAGCACAAGCAGCGCGTGGTTCGTGGCGCTCGTGCGGTGCTTGGAAAGAAAAGCTGGTCGCACAGTTAAGATTTTAGAATGGATTTTGGAAAAATCTTGCTTCTCACTTTTACTGAGAGGTCAGGAAAGCAATTCTGTCTCTTTTTGTTTTGGAAGGCATCAAAAGATGCAAATAAATGCCTGGTGGGCTCTGAAACAGTCTTTGAAATCAGTGGGAGATAGGTCTCTGAGATTTCAAAAATCCCACACAAAGTGTTTGCATGCATCTTTAAGCATTTAAACACCTTTAAAGATATGTCTCTAAGGTGTCTAGCTCTGAGCATAGGTTCCTGCATCCCCTAGGTATTTTTGAAATTGCATCCAAAGTTGCTTAGATTTCCCCTAAAGAGCAACCTTTTGTTGTAATTTCCTCATTGACTTAATTTTCTCTTGACTTGAAACATAATATATATTAACCTTCACTCATTTTTGCAGCAAAATGTAGAGAAGTGAAGCTGTTTCTGAGCTGTTTTATTACACACAAAAAAGGAGCATATGGCTGATTGTGTCCCATCTGAAATGCAAATAGTGAAGCTACGTGGAAAGAATTACTATCACTTGAGCAGTAAATGTTTCCTAATGAAGTGAGTTTGACTAAGGTGGGAAGCTGGAAATGGCTGCGGGAAGAAGTGACGATGGTTAATATTTCAGTGGAGCAGAACATTCTTATTCCGCTGATAAGGAGGTTCTTGGAAATGCACTAGAATTTTTTTCGTATATTCTGTATGTTTATCAGTGCGGGGAAATTGTTACACACGGGAAGCTAGACTCGTTTCTTCTAGTTATGAAATCTTGTAATTTAATTTATAACCACAGCTTTTCACTGTTGGCCTCCTCCTCAGCTGAAGTTTCCTGTATTTTGTGAACATTTGGGGTAAATGGACCAACCCAAAGTGAAAGAAAAGTCTAAAAGAATACTCTGATTTTCATCAACCTGGGCACATTTGTGGGAGCCAGAGGCCAAAGAGGGTGCAGGAGGGATCTGACCCACACTCTCTAATTTCCTTCTTCCTCTTTCTGCCAAAGTTTTTTTCTCATGTATATCCCTCTGCTCTTCCAGTAGTCGAAGGTGTCCAGATGTCTGCTGCAACTGGGAGGTGGTCTGACTTTTAAACACTTTCTTAAATCAAGCAGTGAGGCTAGAGGCTTGACATTTCCATTACTTAACTTTCCGAAGGGAGAGCTGTGGAGTTGGTGCTGTGAGGTTCAGCACAACCAGTGGGCTGGAGATAGAGCATCAATCACGTTACATCGCCTTAATGTCAGGAGGAGCCGGGAAGAGTTTAGATAGCAGCATGGGCACAATTATGTGCTCAGAAGAGCCGAGGCAGCTGCCAGGTTAGACCTCTGGCTTTGTCCCTGAGCCAGATGACATCGGTGTCGCTGAGGCTGAGCTGTCTGTTACACGGCACAGTTGGGGGACAGGAGATTAGCATGCCATTCCCTTGACGATGCCCAAGGGTGTCTGACATCGCTAATGATAATGAAAAAGGAGAAACCTAGAGAAAAAAGTTTGCAGCCTGTTGATGGAAATAATTAGGTTTCTCCATCTCAGAAGCAACGGCGAGGCTTGCTGGGATCAGGATGTTTCCACATTAGTGTCTTACTTCAGATACAGACCACAGTTTTGAAGTGAATCCCTCTCCCTGTTCTTTGGTTCACATCTCAGGGCAGCACAGGAGCTGACAAGCTGGGTTGTGGTGTCTCTGGAGATGCTCATGAGCAATCTGAAGACAGGGCCACTGCTGCCCTGCCTGCATTTGCCCACCCAGTGCTCTTGGACACAGGAGCCTTCACCCCCTACAGAGCATGTCGCCAAGTCAGCAGTGGGTGCTGACCTTCCTGGGTAACAGCTGGGTAAGGCTTTTTGGTTGCTGAGTTACTTACTGAGGCACAGAGAGAGTGCAGTGGCATCGCTGCTACCAGTCTCAGTCTTGGCAGGGTCTTTTGTCCCAGTAGAGTGCAGTGAGGCTTCAGTATCATATCTTTCATTACTGTCAGAGTACCTGTAGATGCTGGAGTTATTTTCAGAATTAAATCGCAAGTCAATATAAACCCACATTTTATGGTATTACATGTGATGGCAGCACCTGAACAGAGGTGAATTTTTTGGCTCCTTTAATTTGCAGGAGGGCTCAGCAGCTTGATTTATCTGCATATGTGCTTAGGTATTTGGTTTACAAGAGATTACAAGCAGTAATGCTGTGGCACAGTTTTCCATGTATAACACACTTCTTTTATCTTTCCTTTTGCTTGCTTTTAGGTGCCTCTTCCCTCTCCCCTCGTCTCATTTCCATCCAGAAATACAAATGGCCTCTTGACAGAACTTTTCATTTTCATTATGTTGATTTGCATTGTGCAGTCAGGATAATACAAGCACTTACATTTCTGAGATGTATTTATGATGTTACGAAAAAACTTTCTCACAGTAGCCTCTTCTTTTTTCTCTGTCTTTATCTTTTCAGGTGTGTTTGCAACATTGACTGTTCTCAAACCAACTTCAATCCTCTTTGTGCTTCCGATGGGAAATCTTATGATAATGCATGTCAAATCAAAGAGGCATCATGCCAGAAACAGGAGAAAATTGAAGTCATGTCTTTGGGTCGATGTCAAGGTAACTCTCATAACAACACTCATTTCAAAGAATGTTTTCAATTTTTGTAAGGGGAAAAAGAAAAAAAAAAAGGAACCAGGGCTGACTTCTTATTTGGCATTTCTTACATTTCCATTAGGCTCTTGCAGTTTATACTGTAGAGCACAGGCTGCAAGAAGGGGGAGAGCCTGCCACAGAACAGACACCAGCGAGGCATGAGGACTCCCCCACTCCTAACCCTTCCCATGGTCTTCACACAGCAGGGCACTGTTCAACCCTGCACTGGTTTCAACATCAGTCACCAGTATTCTGCCCAGAGAAGCTTGCCCAGAGTCCTGTCTTCCAGGCAGGAGTTGGAGCAGGACAGCAGGAATGCCCCTCAGGTACATTTTGCCACCCAGGATGGATCCTCTGCTCCTCCCCTAACTGGAGCGCCATGAAGCAGTCTCAGGAGGCTACAGATGTGCTCCCAAACACAGCAACTTGTCTTGTTTCTCAAGTGACTTGAGCTAGGCCCCAAGATGTCAAAGGTGTCTGGCACCTTTTTCGCAAAAGTTGCAAAACCAGTTTTCCAATAGCATCTCAAGACTTTCTCTGTTTCTCCATAAATACCACACGTCTCTGTGCACAGCTCTTGGGTTACTACATCACCTGTAACCCTTGAGCTGACTTTAAAACCCCTATTTAGCTCTAAAATAAAAATGAAGAAAATTTGCCTTTAAATAGCACCTGTAAATAAAGTGTCTACTGAGGCTCAGACTCTTAACAGCTACTTTCCCCTTAGCTTCCGACCTATAAATCCTCAGTACATCTACTTACAAGGCCGTAGTATACAGATGTATTAAGCACATTCCAGTTTATTCCTATCTCTTTAAAGTTAACCACCCTAAGTGGCGGTTCATTTCAGGGTACATATTAAAACTCCCCAATTACTTCAAATAGAGCAGAAATGACAACTCCTGCCTCAGACTGATATATTTATCCCAGCTGCAATCTGTTATCACATATTGTTAGGAAAAAGATCCTGCTGTTTTCACCTGGCAGACCCAGGAGAGCCTTGCAGCCAGCAACGATGCTGTGCATGCAAGGGAAGTTAGCTTTGCCTGGGCGCTGGGGGCTGTATCAAGACCAGGCTCTCCAAGCAATTCAATGCATTTCTTTTCACACAGATAATACCACAACAACTACAAAATCGGAAGATGGGCATTATGCAAGGACGGATTATGCAGGTACGGTGCCTATTCTTGTGAGAATCGCGATTTGCAGCATCTGTGTAAGTCTCTTTTCACCTTGGTTTACTTTAAGGAAACACTGTCATTGTGTTACTTTTACACTTGCTACAAATTCTCTTTGTTCTTAATAAATGGGCTGCTTCCATTTTATACAGATACTCTGGCCACAAAACACCTGTTTTGACAGTGGAAATTAGTATTGAAAACTATTTGCCAGAATTAGCAGACATTATTGAAAGTTATTGAATCACTAGATTATGTATCTTTTTGTCATGATATAGAGGTTTAAGAAAGTGAAAATCCAGAGCATAGACAGCTATGATTCTGTGAAATGTTGCCACAATAGATAATGTTACCTGTCGGCCTCAAACTATGAAGTTAATAAGGTTCTTAAAATGTGGGGGGGTTAAGTGATAAATGGTTTCAATTTATTTAGTGCTACAGTAAAATATGATGGCTGAATAGCCTTATATGGTGCTTGAAATTAAAAAACATGTAAATACTAGTGAGGTTTGGGAGACATTTTTTACACCCTTTGCCTGGGAGGATTGATTTAGAAATTGAACGTGTGTGTGCGCATGCACGTGCACGCAAATATTCACAGCTTCTCACACTGAGAATTAAAGCCTTTGGGAAGGTCTTGTGAAAGTGGGACAGGTGGTGCGTTCATTGCTACAGTTTCGTGATATTCCCTTGTTTTTGAAGTGTTTAGAGAGAGTAGGTGCGGATCACTGGGTTCACCTGAGCTGCATGGCTCGGGTGAGACCCAGCTGATGGTTTCACAGGCTTCTCACTGGCAGAGTCCTGGGGCAGTAGTTACTTCAGCCGGTCATCTCCTGTGTGGGCCCTCTGTGCGTGCTGTCCCCACAACAATGCGGTACCTGGCCTTGGAAATGATTGTTCTGTTCCTACTTAAAAGCAGTGCATGATGATGATTAAAACATAGAGCTCTGAATAAATGATGTCTTGGGGAGGCAGAGGAGTGCGAGCTGTTGGGGGTGGCTGCAGCACGAAGCAGAGAGGGTAGAAATTGCTGTGGGAAGTAAATACTGGGATGAATTTCTAAAGGATCAACGACCCACCTGGTCTAGGTATTTCCTACTGCTAAGGAGCCCTTCCGTGGATGAAGAGAGAAACATGCAAAGAGAGAGAAGTCTTCAGTGTCTTTCCTCCAAACTCTTGATTACCCTCAGCTTTTTGTAGGAGGTAGCAATCAGTTTTCTTGAAAGGCTGTGAGGGAGGAGGTTGTATCCTGTGATGGGCAGGAGATAGGGCCAAGTAGGCCAAAATAATTTATTTTAATTTAGAAATAAGGCCAAGTAGTATTGTGGTGTCAAAACTTTTCTTCAGCTGAGGAGAGTACTGGAGAGCAAGTCGAGATGAAGGCCCATGGCCCCTTTTCAGTGTTGTGCAGCCTGTCCTATGCTGCTGCTGTCTGGTGGACTTGCTTTAGGATGGCAATGACCCACATCACCTAGAGAAGAGATTGCACATTTAAGCATGAAACAACTGAGTTATAACAAGAAGGGAGGAAAGGCAGATTGAGAATTAGGGAGGAGGAGGAGATCACAGTGATGACAAGAGAAAGCCAAGTCATGGGTCATGGAGGAAGAGGTGTGCAGGAGGCACCTTCAGCTCAAGTGAGAAGGAGGAAGGGAACACCTCTGGCTTAGGAGAGATGATATTTCAGCCCACGCTCAAGAGGAAGGATGGTGGGTAGAAGGAAATTGATTGCAGCAAAATGTTGTCAGGGGTTGGGAGTCAAGCAGGGACTGCTGGAGGAAAATGGGTTTTTGGGCAGGGAAGAGGGCAGAGCTACAGCACAGAGGAGCAGCTCTGTAGCGGACATAGTCTCCAAGTCCCAAGAGGTTAGAAGAAATGTGGGAACAGATGGTTCTATGAGAGATGACAGGGGCCTGTGGAAAGGAGACAGAGAAACTCCCCCCACTAGAGCTGTGGAAGTGATGGAGGCATCCTGAATCTGCATGAAGTCCAGTAGGTACCTCTTTGCCACAGAGGGACACCATGATTGCACCTTAGAAAGCAGCTTTTTGAGGCTTCTGCTATGGCTCAGGCCCCAGAGGGCTTCTCAAGGGTGGTGACTGTATCCCCTGGGTGGGTCTCATCAGGTACAATCCTTGATTTAACCTGAGACATCGCCTGCACCAGCTGATGTATTTCTTTGTGTGCACCTATTAGTCTTGCTTGAATTTTTCATTTTTACATACAGTGACAGCATGTAGGGTGAAAACTGCAAGTTCATGTGGGACAAATCACATGCCTCCAGTGTTCCTAAATGTTTGTGACGTAAAACCGCCAGGGGACTGTAGGGGGAAGGAACTGCTGTATCAAAAAGCTGCAGCAACTCCAACCTTTCAGAAATAATTGGTGAAAAGGAAGACAGCAGTATAAAACTGAGGCTCAGTGAACATTCATGCTTTAGCGTTTGCCAGACAGGAAGCTCTGTGCCATCCTCATGTTCTTACAACTGCAGAAACATTTAATGATGGCTATTATAGGAATGTGGTATGTGCTACTTTTTTTCCACCTTCCCATCTCCTCAGACAGGAAATGATGCCCTGATCATGGGAAGTTTTGTGTGAAAAAGCAACAGTTCCCCCGCCTCTGAAGCAATTTCCCTGAGCCTGCGGCTTCCTAGAGAATACCTTTGTTCTCTACCATTTAATGGCACTAAAAATCGCCAAGACATTGTGAGCACTACGTGCTCTTAAAAACATTGACTTGTATGGACTTTCCCAGGGGAGAAAATAGCAGTGGGCATAATTGATGTTGTCAATTATGCTAATGCAGCAGTGCCAAATGCTCTTTGCAGACTGTGGTAGCTGAGTGGAGCGGGTTTTTCCATAACCACCCCCGCGCGCTCAATGTGGGGTCCCCGGGAAGGCAGCAGCTTTGCAAACAGCCACAAGTCCCAACGCCCAGCTGAGTTTTTTCCATATCGAACTATTCAAACTGTCTGTTCAATCAGTGTCTTTGCTCCCTCCTGTTCTTGCAAGCCCGTTGATACTTACAAATAAAGCACAAATCTTTTTCACTTTGCCAAACCAAAAGAGGGACTCGCCGCTTTGGAGTATAAATCTTTGCATTAAAGTTTGTATTGCCTTAGATTTTAAGGGCTCTTACTTTACACAGGCAAGATTTATGCTAGGACTGGAAATGCCTGACTATCAGAAGCATCCGAAAAGCCATGTCCCCTTTTTCACCAAAGCAAACCTGAGGAGCTGTAGGGGGCCCTTCTCTGACCTTGTCCTGCCTCTCCAGGGTCACCAGTCCACACTTGCCATGGCTGCCTGTGCAATATGTGTCAGCACAGCACCTGTACACGTGTGTGTTTGTGCCTCTGTGCAATTCAGCCCTCTTGTTTTTCTGAAACCTCAAGGTACAGACTTGGGGAGATTTTCACTCTTTGCAACAAAGGGCAGATTGTTGACTTTGATCAGGCTTTTGCAGTATTATTCGGCTTTAGTCAATAAATAAATGGGTGCAACTTTTCTCACAAATCCAATAAAAATGCACTTTATCTTGCAATTTCCATGAAAGAACATGAAAGAATTTTTAAACATTTTAAGTATAATGTATGTTTTGGAATTTAGTGTCTGAGTTGAAAGTCCTGTGATGGATGTTTTCTTGATTTTCCCCATTATATGCAAAAAGGCTGTTTCATGGGCATCTTTGCATTCAGAGTCCAGGCAATCAAGGAGTTCTCATCTTGTTAATTCATTTGCCTATTTATTTTTCTTCTTCAATATTTATATTCTCTTCTTAAGATCTGGATATTAGCAATTATACCCATAATGATTTTACCCTTTCTCATTATCAAATTACAGAGATTTTTTTTTCAAGCCATTTTGAACACTATAAAGAATAAGTCAGTATGGGTGTGCCATATTTCAATGTTATATATTCATGAAAATTGTCAGCTAAGACACAAAAATTTGATAGACCTATTCAATAATATCATCTTTCAGGCCAGACAAACCTCCCCGTATGAGCATTGATTAGATCAAGTCTCAGCAACTGAATGGCAGCAGCGCAGAGTAGCTGATGGAAGGGGCAAGAAGGCATTTTCAGCCCAAATATTCTCCTTTGATGAAAAATGTGCATCAGCATATGGTCACTTTGAGCTGTATTTTTGGGTTCCTTGACAGCTGTAAACTATCCCTTGGCAGCAGCCTCAGGTGGTGCTTTCTGGGGTCTTGGATAGTCCCAGGACTCTCTCGCAGGCAGTGCCGTGGCCCCTCTTGCCGATGTTTTTGCTGTGCCCAGGAAACACTAACAAGCATAAAATGCTGCATGTCTGCTCATGGCTGCTCTGTTCCCTGCTCTCCCTCCTGGTTTCCCATGGGATTTCAAATCTACATGACAGCACTGGATCTTTTTCAGACCCCTTTCTGGCAGTGGGGCCTTCCTGGCACTACCAGAGGTACTCGGGCAAGTGATCCGGCAGATGGCTGTGTTGCCCAAGCAAACCCAGTGCTCTACCAAAAGGGCAAAATCCATCTGTGTCAACACATCATCTTCCCTTGGGTGGGACAGGACTGTGATATGCAGGCTGTGGGAGCCATCACAGATTCCAAGGATAAAGAAACGTCCTGCACTCTTCGACAAGTCTCTTTAAAAGTCCAAGAGTCTTGGATTCCAAAATAAATACTATGTAATATTAACATTTCAGAAAAGAAAACTGTCCTAAAACTTTACCAAAGCCCCACCACTCTGCATCGTTAACCTTTAATCCCTTTGAACGGAAGAACAAGCCATGCCTATCAAAGAAACTGTGAAGAACTGGCCGTGGTGTGCTGACCCCGTCCATGCGAGAAGCGCTGGGGTGTGCTGCATCCCTTTCTTCACAGCCTGATACAGAGCCCACCAAATTTAGTCACAGCCATCCTCACTGTCTGTAACAGGCCTGGAGAGAGGCCAGGCATCGGAACAGCAGTGCTGAACTTTTATAGTCACTATTTTTTAATTTTTTTTTTCCCTCCCAGGACTAAAGTATGAGAACTTCCAACTAGATTCCTTCTCCAGATTCTAACATTTTCAAAGTAGGTTATGTTTTGAGTGTAAACCACTTGACAGTGTCCCTTTAAATTAAATTTTGTGTCTACTACTGTGTCAACCATTTCCTAAACTGGTAAAGAATAATAAAGCCCCAGAGCTTAGCTATGGCATACAAACTCTTGTGCAGTTTTGCTCTGCCTTCATGAACCAGGCCTTCCTTTCTTTTTAATCGAATTAGCAAGTGAGACACAGAACTGAGCACCATCACAGCTAGAGAGAAACCATTTCTCATCTGCAGCCTTGTAAAAACAGAGGGGCAATTGCATCCTTGCATATGCAGATTTGCTTGGCTTTTGATTCTGCAGAGTCCAAGTCAGAGGCTGTCACAGTAAACAAATAGGTTATTTAGAAAGAGCTCCTGCTATTCTATCAAATCACTTAAAAATTGGGAAAAACCCCACATTTTAATGTATTGACAGCACTGTGGCAGCATGAACCCTGTCCAGCTGCAGCCTTCGCCTGCACTTACACACACAGGCACACACACTCCAGCCTGTGGGAGAACAACATTAGTACAATTGATACATTTCTTAAAAAATCGGAAGGTTTTAGATGTTGCTGCAGTTTTTATTTGCATTTACAAATTGTTATTTGCATGTATTTGCAAGGTTTTATGAAGATATACCTAAGTTTTATGCACAGTGAAGGTCCACGAAAGGTGGTAGGTAGGCTCTGCAAAGTACAGAAAAAAAACAATCTCGGTTTTATGTCAGGCCATACAATTTAGGCTTTTTTGGCCTATGACTTCAGGAAAACAATGAGGGCAGCTCCCTCTGGGAGATGTGACCATACTATGCCCTGCATGTCTGAATCTTCTTTAAGATGTCTGGTCACTCAGAAGTCTAGGGCACGTAAACCCAAGACTGTGTAAGAACAGAGCCAATCTCCACTTCTAAAATGATTTCCTAATGGAGTCAGGTGGAGAAGGCATTCCAGTCTTGTTTTGCCTACCTAATCCAGGCACTCCTGACAGAAAAGTTATCAGAGAGGAACAGAGGGAATGTCTCCGTTCATTGTGTGGAACCTGAAAGCTTCCAAAATCAAGCTCAAGTTTACCATTGTGGAAAGTAGTGTAGTGTTTGCTTGGCAATAATAACTGTGTGTAACTTAGTTTAATTTAGGGAGTACTAGAACACATGGATAAAAAAGCTGTTTCTATTCTGGGATTCTTCTGAGTGATTTTCAAAGGCAAGAGAAAGATCACTATGTTCTGGTAACCTGGTGGTCTCCAGCCTTACAGCTCCTCCTCTGATGCTGATATTCAGAAGAAAATCTAAAAAGTAGAGATAGAGACCAGCTGGTAGGTTGGTAAATCTTACTGCCACCTACTTCTGAACTAGAGTGTGAGTAGCCAGCAGTGTCAGTCCCAACTACTCACTTGGCCCCCAAATTGCCACTTGTCTTCAGTGCTTTCTTAAATGAAAACTTGCAGCTGCTTCTTTTTGTGATTTAACTCATGGTTTTCAAAGGGTGGAGTGTGGAAAGTCACACTTCAGCACTCTTCTTTGTCATCAGGAGGACTGGATGCTTTATTTCTAAAATACGGAAAACCAGGGCATTAATGCAATTGTCTCACGATGGGCACTGCAGCAGCACAGACTACCACAAGTGCTTTTCTTCTGTAGAACTCTTTCAGATTTACATCCCTGGCTCCATCTTGCTGAAATCTACATGTTTTTGGGGGAATAGAAGACAGACACGTGGTCGTAGAGGTCACATAATAACCTCACAAACAAGTCCCCTGCCAGGAAGGGAGCTGCAGCACTCCAGAGCACTATGCTGTGTGATTTAACAGCACTTACTCCTAACAGTCTTTTCCTGAGGAGCATGCAAAATCAAAGCAGGCTTATGGAGATTTTAAAAACAAGAGAAACTGAGAGAGAAATATTGCTCATTTAATCTGCCAGCCTCTAGAGAATACCTCACTTTTTATGGGAGTTCTCCTCTAACTTTGAATTGCGTGTGCTAAGCTTAGTAAAATGTGCCTTGGTTTTTTGTTTGGTTGGTTTTTTTGATTTCTAGGGTTTTGTGCTTTTATAATGAGATAAATTGTGCCTTTTCATTACTTAGCTTTCCCAGTGTCATGCTCGTGGAACCTGTAATTGTTAGCATTAAAACTTAAATTAGGTCTCAGGTGAACTGCTAGATGTTTCTTTACCTAGACTGATGTAGCTCAAGGAGGAAGAACATTTCCATTTGTGCCTTTAAAGCTTAGCCCTTAATTTAGTCACTAACAAATGTGAATGAAAAGTTGCAGAATTCGTTTGTGCTTTCTTTCCATAATAAACAAATTCAGTAATGCTGTAAGTGAACATTAGAAAGAAAGCTATTTGATTTGCATTAAAGCTTGGTAGCCTGAAAATTCAGTAAATCCAGGCTAAGAATTTGATCTGTAGGAAATAAACAGGAAATCCAAGTTCCAACTTGTAACACCAGTATTGGCATGGGCAGCCTTAAAAAATACAAACAAAGCTATTTTATGGTTTTCAGCATCCCTGAAGCATTTAAGTCCTGGAAATGAATTTAGGTGTAAAGCTTCCTTAAGATTTGGGGTTAGAGTGGAGTTTGTAAGGCAAGTATTTTTTTTTTGTCCGGGGTTCTCATCGGAACTGTGCAAAATTTATAAAGCTCGCTTCAAACACTGGCTCCCACTCCTTCTGCTTCCCCACAACTCTGTGCCTTACTGGTTGGTTTTCCCATGTACTATCATGTAAGGAGTCTTCTGTAATGTTTTGTTCTCTTAAAGGTTGTGGATAAAAACAGAAATTGTATATGCAATAGAGATGTGCAGGCCTGAGTTCATGTAGGTATTTTGACAGATTCTTCTATTTGTGTCTCAGTCCATAAACACATAATATATCATTTACATATGTTTGGTCTTATTTGGAGCACAGAAGCCCATCTTCTTGAGCAAATCTGAGACTTTCAGTTCCTGCTGATCTTTTTGTCTTCTGCTCAGTATCTGTATTTTGATCAGAAGAAAGGGTGAGCTCAAAGGGAGGCAGAGCTTGCAGGAAAGAAAGAAGACACCTTCCTGCTTACACATAAAAATGTGATCCCTAAAACTCAAGACAACTTGAATTGTGCCTGATTTCTCAAGTTGTCTTTAACCAGATACCTTCTTCCTAAATAAGACCTCTAGTGTCAAGGGATACCCAGAAGAAGGGTAGGAACCCTCGGAAAATCACTTTTATGGTTTGCAGTCATTCTAAGTTGTTATGCTCTAGTTAAAGCTACTCCCAAAATTTGGTTTCCATAGGTTTATGGAAATAAAGCAACATGATCTGCTGCCTTGAATATATGGAATGTGCACCATGATTCTTGACCACACAGAGCATGTGGGCTCCAACATTGTGAAAGGATTTACAGTTACCAAAAAAGACCTTTTATAGCTGACTAAATAACATTGTAGCACCTAGTTAATACTGTGTCTTTGCCAATCCTCTGATGAGATACCCCCTACTTGCAGGCCCCTCATTTGTGATACACCAGCATCAAATAATGGGGCTGTGTATGAACTTCTTTCCTTTCTCAACCCCTTTGCCTCCTCCAGAAGAAAGGGAAGTATCTGAGAAAAAAAGTATCTGAGACAAGACTCTGTCAGTCTCCTCCAAGGAATAGGATAGAAAATTAATCCTGTCTGGATTTGGGGAGAAATTTCCCTAAATCAGTTCCATCCTTACTCTGAGTTCCAGGCACTTTGATCATCTCAAGAGTCATCCTTGAAGGATACTCTTCAAGACGGTGCACAGCAGCTGTTTGCCATCCATTACACTAGTTTGAATTAGTTAATGGATATTAAGGAGTACCACAGTGTATTTTTAGGCCCGGTTTCTGTAAATTCACTGTTAGGAATCATAGAACATTCCCAAGTATTTGAGAGTTAAAGTTATAATGAGATGCCAGAATATCTGTTTTTACGAAACATCAACATTTAAATATTTGTGTTTGATCTAGTCTGAAATGTTAAAAAAAATTATTTTGAAATATTCATAGAACTGAATTTCCTCAGAATTTTGTTTCATGGGATGTTTTGGCATTCTTTGTGAAATGTTAGATATCAAAATACCATGAGATGAAAGCATATGACAGTTGTAATAAATAAGCTGTACCGTAAGGAAAGTTGCTACTTAGAACTGACTGAAACATCATCTTTTCTAGAAAGAGTATCATCATGTCAAATTGCAATACAAACACAAGATAATCTGATCATTTAGACACGTGCAATGGTAACCTGAGCTTCAAGATAACAAAGGCTCTCACCCAGGCTCAGGAGTATAAATGCATCTGGTAGAATGAAAGGAAATACAGTTGGGGAAGAAAAGTGGGAGCTGGTGTATTTATTTTTAGTAGACCTTCAGAATTAGACTAGATGGAGACAAGTAGCAATTCTTGCCTAGTTTAATAGATTTGAGTAAAGAAAGAAAAAACAGACAAATATTTTGCCCATCAGTTTCACTTTGCTGATGTTCCACTTCTTTTCATTGAATACATCTGCTAAAAACCACATCTTGTACTGATTGTTCAGGCAATGCAACATAGCTAATTTTTGAGTTATTTCTTGACATTTAGTGTATGAGACACTGAGACCACTAGTGACAGAAATTTATTTCTTACAAAAGATAGAAATGGTTTAGAGAAAGCATGAAATGCAGTGGGAGATGCAGCATATTGAATATCAGCTGCGCCTTCTCTCATACTTTTGTCCATAGAAGCATTTCTGTGCATTCAGAATGAACCCAACCTTGACAGTTTGAGGTGCACAGCTGTACCACCAAGAGCAAGCAGAAATGCTCTTAATAACTCAGGTTTGAAAAACACCATTTACCTGCTTAGCAAAGTGACTTCTTACACACTTGGCCTGTCATTTTACCTTGTACTCATGAATGTTAAGTTAGTGTGAAACTCTCCTCTTGGAAATACAACAGCTGTAAACAAAATGTGCTGTTAGAGAACCAGTGGCAGTGCAAGTCAGAATATTATCAGCACTGAATTGAAATGCACTGCTTTGCCTACTGCTGCTGTCACCAGCCTTAGCCATTTTAGACAGCATTACATAATGGCAAAATATTTTTCAGGAGGCAAAAACAAAAAAAATTAAAACTCTCCCTATGGGTTTAATCTCCCTCTTATTTTATCCGTGGTTTAAAGCTGTGTCAGGTGTACATCAAAAACACCCCCTCCCCAGGGTATTTAATTTACAATTTCATTTAATAATGGAAATGTATTTCCATCCAGCTAGGATGGGAAAGGATTAAATCAAAAGCACTGTTCTAAAATCAAGTAACAGAAGCGTAGCCTGTTTCTGTCCTCTGCAAATGAAGTAGCCATGGAAAGGCTTGTTATTAGTCTATAATATCAAAACTATTAGTGTTTTGTCAGGCATGATACATGCTAAACATTTTCCTCTGCAGATTGCCTCAACAAGAACTGTGACTGGTTTTAGACACATCTGGCACTGCGGATTTTTTTTCCATCCTGCATTTCAGTGATTTAAAAGGCCTTGGCTGGGCAGAAGGATGTCAGCTGTTTGGTTTAAAATACTGTTATAAGAGTGAATAAGATTTAAAGAGGCAGTAGGTAAAATTCTGCTGGCGGGAGAATGGCCATTGAGTGTAATGGCTTTGAGATTTCTCTGTGTGGCTTTTTCCTACATTCTTACTCTTAGTAAATTTTCCATTTCCCAAAATTGCCCTTTCTTTTCCATTCAACTTCTCCCACTTTCAATATTAGCTCTAGGAGTGAGCACCGAGTTAAAATACCAAACCCTTTATTTGCGCAAATGCCATCTTTACAGCTCACTTCTGTGGCACTTCTGGAAGACAATAATAACAGGTGCAGGTGTATAAAAATAGTAAAAGCAGGTATTCATTTATTTTTTAAAAAAGTAGGTTCTTAATAGACCTTTCTGACTGTGCTGAAGCACATTGGAAAAATGGGCCGTGTGAGCAGTGATGAGTCTCAGGACCTCCGTGGCACAGAGGAGTTTTCTCCACTCTTTATGGAAAAAAATAGCAGGGCAAGCTCTGCACTTGCATTCTCTCCTGTCACACAAGGGGAGCCATGGGGTCTGAAGAGTTTGGTGGGAGGTGGACAGGCAACAAGACCCCATTTGCAGTTCACTTACTTCAGCAGGCAGAGTCTGAGCTGGGTCTTTTCAGGGAAGTCAGTTCAAGGACATTGTGCCTCTGGAAGACTTTGCAGTCAGCAAACAAGGAGAGGTGAGGGCTTCATAACAGTGTCTTCAGTGCAGTGCGCACCCTGGAGGAGTCTCGTCAGGCTACTGATAGATACAAAGTATGTTCTGCAGCATTGGGTGGTCTCCTTTCTAGATCTCAGAGATCAGTTGTTGCCTGATAGACCTTTGGCATTGGAGTAATAGGCAAAACGCTTGCATTTGTATGATGAGATAGAACCCTTTTGATGCAAACCCAAGGACATGCAAAGGTTTTAGCTTTGTCCTTCCATTGCAAAATTTCGTGACAGACGGGAAACTATCTTTGGTAAAATAGGTAAAGGAATATAGCAGGTTTTTCTGCAGTTGTGTTTTATATTGTTTTACCATTTTTTCCCACACTTTAAAATTGGGAATAGCAAGATATACCTCTCCACCTTCAGGTATGGGAAAGGAAGCATACTGAAATCCTGATTCCTGAGTAGGAATTCCTAATATATAGTCTGCTAAAAGCCAGTCCTCTGAGCAACCACAAAAGATTTTAACAATAGAACTGGGCAGATACAGAAGGCAAGGCTGTAAACTGTGTGGACCCATTGCCATCAGAGTTTTACAATGCAGGACTCAGGGGAGAGGGCTGAGTAAAAATAGAGTCAAACCAAGTAGGATTCATCCCTCAGCAAGTGTAATGTTTGCTTTGTACAGAGGAGTGATCATGGTTTTGCAACATGCCAATAAAATGTTTCTGAGTGTAACAAAACTTTTCTGAATAGCCCCAACAAAAGCAGTGAAAAGCATGGCTGAAACCATGCTTTTAGCCAACAACAGACATATCTCTGAGTAGTCACAGGCCATATAGGGTCATGCTCTGGCAACTGAAATAACCAGGATATTCACAAGGGATTTGCCAGGCATGTGATTCAGGAAGTATACAAAAATACCACATATAGAAGTCAAGTATTTTTATTTCAGTCTCCTATTTTCTCACACACACTTCCCCCAAATTCTGAAGCTTTTTCTTTAGTTTCCTGGATGAATTCTCTCAGGCAGCATGTTTTTACAAGCACAGATGCTACCTTGGAAAAAAAGAAAAGAGGGAAGGGAGCCAAATGGGTGTCACACTTTAGCTTGGCAGCATCTTACCAACATGTGCCCCAAAAAAAAGGAGAAAAAAAAAAAAAAGGACTGCTTTTAGTAATCAAAACTGAATATAAAATCAGTGCAAAACTAGGGCTGTAAAACCTTGAGATTGTCAAAAGGACGGAAGGAAACACCTTGTAGCCAAAATGACATCCCTGACCTACTTGTCCGCGCTGTCACGTACCTGGGTAACCTCTCTCTCTTCATGCCTTCCATCAAACCTCTCTGACAGCTTTGCCATTCATAATTCCTTTCAGTTGAAATTTTTCAAGTTTGTTTGAAGTGTGCAACCAGAAAGTAAAGTCTCATAACATCCTGCTGGCAGGCCTAAATGTACGTCAGAGACCTTTTCAAACACTGCTTCTCTGTGGAAAACAATCCATTCAGTCCTAGAGTTCCTACTGGAAATTAGGGGACAGCCTGGTAATTGGATTAGGGTGTGCTTTTATTTGCAGCAGTTTCTCAAAATGAAGCTCCTGCTTTGTTTTATTGATCACCTGCTTGATCTTTGTGACAGTAAAAGCCACACACAGAGCTGAAGGGGCAAGGAGGGATGGAAAATGCAGCTTTGTGTTATGTAAGATGTGTGTATTCCTCTGAACGTGATCAGGTAGAAACAGGTCATAAGTGAATCTCCATACGAACATGAAAGAATCCTTTGTTAATACACAGTTTAACTGCTTAAAAGCAATTTTTATCTGTGAAGTCCTTAAAATTTGGAAGGTCTGCTAGTTGTATCAGTACTTAAATTCCTGCAAGCTACCTGCATAGGTGCCAAAGAAGGGATAACTTCAGGACACTGGGATTGGATGTGTGAATTGGAGAACTTTGGAGTCTACATTGTTGTAGGGATTGGAAGGAAGAGGAAGAAACTGTGTTTGACTTACACATTTCCACAGAGGGGTTGGAAATACCAAATTAAATTTACAGGTGTAATCCCAGAAACATTCCAGGCTCAATCAGATTTGATGCAAGAGTTAACCTGGCAGGAATTACAAGGCCATAACTTAAGGCACTGCAATGCCCTGTTTTACTAGTCATCCAGAAAAACTGGCAACAAAATTGTTGTTTGTAACTCTTACCCAATCTAGCATTTTCTTCCATCAGCACATATGCATATTTTATGCCATTGTGTTCATGAAAGATGTCCTTAGACAGTTCAATTCCCAAATAGCCCTTCTGAGCAATACAGCAGCAGTAGCTGGTCACAGCCTGCCCTAGTGTGAGCCATGTTGCCAACCAGCTTATGCAGAGTCCCACTACACACTGAGAGCACTTGCATCCCCTTTCTCCCATCTCACCATCCTCATGGAGAAAAAGATCCATCTTAGGTGGGCAAGACAAATCCTTTTTTTTTTTTTTTTTTTTTTCTGGGTGGGCCCCAAAGGCTCAGCCCTCCTTGAGCCCCCTCCGAGCACACCCACAGCTGGGAGACAGAGACACTCTTAGTCACGCGACTGTCCCCCGGGGCAGCACCAACAAAACGATCTTGCTCCCTCCACACATCAATATTCTTGACACCCGTCTTAAAACTTAGGTCATGCATATCCATCTCCTCTTCACAAAATGTCAGAAGGATACAAATATCCCTTCACTATTTTTAGAGCCGTATCAAAACTATTTATTGGCTTTCTGGCACCTTGTGCCATTTGTCATTCTTCATGCTATCTACCAGTTGGCAGTGGAGGAGGAGTTCCTCTAGATATGCAGTGGCAAATAGGTGAAGCTCCATAAGCTAAGACCACAGTGACAGTGACTCTTGACAAGGTTGCCTATTGTCACAGACGGGAAGCACCTGGCAGGTGACAGGAGACAGAGCCAGGGCTCGAGGGAGCAGCTCATCCTCACTTTAGTGTCTGCTCACCAATGGGGTACTGGAGATGTGAAGGAGCTGAGGAGTAGGGCCAAGCTATGAGAGAGGAGGACAGCTGATGTCTAGTGACTCCACCATCCATTCTGCTTGCCACCAGCACTCCCACACTGCCCAAAGACCACTTCCTTCAGCACATACCCTTGGCTGCACATCCCAACACAAACACGTACAAGGACAGGGCTTAATCTATGTATTATACATAATTCATACTGCTCATTCTACATGGGCCATGAGAGGTGTTGAGAGTCTTGTTTTCCATGCACACTTTGCCAACAGGAAGCTCTTCCAGCTCCTCCACAGCACATACCTCGAGGCCTGGCATTGGGAGGCTCTTAAGTGTGCAGGTAACGTGTTCATCGGCCTCGTGCCACAGAATTGGGTTGTTTTCCTAGCACTGTTGGTTTTTGGAAGGCAATGTATTCAAGTTGAAACTTTGCCCACATACCATCTGCTTCAGCCTTATCTTTCTTTGACAAGAAAACTGAATATATAATGTCCACTTGGCTTTCCTGGTGTTACATAAGGTTGTGGTTTTGTGTTAGGTTTGCAGTTTCAGAGCTCCTCAGCAGCTCTTGCAACATGCTCCTGCTCTTATTTTCAAGTGGAAAATCAGTGACAAAAATCAATACCATCTTCATAGCTATAATGAATGTGACCCACAGCCTTTTTTAGGGTGACCACAAGCTTCCATCATACGTCTGAGGCCTATTCGCAAATATTGATTGGTATCACAGATTATCTGTAGCCATTTCATATGAAATCTTAAGGTCTTGCAGTTTTGCTCTCTGCACACAGTTTGATATCAGAGGTACAGCTATAAATCACAGGGCCCGCCCAGAGACAGTATTGATAGCCAGGGATGCCAAATTATGAAAATCAGGTGTTTGGGTGGTTTTTTAAGCTGCTTAAGGAGGATCGTTCTCAGACTGCTCCATGTAAGTGAAAGCACTGCTTTGGAGTTGCAGCAGACTCTGTTTACTTGAAGTGGGGAAAAAAGAGTGGAACCTTCATATGCAAATGTATGGCATTTGGAAATGTCATATAGCTGCATCTACATATAAATAAGCCACTCTGGAGTGCTGCACTAGCCAGGCTGCTTTGATAGAGAAATTGCATAGTAGGCACACAAAGCAGAAACAGCGGGATGCCATTCAGTCAAGTTCAGGGAGTTTTGTTCCTTGATCGCCACTTAACTAAGTTAACTAATATTGCTGTGTCGCTGCCTGTTGGACTGGGAAGGGTTGATTGGTGTGTTGGTGCTGCATGGGGCTGTGCAATAGCGACAGTGGTCTCACTCCTGTGCCCCAAAAGATAGAGCTGAACACAGAGATATTCCTTTGGCAGCATCCCTCCCAGGGAGCCTCTGCCTCCTCTGTAGATCCACGCCTGCTTTCTCTGAAGGAGCATCTTCTGCTGCTAGAATCCGTGTACTGGTATGTTGTTTCAATCTCTGTTTTATCTGGTATTAAACAGCAAAATTGAAACTCTCAGGGATGCCTTTTCAGGAGGGAGGACACTGAGGGGAGCCCTGCTTTCGTTGCCCCTGTCCATTTTTGACCCCTTCCAGCAGTGAAACTAATGAGTAGCTGGAGGATAGGTGGATGGGAGGGAAAACAAGCCGTGGGCTGAGCTGTTGGGAGGAATTTCTCACAGAGGGGTGATACCCACTCTGATAGTGCTGCATGGCATGTGATGGATCCAGCATTTCGCCCCTCTGCCTGCAGGCACGTAGCCTAATTGGAGGGAACCTCACAAATCTCTAAACTGACACCAACTCTTTTTCAAGACACAATTACAATAATAATAAGGTTAACTCAGCCTCTAAGGGCTCTGTCATGAGCTGCCTGAGAAGACCATATGCAAGGAGATAAACTATGACTCTGTTTCTTCACACGGCTGGTTTCTGAAGGGAGGGGGGATGCTGCTCCCACAGGGCTGTTGACATCTCTCTTAGACAGGGGAATCTGAGTGAAGGGAACATCAGCAGTGTGCCAGAAACAAAGACTAGCTGAGTTAGCACAAAGAGGGATTTAATCAGTTCTAAGAAGGGGGTTAACGCAGACTTATTCAATCCTGACACAAAAGAAGGAAGCACATACTGTAAAGGCCCCTTTACCCAGGGCTTTGGTAAATCCCCAATACAACCCTGCATCATTAAATCACAATCTGTGGCAATGATTGAAGGCCTCAAGACCGGCCCCCGCAGTGGCCGAGTTAAAGAGCTCTGCCTGTGCACTTTATCCACAAGAGTACTGTGAGATGGCCTGGGGACAGAGACAACATGCAGAACTGGAGACCTTTCCAGTCTCCTGGGCTGGGAAGCAGGTGCTGTTCACAGGCAGCAATGGGCCGCTCCGTGAGGCTGCTGAAGGAAGAGCTCAGTGCGTCATCCTTCTCTTGATGTCCTCAAATCAAGTGTGAAGAGCAGCATCAAACAGCAGTGACTGCTGCTTTTACCGGCGGCCTAGGTCGGGGTGAGTGGATGAAACGTGGTGGCAGAGAAGTAGAGGAGGTCAGACAAGGTGAGGCGACAGCCTACCTTACCTCCCTGAGTGAAACTCTCCCCAGGGAGAAGTTGAGTCTAATGTGAGCACCTGAACACTGAGAAAATGCTGGATTGGAACAACGTATTTAGTCCATGTGAGGTTCTGGCTTTTTCTTTTCTTTCAGTTTAGCTGGGTGTTCCTGTTCAGACATGTGAGCAGGGCTGCTACTCTGTACTTGTATCGCAGTGCTATTTTGGTGGTTGTATTGCACCTTGTATTGGAGGAGCTACTTGGTAGCACCTCCTCCTGTGTGCAGGAGCCTCAGCTGCTAGGGTCCTGTACAGGTAAAGCATCTGTGAATATAAGTGGACAACAGGCACTAAAAAAACAAATGAGAGTTAAAAAAAGGTTCTGTTTAGTTTTGAGCAGACAAATGGTCTTGTTATGTGCAGGAAAATGATTAACGAGTCACTTGATTTCAATCAGTCTTCTCAAAAACGGAAGATGTATTCACAGATCTTGTAAAGAAAAGTGTTTCATGATTTCAGAAGTTCAGCGATAGCTTTAACATATATAGCATAGCCAACAGATATATGCTGACAAGCTGAAAGTATTTTGTTCTCCATTTGAACATCTGGGGATTATTAGTGTCTTAATTCATTGGTTTCTATTATTAATTATGGCAGCAGGCTGAATAATTACGATACATTGCTGCAAAGACAGAGCAGAATATTTTTTTTCGAAGTGCACTAGGACATCTTGCCATCATCTCAAACATAAAAAGCCCTAGATTATTTTTAAAAAGGAAAGTGGATGTTATCTTATTCCAGGGAACTCATTTGCATAGGGACATTTAAAATTAATAAATTACTGTGTTCAGCAAGCCTATTTTGTGCCTGAGAAAAGATGTGAATGTAATTTAATTCAACAAGTTCCATTTCTTTTTCCTCTTGGTGAAGCAGCTAATATGGGAAGGGTATTTTTTGTGCAGTTTATGTGGAAAGACTAGCTTCAAGTTTGTGCTTGGAGTGGCTGCAGGATGAATTTAGGCTCAGGCTGCAGCATAGTGGTGCCAGACATTTTCAGCTGACATTTGGTGTCTCACTTTCCACTTGCTCTCAGAGAGAGTGGGCTGGTGAGCTCCCTCTTAAGCGGCAGCAAGCACTTCCTTCGGAACTTTCACTCAACGCCCACCCAAACAGTGATTTTCAGGCCAGTTGCTTGCACACATTTTCTCCGTTGTAAGGAAATGCTCTATATTTGTAAAAGCAAGGTTTTAAAAGAAGGGAACATTAAGATAATTAATAGGCCGGCCCTGAGCAGCTGTTAACGGTGTGGCTGTGCTGGTGCACAGCAGGGTGGCTGCTGGCATATTTGTCAAGGACAGGGTGCCCGGAGCTGTTGAGCAAAGACTCGGGAGAAATCTCTTTTCTCTCTTTTTCTCTCTGAGAAAGACCAGAGCTGGATCTGAGCTGGGGTTTATCATGGTGGTTCTTCATTACAAGTAACTAGGAAACCGGCTTAAGGACTTCATCCCTAAGTTGCTGTGGGACCTCAATTCCTGTTGGATGCTATTAGAGAGAAGGGGAAGTACCAACAAACCTGCTAAAGCAATTCTGCACTTTCAGAGGGAGCAGCATCATTACCCCTTCCTCTTGACTTTGCAGAGGGACCCTTGAACCATTTCTGAAGACATTCCTGAGCTGAGGCAGCTTCTATTCACCCCAAAAGAGCAGCAGTTCTGACTCTGTGTAAAGACTGCAGATGAGTAACATAAGCTGTCCGTAGACTCATCCACAAGATTTAGGTCCCCACCCCTAGTCAATCAGTGAAGCTCTTCTACAAAACTCAGGGCATTCCTTACCTTTGCTCCACAGGTTGATGCTCTCTGGACTGTTATTTTGATTTCAAATATGAATTGCACAGCAAGTCTCTTTATCATGCAGAGCAGAAGGGCTTTGTTAAATCCCAATGCTATGCTCTGTGGCCTACCTTGGGAGAGCTGACAGGAAGGTAAAAGGAGGGGGAGGGGGAAATATACTTCCAAAAGGGGTTGAGAAGGTTAAAGATACAGACTTGACTCAAGAATCCTTTTCCCCCTTCATAAGTCCTCTGATAATGTGATGTGTAAGGAGTTACTACTTCAATATCAGCAAGAGCTTTCATCTGCAAATTTGACTGACCTCAGCGGTATTAAAAGATTAAATTATTATGTAAGTCAATTCTCCTTAACCATTTTTTCCAGTGAGATAGGTGTCAAAATAGCTTCTGCTGCACATCATTCACCGTTCTGTCCCTTATTTGATGAAATATATGTGTATTTGAAGACTTCCCTTGGTCCAATGATGACTGTACAGTAGGTATTAACAGTGTGCATGAGCCAGTATTTTCTCATATGGGCATAGCCTAATAGTTATTATTCCCAAAGCTCCAACATTACCCACTGTGCATCAACCGAAATGCTAGCGTGAGAATTTACAGGCTGTGGCCCTCTGCTTTCCTTGCTTGACATCACCTAGAAAGTCTCACTGATTCCAACATGAAGAATGACAGAGTTATCAGGCCTGCAGAACAAATTGTTAAGTGCCTGGCAGTCAATTTTGGGGTATAAAAATCCTATTTTTGCCTAGATTTTTATTTTAATTTCTCCAAAGTGGATTCTAGGAGAAGCTGTTTCAGGCTCCACAAAGTAGCATCTGACCTCAAAGCATTTAAAAATAATCTGTTTTGACTAGTGTGTCTTATATGATAGGCTATCATGTCGTGTGCTGGCACTAACAAAAGATGTGAACAATATGAAATGTCAGGTCAGGCTAAAGATGCAAGAAATGTTGCAGAAATGCAAAAGATGTTGGCTTCATCAGCGTTGGCGTTTTCATTGTGAAAAGTGCTTCAAGAAAAAGATTTCTGAATACAATTGATCTGGAGGGTGAGAGTATATTTTGTTTTGAAATAAAAAGGAGAAGCATTTTGAGAAACATGGCAGGAATTTTCTCTTGTCCAGAGATAGGAGAGACTGACCCAGTCAGCCCAATTTTTATCTTAAGTCTTTACAACTGGCTTCTGCCCTGAGTCCTATCCATCACAAAAAGGTACAAATCTGTCCTTTTGATGCAAATGAAACCTTCCCACATTGTTCCCAATAACAATGCAGCAAATGTAATGTTTGAAGAGGAGCTACTGAATTTAGTATTACTGAAACCTAAGTAAGTTTGAATTTGATCTGTGTGATTCCTTAATGCATATTGATTTGCTGTGCTTGGAAAAAAAGTGGGTAACTTTGTACTTAAGCTTTGCTGTCTGTAGCTGTAAGATTGGTGTGGTAGAGGGGCTCCTTAGTTTAGTGACACTATAAACTGACTAGTGCAAATTGCTTCCAGTATTGGATTTATAAATAATCCTGAATTACAATAAGGTTGGACATCTTAATGTATTTAATTTAGTATTAATTTTTTAAGATATGTACAGTTAAAACTGGCTTTATAACTTCAACATGTTTTTTATTTATATCCTCTCTTTTTAGGATCGATTTATAGTTCTTGTTTCATGGTGATGCATTCATAGGAGTTAGTATCTCATCAACAGCTGGATCACTGAAAAATGCTCAGATCCTTCAGAAATGAGAGTAGTCAGTTCTAACATGAAGAGACTTTTAAAGCATGTCTTGGGGTTCTGGTCTCTATATTGAATCTGAGAAGATGGTTTTTGTAATGAGAAAAATAACCTGTTTTGAGGCAGGGGAGTATTTTGTGTGCATTCATAACGTGCTGGAAGAGGGGAACAACTTAGTCTGAACTAAATAGTGCTTTTATTGCGGTCTGTATTTGAAATAACCAAAATGGCAGATCAAATTAAATATGCAGTTTCCCCCCTTGCCTTTATGTTAGATTCCTAACTCTTTGAGAGGAGTCATCAGTCAAAAGAAAAGACTAGAGATAATTTGTGTCTAAGTTTTGTAATCTCTTCCTAGCCAGGTGACAAGTGTTCCTGTATGAAGTGTTTATCCTATAAATGCTAGCAAACCTTTGACCATCTCATTTTTGATTCATTAAAGCATTTTGCTTCACAATATTTTGCTTAGAGGTGTAATTACAAGTTCTGAAGGATCCTAGATTTACTTTAAAGTGTGCTAGAGACCTTTTTTAAAGACAACACGGTTCCTACCCACATGACTGCAGGAAAAGGAAGATCTCGTTCCTCTTTTTACCAGCCCTACTGCCTACACACAGTGAGAGCATCTGCAAGTCCTGGTCCCCCTTTCAAGCCCTAGCAGGTTAGTTTGTCCTGAAAGTAACAATTTCCCTCCATGTTAAAGTGTGCCTTTAAAAAAAATTTGAGCCAAATGGTTTCATACTGTTTTAACAACACTGCTGGCTCATCTGAGAGAGGAGGGATCCTTGCACTGGGTGGTGGTGGTGCACAGACAGCACAGTGACTGAGAAGGAAGGATCAGAAATACACACACACACACACACATGTGTGACCATATCCTGTTCTTCAGAAAGGAAGCAAACTTCCTCTTGGTAATGGAACATATGAAGGAAATGGTGTTATATTTTCCACAAGAGAAAAAAAATGCGTATTAATAAGGATCCCATATTTCTTGCTGTGGTTTTCTGGACAGGAGTAGATTTGAATGTGGGCCACAGCAGAGGTCCAGCACACCCAGAAACCATCAGGCATGATGCATAGGTGATCACCACATGGTATGGAATCCCACAAGTTCTGAGCACATCAGGATCTATGTGTATGCAATGGGCAACCCCAGTGACACACATCACACACGTTTTTCTTGTCTGGGAGGATTTCCAGGAGAAAAAAAGAACATGCTGGGATGATAGCTGTGTATATATTTCACATGCTGATAGCCAGTGTCTCACCTGAAGGGTGATAGGTAGACAAAAATGTTTAGCACCAGACCAAATGCACCTCCTGTTCCCACCTTTCCCCAGTAGCAGAAATTCCTGGGCAGGCTCTCAAAGGAGGTTGTACCATACCTATAACAACATGCCTCCTGTCAGCCCATCCTGTCTATGCCATCCCAGAGACAGTTGGCAGCCCCAAGCCCAGGAATCCTCACTGCCCTGCGATGCTCCTGTGCTGTGTGGTCACTAACAGATTCCATGATAACCTCACACAGGTATCCCAAAATAGGCAGGGAACCAGGAGAGGCAGACAGGTTTGCATTCAACATATGTGCATTTGAAAAGATGCAATGATGGTCCATAGTGCAGAGGTCTTGAAAATCCTAATGATGAAAGAGAAGCTAATGCTGTCAACAGGCATGTAGAGGTTGCCCATCCTTCTCATTTGCCAGGAGCTGGTCCTCACCTGTTTTCACATAAGGACAATATAACCAACTTTATTAGTGCAAATGGTTAGAGACTCTTACAAGTCTCCTTGGACAGCAGCAACAGAAAAGAAATTCATTATGAGAATCTGAATCTTGGATCTGCTGCAGACACTTTTCCCAGAGGTGGGATAATACCTAAGCATGCCTGCTGCTGGCACGCCTGGCTCGGAGGCAGAGCACAAACTGCAATTGCTTTGTAACACTTGGGGACTTCCTTTGGAAGATACAAACGCTTCAACTTATTTGTGTGCAATCTACATTTCCTTAGACATTCATTGTGAGATTTCTTTCTTCTCTTTTTAATTAGTTGTGGGTAGATGATACTACCACAGAAAAAGGATTTTTGCCATTCGAGATATTGTAAGTATTGGTTAAATTTGGAAGAATTTGCCAAAATTGCCCAGATTAGTTAATACCTCAAAAATCATGTGAGTTTATGGCAAGTAACACTCTGTGTTTCAGCCTGTGAAGCCCATGTTGAGCATACATCTGTTTCAAAACTAAATGAAGCCTCCATTTTCCTGGCTATGGGGAGGGATTTTCCATGATTTGCAGTTTCAATGACTATTTAAATGCTGCAGAAGTAGGCTCAGAATGTCAAACTAGTTTAACGGTACTGGGTGCTGTGGGCTGTGGAGGAGGCCAGTGGATTCTGGGGCACCATTGTGCAGACTGATGATAAACTTCAGCTCTGGACTCCCACTCTGGTTCAGCCATGAAATGATCTTTCTGTATATGTCCTCTTGAATGATCAAATATGGTATATGACATGCAAATGTCCAGAGTCTCTCTCCTAAGCTTGCCTGGGTTTAAGGAGACAGTCCATTAAGGATAACAGAAATGATCAGGTATTTTCATGTGCTATTCTGTCATCAGTTTTTGAATAGTTGGATTATTTTTTCTGTTGTCTCATTTAACTTGACAGGAATTAGAAAAGGACGAGAGAAACCCTTGCAAAGCTTTGCGTTAGCCAACCTGCTTGAAGGTGCAAACCCTTGCTCTTGCTTCCCATGAACAACATCTTTCGCGTATTGTTCTTCTGCTTTTCCTTTCTTTAATAGTTCTTCCCACCATTTCACCTTATCCTACATTGTCAGTTTAATGTTCTCTTCACCTGTGTTCACAGAGAATGCAAATAAACTGGAAGAAAGTGCAAGAGGGATTTACATCCCTTGTCCAGAGCATTACAATGGCTTCTGCATGCATGGCAAGTGTGAGCACTCCACGAACATGCTGGAACCGTCCTGCAGGTAACCCTTCTACCAAGGAGAGAAGGCTACACACATGGAAATATTGACTCACAGAAACACTTAATGTGGACCAACTATGGAAAATACTGGCAGCCATGGCCCTTTGTGCTACAGAATCGATTAGACTTAAATTATTCAACCAAGTCCCTATTTTGTGTGGCAAAAGTGTCTTGAGTTATGCACCATGTTAATTGACTATGAAACCATCCAGCAACCTTCAGTTATATTTATGTGTGTTTTTAAAAGCCCTTCACAAAACGCTCAGGCCATTGCTAGGTGGCCTCCTCAGCCTGAAGGAGTAGAGGAGTGCCACGAGGGATAGTCCTTCCTGTGGCAGGAGTCATGCTCATGAGGCAGCTGGCTGGGGAAAGGTGGCTCCTTCATGTGGGAGGTGATTTTGGAAGAGGTTAGGGCAGGGAGGAGGAGTACAACGAAACCATGTGCTTCTTCAATTAATGCCTCCCTGCACAGGTGCAGATATTATTTCTGAAGTCCAACTAGTGGCCTGGTGGCATGAAAAGCACTGTTATGCATGAAGCACTATTTTCCTGAGATGCTGGACTGGGAGAGCAGAGGTACAGACCAGACTTGCTCCCCAGGGCAGATTTTCAAGCCAGTTTCTCCCAGCTCTCACAAACAGCCAGGGCACATTTTACTCTTTGCAGCTGCTGCATTTTAGGTGCTCCATTCAGCTGGAAAATGTCCTTTCCTCAAGGTGCTGGCAGCTGTGGGAATGGAGGAGAGGAAAAGAGTGGAAGCTCCAGGCTTAACCCATCAGGGTTAGCGATCCACTGAGAGATCTGAGAGGCATCTGTCTCTTCCCATTGCTGCTGCCATTGACCTGGATTTTTGCATCTTCTTGCTTGGGCTTTTTAGGGGAAACAGGGCAAGAGCTAAAATTAGAAAAACACTGTTTGCCCCCAAAATCACAGAGCAGAGTGGAGATGTCAGGCTGCAGGATGGGAACTGGTGAGCAGCGCAGCAGGCGGCATCGGGGTGGATGGTTGCAGCATCAACAGAGGGTTTTTTTATAGCAACCAGACGAAATGTAAATGATGTATCCACTTTCAGGAACATCTAATCACATTTCATATGGAGCTTGGATGATTGCTTATCACCTCCTTAAGGGTAATCTGCATAAGGAGCCACAACTAGATGGCTTTTCACCCTCCCCCACCTCCCCAAAGAAAGGGAGAAATCTGAAATATGTTGTGCAAGGAACTAAATGAGTTCTCATTACAATGTGCAAGTAGTTCCACTTGATGCCAGTTATGTGTTGGTCCCCTGGGCACCTCCTGGCACTCTGCAATGTTGTTCACTCTCACAGACCTTGGTGACACTGAGGACCTGAAGTCTTTCCTCTGAGAGGTTGAGCAGGCACTCTGTGGGAGTCCATCCTGCAAAAAAGCACATAAGCTTATTCTTAGGCTACTGCTTTTTTTTCCCCCCCAGTATAATTTTTCCAGCATTCTTTGAAAGCACCAGGTATAACCAGAAAAAATATTATTTTTTTTATTTCAGATGTGATGCCGGCTATACTGGACAACACTGTGAAAAAAAGGACTACAGCGTTTTATATGTGGTTCCAGGTCCAGTACGATTTCAGTATGTCTTAATAGCAGCTGTGATTGGAACCATCCAGATTGCTATCATCTGTGTTGTAGTTCTCTGCATTACAAGGTCAGTATCTCTGGTACTTCGCAATAGAATAAGAAAATACTTTTGTTTTTCCTACTGTGTGCGCTGATTATACAGATTTCTGCAGTGACACTACTGATAACAAATGCTATTTAGTTCACCAACAAACAGGAGATATCATCTGGTCCAGCCAGCCAGTGCTGCTTCATTATTATGACTGAATTTTTACTTCCATCTTGATCAAACTTAGGTAGCAACGGTGCCTACAGCAAGTGAAGTTTCCTACTTTGTATTCAGATACTTGGACAAATATTGTTCATATAAATAAGGGGAATATAAATACAGCAGCTGGATCAACACTTAATAAAATTAATCATATCTCCATCTGGTTTCCTTAAGGGCCCATTCCCTTAGTCCTAATCAAGCAAAGCATACAAACTTTTAAGCCTGTTTGCAACCCCCTTGATTAAATGATTTCATTAGCCTTGTGTGCAAGTTCAAAGACACCGCACATGATTTAGGGTCTTCACTAGGTGGTGGCACACCAAGCCGTACGTGATGTACTTGTCTGGGGTTTTTTTAAGTGTGGGGGAAAGGGTTGTTGGAATGGAAACGACCAGTTCAGAATGAGAAGGAGAAAGGCAATCCTTCGTGTGCTGCTCTACTCCCCCACTGAACTGTGTTACTCTCTGGGAGGGCTTGGGCTAAGTTCTGAATGTCAGATGTCTTCTCAGGCTTCTCTCACAAGGTTAAATTAATTCAGCTAGCAACACTGATAAACCACTTTTTTACAACTAATTTTCTTTTTTGAAATAATAAAAAAAAAGTCAGGTATCATACTTCTATATAAAATAAAATTTCTAATCTATTTCAGTCCTTATGTTGCACTACCTGGCTGGAAGACAAGTGTAGCATTTGTTCCTTGAAAAGAAAAGCAAAATTCATAAATCCTTCTCTGGCCTAAAGGCATAAAACAAAGCCTCTTTTGGCCAGGCTGAATCCATCAACTGAATGGCAACTGCCAAATGAGGTAGTAGATTATGGTGGTATTCACAGAGGTAATTCAAACAACCAAAAATATAGTGTGTTGTGAGAGAAAAAGGGTGGTGTAGTAACTGATAATGGAACAAATGCTGTGTATGGTTTTGTCAAGCGATTCTAGTTTTGTCACCTTGACGCAGTGAGGCAGGGTACTTCATACTGAGGAATTCACACAGTGAGCTCTGAGTGATCTGGTACTGCAATGCAAATTACCCATCACACTGTTTTCATACAGAGACAGTACCTTTTCCCACACACTTTGTAACTATGTGAATTTATGATCTTTTGACTTTTTTCTGTAATGCATGTAATTACTGCAGAGCATCCTCCATCCCAGCATAATGATTTGAGGTACATTTGCAAAAATGTGCTCTTAAGTGGCCTAAGAGAAATCCACATGACAAGAGACTGTTGTGGCAGCGTATGCATAAGTAATTGAGTTTTTGAAGTAGTCTGATTTGGAGAACCTGACTGTACTGGTTTGAACTCCACACCCTGAATTCTTGAAAGTGCTGAAACCACCTGCCAGGTTCCTGGGAGAAAGAAGGGAAACTTCACTGAGAGGCCACTGTGGCCAAATTCTTTGCTGCTCATTTCAGTGCAGCTTCACCTAATTAATTGATCAAATGAGTTTGGTGTACTGGGTCCATTTGAGCCACACAAAACTACCATTGTAATCTTCTAGCTGTCATTACTACTGTTGCCCTTAAAATCTTGCCTGCACAGTGGTGCAAATCTACAGCGTGTCCTCCACTGCTTGAAGGCTCAGAGAAAGTGCCGGCCACTTTTAGGGCCATTGTCTCACAAACACTTTAATCTGAATAAATGGGCTGTGCTGCTGACAGGGATGGTTTTCCTTTGCCCATTCCTCCTGGGCACAAGGAACCTGGTCAGGGGATAGATACAGCTGAAAATGCAACCAACAGAACTGGTGATTTGTTTTTAAGTGACTCAATTCCTGGAAGAGGTCGGCTGCTTGTCTACTCATTACTAGTGCCAGCAATAGGAATAAGCATCTAAGGTGGAGAAGCAGGGAACCAGAGGCCAAGACATGAAACAGTGAGGCACAGTCCCTCTACCCAAGGACTTTTAGCTTAGAGGTAAGGCAAAGAAAGAAGCAATGATTAAAGTGAAGGAGAATGGTAAATAGTATAGGTATGGCCTAGTATCATAATGATTCTCAGCAGTTTTCTTTTCAGCTTTGCATTTTTAGTGCTTCCCTAATGTTTAGTCACAGCAGCTTATTTATGTGAAGAAATAACTTGATTAAAAATTAATGCATAACATGTTTTACCTGCTATGAATCACACTGTGAGTAACTCAAGCTTGCAAGCAAGCTTCAGTAGAGGGAGGGCAGGCAGCCTGTGCTCCAGTACCTGGTTTACATTGATGTAACTGCTGTGTTCATAAATGAATGCATCCCCCACACAGAGCACTACAAAGGACTTTTGATTAAAGAGTTAAGGACCAAGGGAAACCTGTCACTCAGTTTTAGCAGATGATTAAGTCTAAAAAGCTGGTTAAATGCAAACACACTTCTTAGGAAACCCAGCTGCACTTCAGACACAGCCTACCTGTTAAGCGGTCTTGGTGTTGGTTGCTTGGCCCTGGGGCCTTCCCAAGCTCCCATCGATTGGTAATGTACTGTATTACACAATTAAAACATGGGCATTTTTGGTTAAAAGATGCTTTTTCATCATCTTAATTGGAGTAATCTACTTTTGAATTGATTTCTCTCAACCTTGAACTAAGTGACTGTGTAGATACTGTCAGTGTCAGTTTTGAGAAAGTGCCCGTGAGAAGCTCATCTCCTTGCTTCCAGCTGGAGCAGTTGGTATCCACCATTCTCTGTGACTGCATGGCTGCATCCCCTGGGATTGCTGACCATCCCGACCATCCCCCAGCCCCCTGGTTCCTCCATGTTTCTCACAAAACCAACCTGCTTTTGTAAGAACAAGACTTTGTATGGGGAGTCCTGCATGGCCGCGGCAGCGGGACTGAGCGGTGCTGGCTCTCAGCGTGGCGAGGTGTCAGTGCAGTGCGAGGTCCTGCTGTGCATCTCCAACTGAACGGGCAGGAGAGGCCGCCTGGGGACAGCCGGGCTGGGAGGCTGTCAGCACGCACATGACACGCGGCTCGGTGAATCAGCCCTGTGTTTGCTAACAGCGGCTCCCTGACTCACTGGGAAAGTTTGATCGCCCTTTTAAGGAACTCACAGGGAGTAATGAGTTCGTCGTGAAATCGCAGACCAGCTCAAGTCTGCCTTAGTTCCATAATGAAAGCGCTGCTGTGACCCCTGAGAGCACAGGGGATGCTGGCAGATTTTTCCTGGGGTAATGATAGCAGCCTACTTCACTGCTTCCCAGAAAGGAATGGTGCAAAATATAGTGCACAGCCATACAGCTTCTCATGAGGGGGTGGTCCTGGTGGCTTAAAAGTGAGGCAAGTCAGGACAGTCTGACCCATATTTTGCTAGACACTTATATAATTGTATTTCAGCATTTTTAAATGCTTCGTAAGTTCTTACATTCTCGTTTAGCCTTTCAGTTGGCGTCAAAAAAGTATAGCGCCAGTCCCATTCAACAGGGGGGATAAGTGACCTTTTTTATTTTAAGGGGTTAGTAAAAATGCATTTCACTCTATTCTGTTGTTAGTTGTCTGACACACAGCTGAGGGCAAGTGCTTTGAGCTCCCACTGTACTGAGAGGGTGGGCTGTCACTGGTGCATGACCCATAGGGTTTCACAAGGTGCTCCGGGAAGCCCTCCTGTAACAGAAAAACAAATCAGCTCAATACAAAGGGAATGTTCAGAAAAACATGTCAGTATGGTCTGGAGTATTGCAGGGCCTCTTGTCATGCCACTCCAAGAGGGTGTTTCAGTTTCGTGTAGCTGCCCACAGTTTCTGCCATCACTTCCTTTGGCTCCCTTTCAGCTGCTTAGAGCTTCCTTTGGCCTCAACCTGGGGTTAAACTTTTCTGTGCTTTCTACATGAGGATGCTTTTCCATGGAGGGAAGCAGAAATACGCCATTAGCTTTCCGTTTGGGGGAAAACACTGTGCTGGGCAGCACCCCCACAGCTGTCGCTGCTGCAGGTGAAAGGTTGAAATGTGCCCTTGCTGAGGAGCACCAAAGGTCCTGAGGCACAAGAGGTTTGCTTTTGCAGCTGTCCAGAGGAATATCAGATTTTGGGCTTTCCAGTGCAGTTGCTTTCTGCACTAAGCCAAGCAGCTGCGTCAGGAGCGTGGCACAGGGTAGGCACCTGTAAGTAAAGTAGCTGCTCACGCATGACCAGCTCATGGAGCATTTCCATGGAGACCAGGAAGGACTGGGGACACTTAGCTCCTCGGAAAGGCAGTCCCTGCAGCTGCTTTGTAAACACTTCACAGACCTAGGCCGCAGAGCAGGTGAGCATAAGACCATCCTAGATTTTCTACCTGCGCCTCACTGAAATTAAACCCATTATTTAAAGATGAGTGCTGTGGTGCAGTTGGGGCTGTTGTGACGCAGCAGAGTGGCCACTGCTCAGGAATCTTAGCATTTGCCTTGCCGTATTTTGTTCAAAGTATGCTTTTTGGGGTTTGTGGTGGCTTTTTTTTGTGGTGCCATTGCCATTAGACAACCCTTCTCGTTTCACTGAGGAGAAAGTGCATTGAGGGACAGAGGACACCTCTCTTGCCCTCACATCCCTGCTGCCGCCCATGCCACCTCTTGAGCGGATGTGTTGTTAAGAACCATGTATTCTCACAACTCTCTTTTCCAGGAAATGTCCCAGGAGCAACAGAATCCACAGACAGAAGCAAAACACAGGGCACTACAGTTCAGACAACACAACAAGAGCATCGACAAGGTTAATTTAAAGAGCGCATGTTTCCACAATGGCAAAACTAACTGCAGAGAGCTTGGACTACAAAATACAGTATTATAGACAAAAGATTAAGACAAGATCTACACATGTTGCCTTGCATTTGTGGTAATCTACACCAATGAGAACATGTACTACAGCTATATTTGATTATGTATGGATATATTTGAAATAGTATACATTGTCTTGATGTTTTTCTGTAATGTAAATAAACTATTTATATCACACAATATAGTTTTTTCTTTTTCATGTATTTGTTATATATAATAAATACTCAGTGATGAGAAAAAAATTGCCTTTCTTAAATTTGCTGTATCTCATAGCTGTGTATAGTCTTGGGATATTGTATATGGACACTAACAAATCTCTTTTTCTTTCTTTTTCCAGTTCTAGTGGCAATTTTGAGTCTACTGAACTCAGTAGTAGGGTTTTGAGTTGGTCCAAGATCAGCGACAATTATGGATGTGGGAAAGGTGAAGAATAATTTAACCTACATTGAGGAGGGATAAAATATTTCAGATCCGGAGTCAACTACATTTCATCAGCCTTCTTCTCCCATACCATCTATCTTTACTCTCCCATAGCTTAGGAAGTCTTTGGCTTCTAACTTAAATCCTAACCGAAGGGGAAATGGAAATTCTCGGCAACTGCAATGAGAGTGTTGGGGGTAATGCTTCGATTTGGGAGGGAATTAGGTGTCTGTCAAGGTGAACCCTACGAGAACACTTTGCAGAATCTCCAACTGTGGTCACTGGAGAGAGTGAAAATTGCTTCTCACTCTTGATTGAAAATTATTAGGTTAAAAAAGTTAATAACATAATAACAGCTGAAATGCCAGTCCCATTTGTACCTCGTGAACATGCTGATATAATTTATTTTTTCAAAGAGAAGGTGAAAACCACTCAGAAAATACCTTATGAATAACTTTATGGGTGACCCTACTCCATTAAATGTAATGAACCCAAATGTTGGCTATACCTCAGGAAAATAAGGGCATGTATTTTGTCACATCCACATGATGGACAAGATGCAAAGTTATTTCCATGATAGCTGAAACTCTCCAAAACACATTCTTTCGAGAAGGTAATTCTGCTCTACTTTGTGCTATGAATTTTGAAGACGGGGAGAGTGAGACTGAAGGGCAGAGTGCGGCAACGTCACTCCTGCTGGATAACAGCCACTCCACTAATTGACTGCTGCAGCACTGGCCACACTAAACAGCATAACTGAACTAAAAAGCCCTTGTAACAATAGTCAGTGTGCTGCTCCTTTCCAAAGAGACTTTGCCAAGGCAGAATGTACCCAAGATAAGGGTTAGGAGTATTTCTCACTGTCATCACCATGTAAGAAATTGCATTTGGGTCAGAATCAGATCTGGGGTTACCTGGGATGATGTCTCATGAGTGTGTTTCCATTTCCTGCTTCAGCATCAGTCTGGTCACTCACAATAGTCACCACCAACCCCACTGGTGACAGTGCACCCAACCTGGCCTCCAGACATGGGTGCAGCGGTACTTCCACTCTAACATGACTTTTGGTCTTCCCCTCCCTCCCCCAGCCTGCTTTAAAGTGAATCCATTGCATGATGTTCACACGTCTCAGTTTTTGTCTTGTTCTGGGTTTCTTGGCTTTTTAAAGGTAATAAAAGGCGATTGGCAAGAGATGCTTCCAGGCACCTGGTCTGTGCTGATTGATGGGAGTGGGAGTGTGGTGCTTGCACAGGCAGCAGGGCAGATGATGGCCAGAGGGCAGCTCTCTGGCTCTGGGCTGCCAGCCCTGCAGGGACCATCTGCTCGCCAGAGCCATGGGCTGGGCTGAGGCAGAGGGAGAGGGGGCTGTACAGCCGCCCTCTGCTCCTCAGCCTTCACCCCAGCTCTTTGAGTCTTGTTTTCAGGTTGGAAGGGTGATGATGTGGGACAGGAGCAGAGAGGCAGCAACCAGGCATGATCCTGGTCCACTGGACCACAGGGACATTTCCATGCTCAAACCCACTGTAAAATACTCCTTTCTGTCCCACTTCTTGCTGGTTTTGTGTCTCACACTCAAGCTCAGCAGGGGTGGTCCAGCATAGAGGACAGTCCAGGCACAGCAACACTGTGCTGCACAGGTTTGGTGGCACAAGATCCCTGCTAGGGAGACTTTGCAATCTCTGGTAACTCATAGCTGAGTGTCATTATAACACCCCTCTTCAGATCCCTCCGTCGGCTGCACCTGACACAGCGATGGCTGCGAGCGTCTCTGAGAACTTCAGCATCAGGTTGAGGATTGGGTTGGAGGAGGCAAACATAGCTCAGCCCTGCAGACACCCTCCCATGCTTTGTGCTTCCTGAGTGAAGCGTTGGAGTCTAATGAGCGTCAAAAACGCAGATCCTGAGCCGATTCCAAATGTCAGTCCCCCCACTGGGACTATCAAGTCTGGACTGTTTATTTCGGTCGCTTACATTAGATACAAAAATCAAATGTTAACACATACACACCACCATGTAGCTATAGCAATAAACCTAATTACAAAAGGCAAGGTTTGGCCTGGCCAAAAATAGCACAGCTTTGCTTAGGAGTGAAAATGGGAGTCTGACCCACTGTCTCTAAACTTCCCAATGTTGTGTGCCTTGCTTTTACTGAGCAGCAGCACATTTAATCCCCTAACAGCCTGTATTTGCCAGGTGTCATTAGCTGCTTCCCCAGCTGCAGCATCTGTCACAAAGCCTTGCACCTCCACAATAAGGCCGGTGTTTAAGTACCTACTGCAGACTGGAGGGCAGAGAAAGGAAAGGGATTTTGGTTTTAACACATGGATGGCAGGTCCCACCTCTTTGGGCCTTTCAAACTTAACCTTCAGCATGCTGGCATGGGCACACAGTCTGGAAATAAGTGTCTGTGTACATACAACAGGAATGAAGATTTCTAACAAAAACATTTGCAGAAATTGTACCAAATGTAGCAGCAAATTTGAACACGTGGATCTCGGGTTGCTTTTTCCTTTTCTAAAGTCTGGAAAGTGCATCTGTTTGTTAGATCCATATGCTGGCCAGACCTTGAGATGGGGCAATCTCTGTGCAGTTTAACTTGACAAAATGCAGGAAGGTGGGCTGGGCACATAATGACCTGGCCACAGAGCTGTGCCAAGTGCCAAAGCAGAGCCCAGCTCCTCTGCCCATCACATGGAGAGGTGTTGATGTGTTGCTGTTTGTCTGCTTCATGCAAGCTTACACCAGCAGGAGCAAGGTCCCTTATGATGCCCATGAAGATGAACTCAGTCCTTATCTGGAGGGGACAGTAATTCATGTATTTTGGCTGTTTCATAGGCATTTTTTGTCATGGCACTTTGACAACTGTAACCTCAACTACCAGCACACACAGACTTTACAAACCACACTAGATGTACAAAACCAGTGAGAAGATAACTAATACCACACCTGGTGCAATTGCTTAGGGGCAATACACTGCACCAGCGTCCCAATAGCATGCAGTCACTTATCTGCCTGGCTGTTGTTTTACCACAGGCCACACCACTTGGTAAAAAGAGGTAAAAATAGGACTGTTGGCACACTCATTCCATAAGGTTGTTTCTTTCAGCCTGTAACATTTTTGGAGCAAGAACCTGTGCCCTTATTTTGTACATGATGCATTTCACACAACAGCATCCTGACCTCAAAGCCAGCCATGCTATTAGCATGCACTGAGTGCTGGCAAGCAGAGCTCACTCACCCTCCCCAGCCTGGGATGGTCAGATGATATTCAACCGTTTTGTACCTTTGGACACTGTGCTGGATCCCAGCCCATAAGGAAGTTGCCTGTAGCTACCACACAGACTGATTGCAGTGAGGGGGTGACCCTCTCCTCCTCCCACCCCAAATGCTGCATTACAGGACAGGCACAGCTCCACTCCTCACCATAACAATCCTTGAAATTACGTCTGATCAGACATTCATGATCATTCCCTTTCATCCAAAGATAATATGACATGATTTACAGAACATTATCATTACAAAAATATTATAATTAATGAAGGAAGGCTGGACATCCTATTCTAGCTGCTTGCCCACCCCTGCACAATGAGGAGCCATGATCACCTCAACCGAAAAGACAGTGGGGCAGTTCCTCTTTGCTGCCACGGCCATCAGATGTCACCTCCTCGGGCAATTCTAGGTCAGCCCAGCTTTGCTGGAGTTCCCTGGATGCCAGCCATGAAGGACCCATGCTGGCAGCAGGGATGCCCAACGGGTCTGTGCGTGTGCGTCCCGCATGCAGGTTAACCGAGAGGGTGGGTGAGGGTGGGCATCGTGGATCGCTGCCTCCCGTTTTCCAGAGGCAGCTCTCAAAAAGCCTCATCTTCAAAGAGCTCTCTAAAGCTTCTTTGAAAACAAAATGATTAAAGGCTATCTTCCCTCTCATCCAACATCAGACACATTGCACGCCGCATCCTTGCTTTCACCCCTGATTATGCATGCAGCTTTTCTGCAGCTCCCACTTTTGCATCGGGATGGAAGTTACAACCTCGAATTAAAAGCGAAGTTCATTACCACACTTCAAAGCCAGCTCTGTACCCCATCCAGGCCAGCCCTTTTTTTTTAATTTATAGGTGTGTGGCCAGACTGGAGGTCTTGGGGGGATGGTAGTTATAAGGTGTTTACAGCCCGCCTCGAATTTGTAAGGCAAGTTGAGGGCAGGAATGCCCACATCTAGTGCTGGTGGTGGGGCTTTTCCCTCCAGAATAATCAGGAACCTCAACTGGACTTAAGAGGACATAGACATAATACTGGGCCATTGCACATTAGAGACTTTTATTTTATTTAGAGACTATTATTATTATTATTATTATTATTAACAACAACAAAAATCTATTAATATTTTATCTGTATTTTTGGACTTGATGGGCCACAGCCTGGCTGATGGAGCCCCTTACACTGTGCTCTGTTTACATGGGAGCCAAAAGTCTCATTTTTAGCCCCACAGGCACACAGTACCTGGGATGCTGCACCCTGACAGTGCCACCAATGCACCTGTGAGCAAGAGTGGCAAAAGGTAGAGGCACATCAGCCACTACCCCACCAGCCCTTGGGCTGATGCTTTGCCTTCAAATGCTTGTAATATTAGGTGGGCTTAATTTGTTTTAGTTTCAGTTTAATTAACAGTTTTGTCACAGCAGGAGGGCTGTTAAAAACAAAGATGCATCAAAAAAAAAAAAAAAAAAAAAAGAGGCAGGATTTTTGTCAACTTTTCCTCTTTTTTTTTTTGCCGTATTGAATGACAGCCACAAAGCAGTAAAATATTCCGCAGTCTCACACAGCAGCCGCCAAGCTGCAGAATAAAAAAAGCATGTGAAGAATCTGCTCTATAATGCTAACGAGGTGGCATCCACTGCGCTTTGTCAATAAAATAGGAGGCCCGTTTTGCTCAGCTTGGGAAGCACAGACACCCAGGTAGGCGCCTTGATGCCAGTCCTTCTCCCATTTGATTTTCCCTGGGTTGTGGCTGTTCCTCAGTGGGGCAAGGAGTCGGGAGTGGTGTGTCATCCCACCACTGCCCAAGCCCCACAGGCATGGTTGGTGACCTCAACCACTGCTATTCTCTGATTCTCTGCCTCACTTTGCTAGAGTCCTGGTGCCTGCACCTCTCACCACCACAGCGTGAAATAAAAATGATTGGAAGGTGAAAAATGTTAAGAAAATATAGTAACATCTCATAAACTTGCCATGCGAGAAGCTTTAAAAGGGGTTTGGTTTACATCAGGTCACTCAGAAAAGAAGTGTAATTATTCAGGATAAGATCCGGCTTCTAAATGCAAATGTGGGCAACAGCCCATCACCCCCGACAGCAGCGGCTGTTTTACGGCAAGGAGCTTTCAGCAGAAAAAGGAATGAGCAGAGAGGTGAGGCAGAGCTGTGTAATGTGACCTGAATTAGCGGCTATAGATAGTGCTTCCTGCATGTTTTACATTTTCAAATAAAAAGGATCTTCTTGTTTAATGGTTAATAAAAAAGATTAGTGCTCCCAGGGCACGGATCCTGACAGATGCTGACTGTGCTGGAGGGACCAGCTACAAGACACAAGAGAAGATGAAACCAATGATTTTATTTTTTTTTACCCTGTGGAGTACATCACTACCAGCATTTGCAAGTTAATTTGTAATATAATTATATGTTGCTTCTGTCACAGAAGCACAGCACGTGTGTGGGGCCAGCGGCCCGCCACTGCCACCGGCAGCCTGCCGCAGCCCAGCCAGCACTGCTGCAGGGAGGAGGAGAGGAGCAGCCAGCAGCTGAGGGCTCTGTGAGTGTAGATGTACCTATCTCTACATATAGATAGGCACACGTTTATATGTATATGTACCTATATATACACACGTGCACGTATGTGTATATGCGTATACAGTCCTATACACATGCGTGTAATAAATACACATACATACATATAAAAATGCAATCCTATATAAAAATATTAAAATTTTATATCTGTATATCTATCTATATGTGTGATAGGTACTGCAGAGGACAGCAAGCTGACTGCCCTGCAGCACGTGGTGCTTCTAAGCCACCCAGGCTAACAGGCCTGAAAATCTTTTCCCTGCCAGCTCCCCCATGAAGCTCCCAGCAGTGCCACATTCCTAACAAAACCCAAACCTGCCATGCCAGCCTCTTGGCAGCATTACACCCTCACTCTGAAAGCTGAGTTGACTTTTCTTTTCTTTTTTCTTTTTTCTTTTATTTTAATTATTATTTGTTTTTGTGTCATGCCATGTAGACGATTATGGTCAGTAATAGTTTTCTAAGAAATAAAGTCTATGAAAGTAATTGTTAGGAACAAGCTGCAATGGCAAATTGCTGAGTGGTTGCCATAGTGCAGGAGCACAATTTGAGATTTAATATCATTACTAATGATATTTACTTGGCCTGCAGGAGAGAGTGAGACTTGTGCTCTCTAAATGTCATTTGACTGCTAATATGTCAGTGTGCACACCCAGCGCGGCCGCGGGAAGGGACCTGGCGAGACCAGGGCACTGCTGCCCACAGGGCAGGCGATGCTGCTGCTGATGTCCCCTCCCCAGGCTGTGCCAGGAACCCCCCTATGTGGTAGGGATGGGGACCCCCAAAGAGCCCACACACATGTAGCAACAATGCTGGGGTTCAGCTCCTCTCTGACACCCACGGGGCACCCAGAACCAGACCCAGACTCCTGTTTTCTATTCTTTTTCGGCTCATCTACACAGACTGCAAGTTCAGGCTTCCTCTCCCGTTGAACTTCTCCACGGGAGGGGGAGACATATTGCATTGCTGTAAAGTGAGCCATTTAGTTTATTAAGCGCTGTTAAGGGTGCCCTGAGGTCTCCTGCACATGTGGGACCATCAAGAGGGAATCGTTATTATTATGGTTCTTATTAGTCATAGTCATTTTCCCAGCTATACATCTGATGTCCAGATGTCTTCCCATCTATCTCTTAAATTTTGTGATGCCAGCGCAAAACTGTTATTAAGACAGACTAGTACAAGTCCCACTTCACACAGTGCAGGAGCAGAACACCCATGCAAAAATAAATATATATATTTTTAAATTAAAAGACAAACAAAAGAAAGGGTCATAGTTGGCTAAAAATGAATTGCGCAGTGCATAAAAGAGACAACAGATTAGAGAAGATAATGTTTTAGTTTAAGTGTTCCATCATTATTAATTCATTTGGTGCTCTTTATGATAATACCAATCATTTGGAATTCATTTGGTGTTTATGTGGATGTCATCTCAACTCCTGCAGAAATTCCAAAGTAATTCAGCATTAATGTGCTATTAAAAATTGTTACCAGCCACTACCTTCATTACTGCACCAGCACAGCCTAATCTTTCTTCTCTCATTCTCTAAATTCAAATTCCAGTGTTTATTTTGCTTTTATCTTTATTAGGGTTTTAAAATGTAATGCTTCTGTTTAAAAATTCTCCTTATGCTACATGAGTATTGTCTCTTTTTTTGACAGCATCAAAATTATGCAAATAAAAGAGGGAGTTAATACTGATTTTTCATTTTACTACTGGTATGTGACTGAGAAACAACCAAAGAGGCTCTAGCTTATCATTTACAAGAGTGAATTTACCAAGCTGGTACTTATGCATGTAGCAGATAACACTGAACCAAATCTGTGTGAAATACCACCTGTACCAAGTGGAAGTCTTTGTTTTTGGGCACAGTAGTGCCCCAGTTGGGGAAGGGATGCAGTTGCCACAGCCCTCTCGAGGGTACAGGGTCCCCAGGGGTCTAAGCTGCCACTGATGACACTTTTCTGGACCCACCTCACCAGTGGAGCATCCTTGCACTTCCAGCTGGGGAACAGTGGGGTGGCAGATCCAGAGATGGATCCAAACCCCAGCAACAGAGGAAAAAAGGCTGCACTTGCAAGTAACACATAAAAAAAAAAAAAAAAAAAAAAAAGGAAAGAAAATCAACCTAGGAGTTTAAATGCAAACCCCTTGCATTAAAGGAGCTTTAATTAGGTTTTGTAGTCAAGAACTGGTTAGAAAATCTCAGATTGCTGAAAACAAACCAAACAAACAAAAAAAGAAAATCCCAAGGCCAGGGTCAGTCCCTAGCTGTGCCTGTCTTATTGTGCAGCCCCCTAAATACATTATCTATACCGCCTTTCCCCTGAATACCTGCTTCTTTGGACCACATACATAAAATGGCATAGTGTGGCAGAGTGAAGTCTGGGCTTGGCAGCTCCTGGCATCTACAGTCGGAATGCTGACCTTGCACCCAAATGACACTCAGTGAGGTTTCTTAGCAAATATTACTTGTCAGAAATTACAGACAACAACAGCCCTGTGAGTACGTGAGCAAAGAAACAGGCGTGGGGATCATTAATGCTCTGCAGCCCAAAGGAAGAGGAGAATACAACATACAGCTCACTACCAATGACTTTAAACATACTTTTCATGGAAAGGAGAGCTGGAATCCTCCAGGTGACCAATGAAACAAAGCCCATCGGCAGGGTCAGGTCAGTACCCGGGCAGCACAGGTGGGAGAAGAGAAACAATGAGTGTTGGTCACACCACATGACAACCTCTGGCCAGTGGCAGGGAAAGAGCCACCTGGCTTCTCATCATGGAAAAGGGAGGTGCCACCCCATCCCCTGGCACCACCTGGTCCCAGCTGGGGCTGAGCATCCTTCGCCACTCACGCCGACCACACAGATTTACGTGAAGAATAAAGCCCCTTGCAGAGGAATTTTCCACTTAATCAAAATCCTGCAAGGAATATGAATGCTTATAGGTTAAAGGAACCTGGCAGCTCTTACTTGTCTGTCATGTTTTTAAGGATTGCCATTAAGTCATAAACGTGACAAAGATTAAAGAGTTTATTAATGTTATTAGAGAGTTGAGATAAAATGCTATGCCTTGCAGGGTCTCTCTCCCTCTCTCACTATTTAATGAAAACATTTTCATCACTTTCTGAATCTATTATACCAAGCATTCATTTCAGGAGTCTTAAGATGATTTTATTTTAATTAGAAAAGATGTAGCAACCACCTGAAAGTAATACAGTTGAAAGACCTCACCACGGTTCCCCTTCTCACTGCTGCCAGCAGATGAGGGTTTCCCCAGCCTTGCCATGGCAGCAGAGCAAGCCCAGGGTGACCGAAGGAGCACAAGAAAGTTGTGTAGCATAGCAAGACCATCATCACTCCAGTCTCTCCCAGCAACCCTGAGAGCCAGCAGCACCTCAGCCCAGGCCTTGCAAATGGCCCTGTGAGTGTCCAAAGCCACCACGCTGGCCAAGGTTAAGGGGTGATGACAGCTGCTGTATCCACAGGTTGGACATGGGGTATGGTCCCTGGAGAGCAAGCAAGGGGTGGGAGCATCTTCAGCAGGCACAGGAGACAAACTGAAATTATTGCTGGTGGAAAAAGGCAAGTGAAGGAAAAGAAGCCTAAGGAAATGAAAAAGGGAGTTTTTGATGACCTGTGAAAGGAGCATTATCCTCTGAAAATCTCTAGCAACTATTCACAAAGACAGAAGATCAGCAGCCAAAAGCCTTTCTCAGTATGGCTGCTTTGACTTTGGTGGGTGTTACACCGTGACTGAGTCTTAATCCATGTTTAGAACAGGTTCAGTCTTTTGATGTTAAAGAGTGAAAATCAAGCAACACTGAGACAGTTACATTTCAATGTGATCCTTCCCTTCCAACTCAAGACTTTGTAACTGTATTTCAAATGCAAGCAGCTCACAGATGCTCTTCCTTTTAAACTTTCCAACTAACCCAATTTAATTTGTTAATTTATTCTGTAACCTGATTTACTGTTAATTTATTTTGGTGAGTAAGATATCCCAGCTTTAAGTTCCAATTAATTAAAGGGGAGGGCTTAATGTTTTTGCTATGCAATATCTTCATGCCACATTGTATTCCATTTTAATGCCACACTGAAGCATTGCCAAGGTTTATTGCCACTAACAAATACAAATCCATACATCTGCAAATTAATTTCATACACACAGCATATTGCTCTTTCCAAATGTACCTTTAAGAGGGCAATATTTGCTATAGCAAGCATCACTTGTTGCTTAGCAACAGCCATAGCATCACTTGAGGCAGGTTTACCTTAAACAGGAATGCAAAGCCCTGGGATGTGGCTGTCCACCCCATGCCATACACCCCTGCAAGTGCTGCTCACACCTGGGTAATAGAGCTAGTCTTTGCTAATTTTTTTTTTTTAAGGACTGTCTGATTTTAAGGATCTTAAAAACAATAAAATAATCCTTAGCCATTAAACTGACTTTAAGCAGCACTCCAAAACTTGGTGCCCCATTCTGACCATGCTGGCAATGCCAACACAAGTCAGAGTGAGCATGAATTGTTCAGGTTGTGGCTGCACTGCTGCCGGCTCAGCATTTTGCACGGAAGACTTTTAAAAAATTTACACATAGTTTGTTGCAATCAACTCAAGATGAGAAGAGGGAAATCAGATTATATTAAGACCATCCTGAGGGTGTCCTGAGGCTGTACTAGTCTTCCTGAAGCCTAGGGAAGACCCTAGAGCCAGAAGCTGGCAGCATTTCCCTCTACTCTGGCGACCAGCAGCACTGTGACAAATGGCCTTTGCAGTGGTGCGTTAAGTCCCTGTGCCCACTCACCCATCCATCCGTCTGTCCGTCCATCCACACCGCTGTGCCTCCTCCAGCTCCTCCCCTCAGTGCACTGCCTGCCAAGCAGCTCTCCAACGTGATGCTCCTGCCTGCCCTCTGCCAGCCAAGGGTGCCAGCCAGCTGATACCCCGGGCCAAAAAAGTGGCAAGTAAATATCCTCACAGCATCCATTAGCGGTGCCTTTGGCGGCCCGAGCAGAGGGGCCCTGCAGGCCCAGGCCCAGGTTTTTAAAGCCATTATGCCGTGACTGTAGGCACGGCTTATTCACAAAAGATGAATGCAGGGTTTGCAATCAAGGGGAAATTAGCATCTCTGCAGGCAGAGAGAGTGAAGATGCGAGCCAGCCAGCACTGCCAACAACCTTGATTCTGTTTTTGGCAAAGCTGGCTGGCTTGGCAAACACAATGGTAATGAGATAAACTGAAATACCAGGCAACAGGGCTGCTCTTTGAAGTAATTATCCTCCAGGGCAACAAGGAACAAGAGGAAAAGGTTTTTAGAGACATGGTGTGGATGCACAGGGAACATTATTTGCATTCCTGAAGTCAGCCCTCAGTTTGCAAGGCTCAGGTGTGCCGATGCCAAGCAGCCAGAGGAAGGGCAGGAGAGCCCCAGCAGCAAGGCAATACGGACATAGGAGGAGCTGTGCAAGGAGCATGGCAATGCTAATGTTAAACTCTTATTGCTCCTGAGAAATGCCCGTCAGGGCAGCCATGCCATTCCCAGTGAACCAAGAGGCTTTGTTTCAAGCATTTAACTTTCAAAAATGTGTATCCATCTAAATGGATGGACTGGGCTAGAGACAAGGCACAGTGGTGTCGTGGGTTTGTCTTGGTGACAATTTTTTACCACACCCTCCAACCAAATTGCTCTAAGTTGTGAGAGAAGGTTTATGCAGACAAAACCAAATCCAATTGGGGAAAAATAATATTTTATTACTACACAATACAAACTAAACAACTACATCTACTACAATACTAATTAAGTAAAAGTACTATACATCTACAGTTTGAGTCCACAAAAACACTCCTCCCCCCTTTGCATTAGTCCAGCAGGAGAAGTAGATTCTTCCAAGGCACTCTGCAGCACTTGTTTCTTCTCCGTTATCTCTGGGACAATTCCTCTGCCTTGCTGCAGCTGGAACAGTGTCTCTCTGGCCCTTTTCTGTGTCGATCTCAGGGCTGGGGGTTACCCAGAGTCCTGTAAGGCCTGCCATGGACTACCCAAGGGGACACTTGTTTTTTCCATGGTCTGCTCCACGTAGTCACAGGGGATAATGGCTTTTGAGTCCACCCCTGTTTTCTGTGGGGTCCCTACCCACAAATATAGTCCTTGACAAACTTCTCCAACGTGGGACTATCCCTCGGACAGCAGCTCTTCCATTCTCTGCTGTCCTTCGGGTCACAAATGCAGCTGCACCAGCACTGGTCTCGGACATGGGTCCAAATTCAGCTGCATCGGCACAGATCCCTTCCTGGGATCTCAAACTCTTACCCAGGCCTCTGGTGTAAGACTCCTCTGAGTGGGCCAACAGTCAGTAAAAACTCCTTCCACGGAGTCTATCTTCTACATGTACTTATCTGTTCCAGCTCTGTTCCGGTGTGAGTTGAGGTCCTCATGCTGGAGATGGGGTTACCTCTGCTCCCCAACAATCTTCCACAGGTGGCAGGGATTTTAGATTTCAGTCTTTTTCCCTGCTGAAAGGAGAGAGAGGGAGGAGGAGAAGGAGCCGTCTCTCCCCACCCTTTGCAGTTTCTCTCTCTCCGGCTGCTGTTAGCTCTGACCTTGAAGGCTCCGTTATCTCTCTGGCTGCAGTTTCTAAATTTCTTTTGTAAAGTCCTTTTAAGTTTGTTTTTTTTTCTTCACTCCGTTACATGTCTGAATGAAAGGGGGGTTTCACTGCTGCCTCTGCCCCCCGGCCCAGGGCCGGGGGAGGAGGGAGGCCTTGGCCCCCCACCTGGGGGCCAAGTACGTCTCCCTCACATGGCTCCCAATTTCTAACTGCGCAACCACCTTCTCTTCCGTTTCTTAAAGATGTAATTGGCAAAAAGGCATTACCAAAACTTCTGATTTGTTTTGTCCCGGAAATCAACCTGCACGAACCACCTCACAGTCCCCCAGGGAGGGGGGACCCTGCTAACCCACGACAGTGGTTAAATAACCTGCTGCCAAATCTCTCAGTCGGGAGCTACAGGTGAGCAGAGAGTGGGATTTCTGGCAGGCTCTGCAATGTCACACACACACGAGAAGAAGGAAAAGGCAAGGCAAGGAAATGGTAATACGTGGCACAACATGCTCCCTTGGGTTGCTTGTGACTAACTGGGTGAGCTGCTGGCATTTCCCTATTGGGACACTTGACTCTAGTCTAAATTTGAGATCCTAAAATTATTTTCCAAGCAACAAGGTAACAGTTGGCATCACCAATTCCCCATTCACAACGTGCCATGAGGAGCAGGTTTCATTCAGGAGAGGCCTGGGGTGAAAGCATCATCACTGCAGTTCCTCTCGCTCCTTGAGCAGGCAGGTAGGATGGGGAGCATCTCACCAGCCCAAGCAGAGGCAACAGGCTGGGCAGGATGCAAGACACGTCCCACAGCTCCCGACTTCCACCAGAGACAGTAGAGCTTGTGTCAATACTCTTCTAACACTTTTTAATTAAAATCTTTAAAAAAAAAAAAAAAGAGGCTAAACAGGTGAAAGCTCTATTATTTTCTGCCCACAGTCCTGAGGAGGAGGGAGCCACTTGCCCAATTAGAATCATAGAATAATAGAACAGTTTGAGTTGGAAGGGACCTTTTAGAAGTCATCTGGTGCAACCTCTCTGCAATGAGCAGGAACAACTTCAATTAGACCAGATTACTCATAGGCCCATCTAGCCTGGCCTTGAATGCTTCTAGGAACTCCTGCTGGACCTTAGAAACTTTTCCTTTTAAGGAAGAGAAGAACCAGAGAGTGAGGCCTGGGTGTACTTCTTCAAAACCCTCAAAAAAGAACTTTTTTTAAGAAAAATTTTGCAGGAACACATCCAGGAGCAAGCCCACAGCTCCTGTCCAGGCTATATCCCTGCAAATGTTGATTTTGGAAAGAAAAGCTCTATTCTAGGAAAAAGTCCCTCTGCACAGCAAACAGTGCCTGTTAGAGCAGAGCCAGCCAAGGCAAAAATGTTTATTACAAAGGAGAATTACAAGAGATGTGCACTTGAATCCAGAACAAAATGTAAAACAGGGAAAACAAATGTAAAAAGCTCTATAAAAAGTTTTAATGGATCCTTTCGCATGTGGAATGGCATTTTAATGTGATATTTAAAATTGTTTCTTTTTTTTTTTTTTTTTCTTTTTGGCTTTTAGGCAGACCATTAATCTGAGGGGCTTTTTTTTTGCCTGCAGAGGAGTAACACTTCAAAGTAGGCACCTAGCAGATGCCTGCTGGTGGGAAAAGCACAGATGGGGTGGAAAAAGTCAGGGCCCCGGGTTTTGCAGCACGGGGAGGATGGCCTCCCAAACACCATGCACCCAGGGAGCACTTGAGCCTGTGGGAAGCTTTGCTGCTGGTTTCAAAGCGAGCAGCACACGGGACGGGTTTGGTGTGGAGGGACGAACAGCCGGCACAAAATGGGAGTGTGAACATCTCCTGCTGCTTACAAATGCACAAAGATACACCGAGACAGTCCTTGCTAGAAGCTTCTTCTTTCCTTATGCCAGAGACCTACTTTCAGGATTTGACTCCAGCCTATGCATTTCTAACACCTTAAAAGTCTCAATCTCTGTGCTTAAATATCTTTGGCCTCTTGCTGACCTTTCTGAATCCCAGGAACAGCCATTTCTTCTTGCTGATGCAGATCCAGGAAATTGTTAACTAAATCCTAACTGAAAGGCAGAAAAGCAGATAAGCAGGTTAATCCCATCAGACCCTGGGCTTCCTCGGACTGCAGGTCGAGCCTTTGCTCTGCAGACCAGCTCAGCAGTTTGTTCTCCCCACTCTTATCTGTGTTGCATGTTCTTCTCCAGGACTGGGAGGTGTCTCCACTTTCCAAAGACGGAAATATTTTGCTGCCCTAGATTCACTCTCTGACATCTGTGGTGCATGAAGCCAGCTTCTGGCTACTGCTCCCATCACAAAAGACCTGGCAGAAGTGTGTGGAAAGTGTATTAAAAGAAACACACATGGTTCAGGTAGCGGGAGTTTGTGTGCATTTTTAGGTTTAGGGTGTGTAAAGCCCTCCCCTCCTCAAAATCCTAATTCTCCATGGAAATAAGTGATGTTACTCAGCCAGGAACAGCCATGACTTTTAGGGATATGCCGATGTTAGTTAACAACGGCAAATAGTCTCAAATGCAGTAGCACTATATATGCAAAAAGTATCGATTTTTATACCTTCAGAAACTCTGTTCTGGTTAAAAGTAAATCAAAAAGAAAAAATATGAAGTTATTTTGTCTAGAAAACCGTAGTGTCACTCTTGTCTGAAGGGGTCTGCTTTCTCAAGAAGGGGTCTGGAAAACCAGTACAAGGGGAAGATGAAATCACAGCCACTCACTCATTAATGAAACAGCAACAAACTCATTAAAAGAGCAGCGACTGCTGCTGAGGGTGCCCCGGCTGCACCAGCTGCTCCACACAGCAGAGCCCTGCCGGGAGCCCCAATTAGGCTGATGGAGCTTGCCGGGCCGGCAGGGGGCCAGCCTGCCCCAGCAATTTGGAGGAGCTGGGCCCATGAGGGACTGTCACAATGACAGAGACACTACTGGTATTAAAAATGACACTCATGTTCATCGCAGGAGCTGCCGCAGAAGGAATCCCTCCCCAGAAGAATGGTCGGGGGGGGGCAAACGTTCTCATGCTTATCTGCAGTGCTTTTTCGTAACTCACATGCACTGACCCCTGTCCCCTCCACCACCAAAGGCTGGAGGTTTCCCCATTCCCCCATTTCAGATCTCCCCATTCCCCCATTTTGCACCCCCTCTGCTCCTGGGCAATTCTCCCTGAGCTTACAGGCAGCATTAAAATCACAGGTAGCATGGGGAGAGTGAGGAAAACAATGAAGTGGGTTGTAAACAACTTAAATAAATTAACTGCCTTGGAGGTTAATTTTGCCCCCTACCTATTAGGTTTGCATAGGACTGCTCTTACTGAGTCTGCTTGTCACAAGAGACCCAGGCATCGCTTGGTTTTCCTGTACTGCAGTTTCTGGAGTCCAGCCCTAACCTGAAGGACAGCCTGGCACAAGCTCAAAAGACAAGTGAGCAACCTTTCAGTTTGGAGTCTTCTACAGCCCATGTCTGAGAAGCTGACAAGTCTCATTGTGCTGGAGATGGAAGCCTGAAGGTCAAAACCCAATCCCATGCCCAAGAGTGAAAAAGTAATTTTAGAAGAGGATAACATTCAGGTCATGCTGCTCAGAGAGGCATGTGGGGCTGGGGTCATGCCTGCAGGACAGCCTGGTGAGTTGGCCCTGCTCTCCTCAAATTTGGGAGGAAAGCAATCCTCAGAGGAAAAGAATACAACATATGTTCCAAATGGCACTTAAAAGCCTGGCTACAAATGATCAATGTAATTTCTCCCCCCGGGGAACTCAATTGCTTCACCCCAACACGTCACCTGCCGAAGCAGTCACAGCTGCTGCACCAGGGGCTACACAAACAACACAGGACCCCCACATACCGAAGGTCCAGCCAGCCCAGTTCCTCACCTCTGGCTTCAGCCAATAGAAGAGGGCAGGAATGTTGGATCCCCCACCAGGGCTCCCCTGATGAACATCCACTACTGCTGACCTTTAGGAGTCACTTACAGAGTCTCTTCCATCAATGCTACTGGGTTGACACTGGGGAAAGGCATCCTGGGGACTTTGGGTGGACAGATGCTGTGCTGGATGACCCAACCTCCTTTGTGCAATAATAGCAAGTGCAGGGTCCTTGTCTTCCCTCTCTCTTTCTCTCATGATCTCCTGACTTCTGATCACCTGTAAAAAGAGATTCACCACAGCATGAACTTCTCCCTTCTGCTCCTGCTTCTCACTGTTTAATTAGTTCAAATTTCAGACTCAGTATTTTCCCTAAAGCCCTTCCTGATCCTCCCAGTTCTTTTCCTAGTACACCTCTGTCCTGTCTTCCATCAAGGATGGCTGTAAACTGACTTAGCAGCATTTCTTCACAAATGGTAGATGTTCGTTCAGTATTAAAATTGGTGTATATTAATGTTGCCATAATTAGTGCTTGAATAAAGTAGGCAAAACCCAGAATCCTAAGAAACACTAAGCTCAAAAACAGGAGTTCAGCAGCACAGCTGAAGTACTTCCAACTCTCTCCTGTCAAAAATAGACAGCGAAGGAACCTCTCGGCCATGTCCTTATCTCACCCTTAAGAGAATTCCAGGCACTAGGAGGTCGGTGGAGAGCTGTGTGCTTTACACAGCAGATTGTGAGAATATTAAAGCTCAGTCCAATGGATGCAGGATGTATTTGTGTATCGCTCACTGAAGAGGTACTCTGAGTTACACTGCCAGAGCTTCCACATCATCCAAATGCACCCACATCAGGGAAAACGGTATTAGCTCCCTGTGAGTCACTAGAACCAACAAAGTTCTCACAAGGGCTAGCTAGATAGGGTCCTCTCGCTGGCCCTCCCGTGTCCCCGTACCTTTGGTTGCTCCATGGAACTACTTAGTGTTTCTAGATGAGATTTTTTTCCTGGTGCATTTCAACATACTCTGATGACAAAATATGTTAATCATAGCAAGGTGAAGCAGCAAAACCAATAGCGCTACACAACACTATCCTCCACCAAACTAAGACATACCATCCTGTACTAAACCTCTGGTCCCACCAGAAGAGCCTCAGACATGGATTATCCCTGTGTCTGTAGCACTTTTTGTAGCCATTCTCTGGAGAGAATGGCAGAAAGGCAGCAGCTCACTGAGCATCACTCACAGAGAGAAAACACCTCATGCCAGAAGACCTTTGGTGAGATCAACCATGCTCTGGCCATTAGCCAGGATTTGGTGTCTTGCCCCTAATTAACCACCACGTACCGCCTGCATCACTCTGCTCCCTGGTTCTCCTGGCACAAAGAAAATTAATAATACCAATATGGTAGGGCAAGGATTTGCAAAGGAAGAACATATCACGGCCCCTGATTTTGTTGGAGATACCCAGCAGGATTTGGCAACAACCTTTTGTGATACCTAAGACTGACCTGGTCAACTGGTGACACCAAACGCTGAACTTGATTAATACTTTTGATGAGAAAACCCTGAATTCAGAAATACATATTTTGAAAATATTTTGACATTTTCTCAAACTTTGTTTCTTACCTTGAATTTCCCTAGGAGGGCACACACAATAGATTTTAGACATTCTTTCCTTATCTGGTAGTCTCTTTTTGTCACTAAAGGAGAGATTTTTTTTAAAATGCTCTTAAAATTAGGTGCTGAAAAGCCTCTGCAGACAACCACCATCCTTCACAAAGAAAGTGGCAGAGGACACCAGCTAGCTCTTCTAGGCACTGCTGATGGTGAAACTTCTCCTCCCACCTTGTTTGGAAATTCCCATGTGTTTTAATGCACCTGGAAAGACTGCTGGAAAGTGGTGTTTGCCCTTTAAAAGTAAAAACTTTTCAAACCTAAAAAATAATTACATGGATTTCACATGAAGTGACAGTGGTAATACGCTTTTAAATAGAGTTACCCCTGGTGGTCTAGTGGTTAAGACGCAGTGCTGTTACCGTTGAGACCCAGGTTCGAGTCCTGGTCAGGGACCTCCCCGGGCAGATGGAGCTCGTTAGCCCTTAAGG
>JAWWES010000171.1:30713283-30765549 GCA_035583135.1 Lophotriccus pileatus
ACCTAAAAAATCCACTGCGCAGGCTCGAAGGCCTTATCTGCATATGCGGGTAAGGACCTTCCCCGGCTCTTCGTTCCCGAAGACTGGCCATTTACTTACATTTACAAGCCAACAGACAAAAAATGTTGAGATCAGAAATTGACTAATCCTAAGAAGCCATTTTTTCAGGAGAGACAGAGGAAAGATGAGGGGAATATAACCATGGTCTGAATGATATCAGAGAGTAAGTAGTGGAAGGTGCAAAATTAACCTTTTCCTAATTAATTACAAGTTGCAAGGCAAAGGAAATCAGCCAGTTGAGAGCAATATCAGCGAGACAGGGATTTCAACACTTGAAATACTTTGGCTGTCCTTTACAAGCAGGAGGAGAGGAAGGGAAGCGGCTGATGTGAGGGGAGGCGGATGAGATGGAACGGCGATTCTGCCCTGGTGCACCGGGCACAGCCGGGGCTGAGCCGGCCAGCTGCGGAAGGACCGTGTTCCGAATGACGGCGGGGAAGATTTCATTACAGGATGTAAGCCCGCAAGATAACAATCAGCAAATGCATTCTAAACAGGGTTACTCGAAAGGCAATCAAATTTTTGCAAGAGGAAAATTATTCGGGAAGTTAGACTTCAAAAGACTTCTTTAACCTCCTACAACCTAGTATTTCATATGCTTTTACACTCAGCCTTTAAATCTTTAAATATTATCATATTTAGTAACAGGAAAAGAAGTAAAATTATTTGCTGACGGTATTCAGGGGAGAAAATTTAATTTTTTTTTTCCAGTCTGGAGCTGCATTTCTCAAATCACTCATCAACTCACTGCAAAACTCCTGCATCATCCCTATGACACACACCTTGAATGCAATTTGGCCAAAAGCATTTTTTTCCTTTGGGTTTTGTTTGTTGTTTTTTTTTTTTTTAAACGACTTCATTTTTATTAACACCCACACTCTTACATCTCAAGACTGAGAGCTCTCACGGATACAGGATTGTCACAAATGCAGATATGGCAAATGACGTAGAGAGGATTCGGGTGGAGAGCAATGCTCTGCTCTGTTTGCCTGGTCCTCTCAGACCTCATTAAAGCTGCAGAAGCTGCAGACCTGCTGTCTGGAAAAATAAGGTTGAATCTGGGAAAATATACATCTTTAAAGAATGCTGCTTGCTTCTTTAGTTTGTGCTACCTTGAATTACATGCTGTCTCACTATACAAAACTGTCGACTGATGTGATGATAAACAGGGGAAAATACTTATCAGCATTAAAAAAAAAAGAGAGAGAGAGGATGGAAAGAGTGCTATGTTTTAATGCAGGATTTAGCTCTCCTTTTTTCCCTTACACTTCCCATTCAGCTGGGTGTTGTCCTAGAGCACAAGATAATTTTCTGAGTCCATTAACTGGTATTTTTCAACACGAATCAGCTAAAGAAGCCAGTATTTCCATTCATATTAGTCCTTATATTTATACATAGCTAATTTACAACAGTCAGCTTCTTTCTATCTGTGCATGAAGGTTAAAAGCTAAATAGCATTGAGAATTACACTACAGCATCTTGCTTGCCTTAACCCACTGGGGTATCCTCAGATGCCTGGAGATCAGTCAGAAACAAACAAACAAACAAACCCTCCGTAGCACTGTAAAGCAGTAACACTGCAGAATAGTTGCTATGATGTCTAGTGCTAAGAAACAGAGTTATTAGCGAAGCTCTGAGGTTGGGCAAACATGTTTAGCAGTCAGGAACAGGCTTGTTTTGTTCTTCTAAATGTAATCCTTTTTAGGACACAATTTACTAAAGTGAAATGCCAATAAAAAAAATATTTTTTTTCCTTTGGGGGCCTACAGGTTTTATAAAAGGGAGTTTATCTAAGGAAAAAGAACAAAAACAAAACCCTAATGCTCTATTTCTTCAATTACAACTTTTTCCTTTCACGGTGTTCCTTATTCCCATTCAGTATTGGATTTGTGGCTGTTCCTCCTGGCAAGCAATGAGGAATCTGGAGGGGGAGATTCTATGGAGAAAGCAGGCTAGGAGGAAAAGTCCTTCCCAGATGAAGATTGATTTTCTCTGCCCTTCTTTCAGCAACCTCCAATGCTGTTGGAAGACTCGGAGGGGAAAATCCAATAGGACTACACTAGCAAAAATCTTATATTGAGGAAAACCCTAAGCTATGTGAGATACCCATGTTGTCCTCCTGTGCCCTAAACCCCTAAGCTCCCTCCATCATCCCTTTCTATGTGATGAAGAGCAGAAGAGAGGAATCTCTACTCACAGGGGAAGCTGTGGGACCCGAGGACCTGTCTGTGCCTGGCATCCAGCAGATAGGGATAGGTACACTTGCCACTTAAGAGAATTTCTAGTGAAATGATTCAAGCAGCACCCTGTGGGTATGAGATCAGGGTGAGAGGCAGTTGAAAAGCAATGGCATAGCAGCTGGTTTGGAGTGAGTAATTATGGGATGGAGTCTTACACATCTGGGTCATCACTTCACATCCATCTCAGCTCTATACTAGCGACAAGGTCATTACTCTTCAATAGTTCCTTGGTGGCAGACAGGAAATGCTCTGCAAGTCCAGACCAGTTTGTGGTGCACTGGTCTCCTCCTTAGGGTATCCCTCATGACAGGGACTAATTGATCCTTGCATTGGCAGAGTGAGCAGAGATCTCAGGGCTGATTTGATGCACAGCAGGAGGGCAGCCTGGAAGAAGGCTGGGATACCACCAGCTTCCCTGCCACATCACTTCTGCAGCCACCCAGAGAACAGAACGCTCTTCAGTGATCTTGTTCAAACACACTCGACAGTGCAAAACAAAACAGACTTTGGCAAAGGCTCAATAGTAGCTGAGTGCACCCAGTGCAACTGCTTCACCATCCTCTCTCCCAGAAGGAGTAACTTTACGTGGCTGCAAACCTGGATTGCAGTTACTGCATGAGAGACCTCCAGAAAGCCTGTGGACAATCACTCCTTACCAGATAAAGATCCATGACCTAGAATAAACCTAAAATCTTTGTAGGGAAAGACATACACCCATTTCACAGCAGCAGCAGCCTCTCAGTGCATTTGATGTAAGCAACAGGGAACTCTCTCAGATGACAGCCAGAGGAGGTACGCAGCACCAGGGTAAGCTACAGGCTGCTGCAGTGCACAAGCAAGCCATCATCTGAGCCACTGAGCAGCACCATGGGTTCAGTTCCGCAGCCAGTGCATGTAAATAACTCCTGTTGAACTGTGCTCGGGTTAAAAACCAAGTTCACCCTGCTCATGGCTTTGATTTGAACATGGGTTCACTGCCTGTAACCCAGAGCATGACAGCACGCAAGAGAGCAGGTCTGAAACCCATGGTGCTTGCTGCATAAACAAACTAATTTGCAGCCTGACATTTTAGCAGTGTCCTGTGTAGATGACTTTCTGCTTATTCAATACTTCTGAATAAAAATGCTTAATGCCTGCAAAGTAATAAGTAAGGTAGTAACACTGTACACCATGGATGCTCAGTACCTGATTTAACCTTCTTTTTTTCTTCTAACCTCAATAGGGCTCTGAAAAATCTGCAATTTTTTTACAACTAAGTTAATAAGTGTTTTCCATCACTGAAAATAATTACTACCAAGAACAAACAGCAGTATGCACAGGGCATATAAAAGCCTGCGAGGAGAGAGAAAGAACAGGTGAGAGAGAGAACAAGAGGGAAGGAGAAAAGATACTGTCAAATACCTCAGAGTCTTCCAGGCTTGATTTCTGCTTTTCACATATAAACAGTTTTCAAAGTATTCCTCCATGAAGAGGAAGAAAACCTGAAGGTCCAAAATACACCCCACTTTTTGAAGGCTCTCTGACTCCAGCTCTCCCAGGGGCCTGAGAGGCTGGTTTCTCCCTGGAGCTCTGTCAGGTCACACTCATGCAGTTTTCACAACAAACTGGCTGGTCAAGATAAAAGTTCAACCTTGTTTTTTCAATAATAATTTAATTTCAACCATTTTTCATTTACCAAATTCACACGATTTTCAATACATTTTGGGGGGGTGTTTTTCTTTCCTTCTCCTTTCACTACCTTAACAGAAGCACGCTAGCGGTGTCCTCTATGAAAAGATAAAGAAAAATCCACAACGCTAAGGTGGGCAAAGGCCAACACTAAGGCCAGCTGGCCCCTGACAGGCCTGTTTGACTATTTCCCACATTGTTATCATGCTCAGCCCCAAGAACCTCGCCTCGGTCAGGTACCCAGCAATGAGCTCTGGGATGTGCACCCGGAGTCTGTTGCTCTTTCATCCTTTTCATGCCATCATGTCCCATCAGCGCTGCTCATCAGAAACAGTAACTCAGGTTGACATCATTCCTACCAGAGATAGGAGCTATTGAATTATCTAAGGACAAACCTAAATACTAGCTTTTAAAGGATAACTGATCTACTAAAAGCAAGTATTGTTTTGGACATGCCATGTCATATTTCTCACGCTTGGCTTTGCATTGCACTGTTATCTCTTGCCATGTCATCTGAACAACATGAAGTCGCATGGCACAACATGACAGATGCCTCAGCAATGAAGAGAGACTCTCTTAGATTCCAAGTCCATTATAGCTCATCTCAAATAAAATATTCAGAGGATATGAATGATGGCATGTCTGCAGGCCAAAAGTAACTCAGGTTTCCCAAATTATCTGCAGAAAACAGATCTCCTCAATTCACATACTTTTCACATAGTTAACGCTCTGCTTCCATTAAATGTTATTTCATTATCATCTTATTCCAAACAACCCGATTACAAAGTAAGAAAAGCTCTTCTTTCAGCTTTTTAGCTATAATAACAATGCTGGATAGAGGTAGACTCTTTTTAAGCACAATAGTGATCATAATCCCTGATTTACTGCTAGAAAGTCTTCCCTCCATTAGGAAGAGGTAATTACCTCTTCTTACCTTAGGTAATCTCCGTAAAACAACATGAGAACACTCTGCCATTCTTCACAGGAGCAGCCCATCCTTGTCCTTTCCAAGAAGGTTTCTCTCTTAAGTGTTCCTTGAGAAATTCTAAAAGACAATAAATCATTAAGACAGTATTGTAATAAAAAGTACCCTAGAAGTAAGCATCCATGTGTATTCTGCTTCAGATTATTAAAAGCTTTCTAATTTTCATTCTCCTAGAGTGAGAAGGAAAGAGAAAGCATACAAGTTATCCTGGCTGCCATTGAAAACTACCCCCTCTTTTTCCAGAAATGTCAAAAAAATGGAAGGGTAAAGTAGCTCTCTTTCCAGTTGTAGCTTCCGATCTGAAATTGGCGAAAACAAACAGCATTTTCTTCCAAAGAAGAACTTTTGGCACTTTTGAAAAAATTTAAAACATTGGTAAGCATTTCAATCACACTTCCTAAAAGCCCATCTTCCATTTTTTTACCAAAAACAACAACAAAGCCCCGTCTCTCAAGCTCTGGCTCCCTGGTCCCTGTGACCTTGATCTTCACAGCCACAACAAAGGCTTGGCTGTGGGAACAGGTTTTGAGGATGAAGCTGGTTCTCTGCTCCAAGAGCAGAGCCAGTTCCCTGTAGGTAATCATGGCCCATCCTGCAGATCCTGCCATTTTTCGAGTGCTTTTAATATCACCTCCGTATCTTTTTTTTAATGGAGTTGCTCATCCTGCTCCGTGCCCCACATAGTTGCTGGAGGCGTACAATACACTGTCGAGTCTGGTCTGACTGGCCATATGCTGTTCAATTTGTAACTGCTGGTGTCCTGACCTCGCTTTTGTCCAAGCTGCTAAAAAGTCCAACTGAGCAGCTGAAATATTCTCTTTTATCTGAAGCTAAGGAAACTATTTTTCCCCCTTTCGCAAAACTTAATTTGCTTTTCAAAAAAAAAAAAAAAAAACCTCAAAAAAACAAAACCCAAAAAATGCAGTTTATTATTGTGCTCCATTAATGTCTGAGGAAATACACAGAAAATGCCTGGCACATATGGCATTTTTATGTGGTTTATTTTTTTTCCTTGTCTGCAAGTCTGCACAGAATCATTACTATTTGGCGCACAGCAAAAGGAAATCTCCTGTGCACAACATGATTTAGTCTGGCCGATAAAGTGGAAGTGGATTTCTTTGTTGCATATTAAGTTCTGCTGGATACCATTTGCACAAGAGAGTAAAATTGCAGTTTCGTCTTTTTCTATGATGATACATTTCCCATCAGACACCCACATCTCCCTCTTTCCCCAAATATTAAAATTTCTCCCAGCAGTGACTCTTCAAATTTCCCATTCTTACATATTGGCTCTCCAAAGACAGTTACTCTCGTTTGCACAGAGTTGCCAGCCACTGCGGACCCCTCCTGCTGGGGGCAGGCTGGATAGCCATTGGAACAAAGAGAGTCCTTGCAGGGAGGGCTGGATGCCCTGCCCCCCAGGGACAGTGCTGCAGGATGGGGTGGTCTCTTCCTGGAGCCTCTTCCAGCCAGTGCACCGAGGATGCTGCTGCATCCTCCTTCTGCAGCCTCCATTTCACCAACCTCCCTCTCTTCCAGCAGAAGTCCCAAGCCCCACATGCTGCCCAGATTCCAAACCACCTTGAGCACAGGTTTCCCTTTCCTCACCTCATGTTAAATAATCCGTGTACCTGCCACACTGTGGACTACCCCCCAGGTTGTCTCCCTCACCTAAGGAGCTGAGAAGCAGTAAGAGATTTCTGCTCCCCAGCTCAGTGCTTGCTCCTATACACAGAACTCTGCATCACATCTGAGATACTGATACCTTCTCAAAATGTAAGTACTAGTAACTATGGCTAAAGGAGAGGCCATCCACAACCCACTGCAGTTACTGGCATCCAACAGCAGAGTTGGGCAAGTTGTACTGGTCCAGACTGGCTGCCCAGTGCCAAAGACCACGCAGTAAATCAGTCTCTGCTTCTCTAACCCATTATGTTTCTTTTCTAATGCTTTCAGAGCACAACACAAACTAGGTGCTGCTGGTGAGACTGGATCAGAGACACAATTTTATTCTAAAAAACATCAGAAGGGTTGATGGACTAATTTCTCTGGGCTATGCTTCTGGAAGGAGCAGCCTGTGGCTGAGGGGTGATGCCTTCCACTGGGACAAATCCTATGAGCACTGTTAGCCTCACTGGCCAATAACACAAAACTCTCTCAATTACCACACATGTTTAATGAACCAGCCAGTCCAGCCTCCGTTTCCCCAGAAGCTTTTGACCAGCTTCAAACAACTCTGGCTGAACAGCAGAGGTTCCAGTGGTATGACAAATGTCACTGCAACAGATGGAGTAGACCATAGGGAGGGAAATGGCACTGTCACCAAGGAACAGCCCTCAGAGAAACCCTTCAGCAAGAGGCAAACAAATTTCATGTCTTCATCCCCTCCACTGGGTGCAGACCTGGTGCCAGCAGACGCAGCACCACTTCTTTCCATCCCATGTCCCATCCACATTCTTTTTTTCTCCCTTGTCCAGTCAGAGCAGACATCAGCCACCTCAAGGCATCAGCCTTCCCATGCTGGGCTCTGCTCCCCCACCTTCCACAGCTCTTCTCATTAGCCAGCCCTTCACCTTCGCAGTTAGATGGCCTCAGACCACACCTTTAAAGTCACTGGTAGCTTGGACAACAAAATTCGATAAATTGACTATGACCTGTATGGTCCCTGCTGTTCTTCCCTCCCCTATTAATTCCTTTCTCCTTCCTTTTCTGTCATATTGTTTTACCTATTACTCCATGCCTAATAAATTATCAGTAATGCTCCAGTATCAAACATTTATTATCCTGAGCACCATGTGAGTAATGAGTGACTTAACCTCCAATTTTTGTCCATATAATTCACGCATATTGATTTTACATGAAAAGAACTCTTGACTTACATTGGATGACCCTGATAAATTTAATCTCTTTAATGCTTCTTCTTTCTAAATAAATGTAAAATGTTTTCCTCTAAAAAGATTCTCAGCAGTAAAAACTGTATTGAAACTTGGCAAAAAAACTCCTCCGCTACTCTGCCAAATTAATCAATAAAATTAAAAAAAAAAAAAAAACCTGCATAAAAATTCTCCAATTCCTCCAAGCGCTGGCAGCTCAGCCAGTCTGACAGTGTTGTTACAAATGTGACAGGTAATCAGATCTGACAGCTGGTGTCAAAACCCACAGCTGGAATTTAGCAGCAGACTGGGAGAGGTACCAGTTTGGGGCCATCTTATTTGCTCATCTCATCACCCCTCCTTTCCCCACAACGTTGCCTTAGGGCTGGTGATCCTTGCAAGTAGCAAGGCTGAGCAGGGAGCACAGGGGGCAACACAGTACTTTCCAAACCACAGGGACTCTGAGGAATCCTCTGCCGTGGGTGCCAACAGGCCTTGCAACTACTTCAACACTGCTGTCCCTGGCTTGGCTTTGCCGGGTCAGAGGATTAGTCAGGAAACCACACTTCAGATTTTGTGCTGGTTCCCACGGGGTGTCACAGCTTTTCCACAGGATGCACACAGGGCTGGGAGTTTTAAATACTCAAAAACTTGCAGGAAACTGCAGGAGGCTCATAGCAGGAGCCAGGAGAGTGTTTCTTTAGATTGCAAAGGCAGCATACCTCTCTCCTCCACCACACAGACGTGTTAGGTACAGCAGAAGGTTGATGCAAAAAGGTTCAGGAAGAAAGGCTCCAAAGTACAAAGCAGAGACAGGCTGGAAAGGCAGCTTGGCCAGCAGCTGGGACCACAGCCAGACCAGGGATTCACCACAGCTCATCAAAACTGAAATAAAAATTCATTTGGAAAATTAAAAAGTTATGTTGCTACAGGGAAAATATGTAGCTGGGCATGGACAGAGCTGAGTTGCTCCATGCCAGAGCAAGGTGAGCTACTGCTCTCTACAAAAATGCCTCCTCTTTACCTCAGCTCCACTGTCCCAGCCAAAAAGAAGGGAGGGAGAGAGGAAGCAAGCTGGGCAGGATCCTGTACCGAGAGGGGCAGACACAGGCAGCCCTTTGGAGACAGGAATGTCCTAGGAAGGGTGTGTCAGGTAAGTGCTGCCAGGGAGAGCTTGTGGAAACAGAAGGGTTTTGTTTAGGTTGTGCCTTTAAAATATGTCCACTCCCCTCTCAGCCTGCATATTTTACAGTCTCAGCATACTTTCCCTGTGCACAACTCAGGCGGGCTCAGTGATTTTTTTTTTTTCCTGAAGTGAACTCACTCACAAATGCATTTTTCAAGCTCCTACAACTTGAAGAATAGAAGTTGCAGACTGAAAAAAAAAAAAAGCAAGGACCAAAAAAGGTAACACTGCAGAACATTCAGGGGCTCAAGCACATGGTGTTTGAAACGGCTAACTCATTTGCATAATTCTTCAGTCATTGATTTTTATTCCTTTTCATGGTAAAATGATTAATTACTTTTTTTTTTTTTCTGTGTACAAAAGAAAGGGCAGGCATCATGGCCATTTGGACTTCAAAGAGAAGTTTTTAATCTAAAGCATGCAAGAAAATCATGAAGGAAGTATATACAGCCAAATATTAGAAAATACTATATTTCAGGTACCCAAATATTAGGATTCTATATACCCAAGCACGAGAAACATCTCTCTTGCAGCAAGAAGTCCTGTTATCAAGCAAATATCAAGGACAGAAAATAAAAAGAAATTGGCTGTGCTTGAGAACATCAGAATATGGATGAGCTACCGAAGTCCATGAAACTTTGTAACATTTTCCCTGATAATAACAGCTTATGTATTATTCTGAATAAACAGCTTAGTATTTCTTAAGGCCAAATAGCTTCTTTTGGTGCCACCACACCCAATTTATCACTATTCCTCCATAACAGCCAATCTAATCTTATGATTCTTTTTTACTGAAGAAGCACTGGAGAATCCAGTCAGAGCAACCAGAGTGCCCAGCTCATCACCTCATCACAGGCAGTGAATCAAATCTCACAGCACTCCGTCCACCAAGTAAACATCCCATGCAGTACCACACTTTTGTTTGGTGTTTTTACTAATTTACTAATAAAACCTGGAATAGAATAGGTCATCACCTAAATGATTATTAAAAACTGTCATAATAACAACAATGACAAGGAAAAATATTTACATTAATAAAAGACCACCCCAGTCTAGTGTTGCATGGGGTGCTCACTCAGTGGAAGGAGTGATGGGAGATTTGATTCACCATGTGTGAATGTTGTATAAAAAAAACTATATAAAGAACATATACAAATTATTATGACAATTATTATGCATTATTATCAGGAGGCTAATATAAGAATAAATATATTAATGCTATATTATTGTGTATTGTTATACCACATTAATATGTGACTAATGCAATAATTGATATATGGATCACAATAACAATTTACTTTTTTAAAAGCATGTTAATATATACTTGTTGTAATTATTATATTGATTATAGCAATAATTTAAACACTTTTAATTAGTCTTATTAGTCGAATTCCTTCAGATTATACGACAGGCTTTAACTCAAGCCTACATCCGCAAACTCCCTCCCGGACCATCACCACCAACAGCTTTTTCTTCCTCCCTTTTTTTCCCAGGCCCTTCCGAGCTTTCCTCCCAGCCCCGCGCGCATTTCGCGGTATCTCCTGCCATCTACTGATTGTTGCGAGGAGGCAACTGGTGGCTTTCGGGAAGTGTGGGGCAAGAATACACCCCTGGCTGTTCAAAAAGGGAGGTGAGACGGGATGTGGGGGGGAGGCACCGGAGTCCCGGCCGCAGTGCCGGCCCGCCCCCGGCGGTCCCAGGCTGCCCGGGGCGGGCCGGGGCCGGGCTCTGCCCGAAACCTCCCCGGGGGAGGAGGAAAGCGCAGCCCTTAATAGCGGCGCCGGCAGCCGCCGTCCCGTCCCGTCCCGTCCCGGCGCAGCCATGGGGGAGGCGGCGGGAGGCAGCGCGGTGCCCCCGCTCCCGCCGTCGGAGGCGGTCGGGGGGCAAGTGAACGCCCTGACCGTCCTGGCCCTGCTGGAGAAACTCGTCTCGATGCTGGAAGCGGTGGAAGGTCAACAGCGGCAGATGGAGCAGAGGCAGCGGGGTTTGGAAGGGGCGGTGCGGGGCATTCAGGGAGACCTGGGGAAACTGTGCCGCAGCCACGGGGCGACGGGCGAAGCGGTGGAGAAGCTGCTGGAGAAGTCGCGGAAGGTGTGCGCGCACACCCGCGCCGTGCGGGAGCGGCTGGAGCGGCAGTGCGACCAGGTGCGGCGCCTGGAGCAGCACCACGCCCAGCTGCTCCGCCGGGACCGCTTCAAGGTGCTCATCTTCCAGGTGAGAGGCTCTGCGGCCACCCGCGCTCCCCGCAGCGCCGAGCCCAGGCTCCCGGCCCCGCCGAGCTTGCTCCCGACCTAGCCCATCCCTGCTAACTCCTAGCAAACCCGGGCAAAGAGCTGGTTGTTTACTAACTCTTAGCAGACTTGAAACACGGAGCTATCTTTTTTGCTAACTGGGCAAACTTGAGAGAAAAAAAAACCCTTTCCATCTTAGCAAACTTGTGTAAAGAGCCATCTTTCATACTTAGTAAATTCAGGGAGAAACGCCCACATTTACTGTTGGCAAACATGGGGAGAGCATGTTTTGCTAACTCTTAGGAAACCTGAGGGAGAAGCTATCTTTTTTTTGCTCTTGCAAACTTGAGGGAAAAGCCTCTTTTTTTGTTTGTTTTTTGTTTGTTTGTGTGGGGTTTTTTTGGTTTTTTGTGGGTTTTTTTGTTTATTTGTTTGTTTTTGGTTTTTGTTTTGGTTTTTTTTGGGGGGGTAACTTTTAGCAAACTTTGGGAAAGAGCCCTCTAACTCTCGGCAATCTTGGAGAAAGAGACGTGTTTTGCTAGTTCATAGTGAACATGATGAGAGAGACCTTGTTTTGCTAACTCTCAGCATACCTGGAAAAACAGCCACCTTTTATTCTCAGCAAGTGAGGCAAAAGAGCCATCTTTTACTAACTCTTGGCATACTTGGGGAAGAGTTGTTTTGCTGTGTATTTTGAGAGGGGTGATTAAGTAAACTTGAAGGGCCCTTATTTTTTTTTTTGCAAACTCTGGGCAAACTTGAGGAAAGAGCCCATTTTGCTAACTGGGAGTAGAAATGCCGTGAAAAACTGCTATTGCACCTGCCCTCAGAAGCAGAAGAGGGGCAGTGATGCAGCTGCCTGTCGCCGCTTGCCCTGCTTCACTCTGTAGGCTGATCTGGGCCGTTCAGGGATGAGCAAAAGATTCAGCTTAAAAACTCAGCTTGCTGGGAGTCCATCCAGTGATAGCGGCAGTTTGCATATTTTCCCCTTTTTAAGCAATGGTCTGGATAGAACATGCCGTGAGCTTTAACTAAACACAGGACATGACTTCCACATATTTTAAAAAAATAAAGGCAGACCTCCAAAAATCACTGAGGGAAGGAAGGACGTGTCAAACGTGGGGGTGGAGTAGTCACAGCTCAGGCACATCACCAGCGCCTCATGCTAAACATCTGGGTGTTACATCTGTCAGTCACTAACTCTGCTCCTTGGATTGTTGTTTTTTTTTTTCCTATTTAACCCATCCCAAAACAACAGGGTAGTAACTTAATTTTTAAAATTGGCAGGCCTGGTTAGTGCACAGGCAATTCCCCCAGAAAGGAAACCCCCACCTCCCTCCTTATTGTTCTCCCAAATTACAGTCCAGGCTTGTCAGGCCAGAAGAGGAGGAGCCTGCAGCATGTTTCCACCCCAGAAGGAATGTGGAAATTATTCCAGAGACTGGGTAAATTAAAAGACACATGTTCTCTGCAGTTCTGCAACTAATTTAAGATCCATTACTGTATGTCAAAACACTGCCATCTCCCAGGCCCGCTCGCTAATGACTGGCTCCCGCCTCCAGGTTCAGAGCCCTTGAACGCTTCCCGCAGGGTGGTATGTCGCCAAGGCCTGGGTGGAGGCAATTTTGTAACATTTCTGCTACCTCCGAGTGTGAGAATGAAGGCCCCATTGCTGCAACAGGCGTCTTCCTCCGGGTGACATAATGCAGACAGTAAAGACAAGCAGAGCTCTGTGAGTGCAGGACAGATGAGGTTACCTCGGGTAGGGCTCTCCAGTGGCAGCAATTTGTAGGCACTGGGTGAAAGCACCAGTAAAACTCACCCAGAAGGGTTTGAGAGGTAAAGCAGTGTCTCGACGGGGGAGGGCCGGCTTTGCTCGTTTCCTGATACTAAATAGTATTCCAAAGCTAAGGCCTATTTAAATCTTTGAACTTTGCATTAATGCTGGGTCCTTAAGTCCACAAAACCAAAACAAGCAACACAGGCCTGTGTCCAAGTACAAAAGTTGAAGAAAATCCACTGCTTCTCCACTGCCCATCACTGGGCTGGTACCTTTGGACAGCAGGTCTGTTCTTCATTGTTTTTACAGGCATTTAGGTGACTCTGTTCCCATCTCTCACTGGAAAATATGTTGCCACAGTGTGGGAAGATGAACTTAACCAATCCCAAGCCAATACGTATCAGGAACACAAGTTTTAAAAAAGAAACACTACAGTCAAATTCAATTAAAAAAAATGTAAATAAATCAGCTGTCAGCTGGGAATTGCTCCTGGAAGTGGCCTGCTGCTAAGTGGCAGCATGGCCGTTTGGAAAACCAGGGTGGTTGGCAGGGCTCCCTGTGGCATGGGAGAGTGGCTGGGGTGGGCAGCGCCCAGGGCTTTCTCCAGTGGAGGCTGGGAGGAGCTGGGATTTTCCACTGGGAAGTGGCTGCACCCAGAGGGGGGTGGGTGCTTGCCAGGCTGTGCCCATATGCCTGCTGCTGACCTGGACAGGTGCCTTACCTGCACGCCCATGTCCTTGGAATCTCCCTGCAGGATCTCCTTTCAAGCTGGAAGAGGGACAACCTGGTAGTCAGTGGGGCCTCTGCCTTGCTAGGATAACTGTACAGAGGAAAAAAGCAGAAGGTTGGCTGGGTTTCTGTCCTGCCCTGCACAGGAATCCATGGAAAAACAATTGCAGGAAGGAGAAGTCACAGCAATGAAGCCATATCGACGCCAGATCTCTGCAAAAAAAACCAAAAGGGAAATCTGGATGTATGAGGCTTCTCTTCAGCTGGGGGATTCTTCTTTTCCACTTATAAAAAAAACAATCCCAAACTTCACACAGCACATTTCTCATTAGGACCAGCTTCTCCAGCTTAGGAAGACAGCTCAATATGAAAATAAAAATACACATTTGTGGTTCAGTTCTGCATTCACCATATACCCTAAACTCCCTCTACTTGGTGGGAGCACTGAGCATAGCCAAAACACACGACTGAGCTCCAGCTCTGCATTTTATGAAACTGTGCTGCCACACTCCAGCATCAGCTTTCCCTCAGTACACACACTGAGAATGAACTGGGTTTAGAAGAGTTCAGCTATTTACATATTTTCCATTAAAATGCTCTTAGTTTTCTATCCCTAGACTGCATATATTTCTTTAATTGGTGACATATTTTAAGGGAGCTCCATTCCAAGCATTTGAGGATGAGAAAGTTATTACAAATGACACAGCAATTTAGCAAAACACTGAAGTGACTGTTTTAAAAATCCTTGTTAAGCTTTGGCATTGTTCCCCTCTATTTTGTTCTTACCACATGACCAGCTTTTTGGTTCTGGTTTGGTGGGGGTTTTGTGTGCCTTTTTAGCTGCAAAAGCAAAATGCAAGATAAAAAACTCATGCTTAATTTTTCAATTAAATGTCATGTTTAGTGGTTAAATGTCATGCAAATGGGACAGATAAAATAAGTCAAAATTGCAGCTTGGGGTCAAGCACACTAATATTCAAGTCCCTTTCAGATGCTGCTGTTGGGAAGTCCTTCATGTAAAATGAAGCAAGAAGAGGGCACAGGAAATGAGCCATTTGATTGTATCTAGTTGTTTGGGTCACTGCAATAATCTTCTGAAAAAGCAACTTCAAACAAAAATGAGCGAGGGAGACAGAAGAATTACAAGCAAATAATGCTATTATGTAACTACTGCATTTCCCACTGGAGCATTGCAGGGAGGATACTCTGCTATTGATTAATGACAAAATTACCTCACATGGCTTGACCCAGCTGTGCCGTGGCAGGTCAGGGGGACGGTGCAGTCAATGCCCCAGCCTGCACAGGACGTGCAAGTGGGTAGGTGGCAATTTCCTCCTCCCGGCCCCCCTCCTTCCCCGTGGTGACATCCAGATCTGAAGAGCATGTATTTGTCCAAAGGTGGAGCTATAGCTGGTTTTGGAAGGATTTGTCCTGTTTTGACCTATTTTGTGAAGGAAAACAAGTTTTAGACTAGTAATCATTTAGGCATATAACAGCATCTACAAAGTACAGAGGAGCCTGGACTGCAAAATGCCATCTCTCCTTCTTGAAGGTTATGACCTCCTACATCAAATCTAACAAAAATTCAAACCAAAGCACGCTTTGATTTCCCCCATGCAGCTTCAGAGATTCACCACTCCTTCAGTAAATTAACTACCTGTTCACTCAGGTCACTCAAGTACACTGTTATGGATCTTATTCCCTTCTGGTAAAGGATAGGGATGAGATTATGACCTACAGAAAGTTCCCAAGAATGGCTTATCAAAGCCACAGGGAAGGCACCAATTTTAACTATGCAATTATTACTAGTATTAGCAAGAGCTGTTTTAACACAGAACTTCTGCTATTCTATTCATCTCCTACATGGAAAACAAAATTCAGGAGCTAGCTACCTGCAGTCAAGCCCATCTGAACAAAAAAATGCAAGTGCTGTTTTTGAACTCAGATCTGGAAAATATAAAGGTGTGTTGCTTTCTTAGAATTTTAGATTAGATCAGGAAGAAAAGATCAAAGTTCTACCTTTTTTTTTTGCATGGAAAATAGTTATGCAGTTTGTAACAGCTGGCATTTTTCAGTGTATTGTTCTAGTCTTCCTAAATGAAATACCAGACTGCTTGAAAAATGTATCAAAACAAAATACAGCTGTCATATAAACTTGTTAGACCAAGAAGTTATCAATAGCCCACTTACAACATGTTATCAGTAACTGAGTTTGGCATAGAAATGTCTGTTCCACCACAGAGCATTCCTGCTATACCACCCTTGTATTTTCAAAGCATTTTACTTAATTTATTTCCATTTGCATTTTAATAGTTGCTATGATCCTAAGGTCTTTTAGAAACATGACATAGGAAAGCATGTCATTCCCATTTTACAGGAAGACAAATAGATGCCCAGAGGCTGGTATTTTCCGGGGCCATGCAGGAAGCTTAGACAGAGAGGTGATCACTTGAATGTCAGTACTGCCTGATAGCCAAAGATAACCAGATAGCCAAAGACCACTTAAGATCTGTTTTTAATTGAATAATGATCTCATTATTATGTAGTATATTTTTGTTTGTTTGTTTGTTTTTTTAAATATAAATATGGGTAGTTTGACAGTCTCTCTTCAACTCAGTCAGAAATTTGATAAAAATTGAAATCAGCTCTATGTCCATATTCTTCCAGAGACTTCATGTAGTACTTCAGTTTAATGTGAATTACTGTAGACAGAGATAAACTGACCTTGAGAAAGGCTGCACAAGCCCATCCCTGGCTCAGATTGCACTGGGATCAAATCATATGACACCACTTTCCTAGATAAAATACTTTAAAAGTTACAACCCATCTCTACTCATTAAAATCAGAGTTTTCATTCAGTCACACCTCAATGTTCAGATGTCTGTGTGTGATTACCTAGGTTTGGAAAGAATGCTCTAGACATGAAAATTATGCTTTATACTAAGTTTTCATGCTCTGGGGAATAATTCAACACTGCACCCTCTCATGTAATCCACATTTCATTAACTGCAGTGGAGAGAAAATATAAATATTTGTCCAGCAGTTACAGCTGGTTTCACTTAAAGCTGGTGCAGGTTTCCTTTGTTTTGTTATCTTGGTCACTGTTGCTGATAGTTGCAACAACATTATAGGTGTGAGGAGAAGAGTGTGGGCTTTATTAGATGTTCCACTGCAGGCAGGGGGCATGTAAAGCTTTGTCCATGACAGTGTATCCAACTGAGGCCGCTGGCCCAGAAAGATATGCAGAAACCCTAGAAGTAAAGTCTATACAAACTGTCAAACAGCTATCCATTTCCTTTATACTATTCATTATTATATCCTTGAGGGATATTAATCAGCATACTTGAATCACTGTATATGTGATTATATACTGTGTATATACAGTATAAAGTAATTCTGCCCGTCTACATTGCATATTCTTTGGTTTCAGAAGGGCTACAAAGTCAGTACTACTTTGTTTTTAACAGAATTACAGAATCAATTAGGCTGGAAAAGACCTCTGAGGTCATGGATCCAGTCCAACACCACTATGTCAAAGAGAGTGTTGTGTCAGTCCTTCCTTAAACACCTCCAGGGACAGTGACACCATCACTTCCCTGGACAGCCCATTCCAGCATCTAATCACCTTTTCTGTGAAGAAATTCTTCTTAATGTCCAACCTAAACCTCAGGCTGCAGCCTGAGGCCATGTCCTCTTGTCCTGTCACTGGTTGCCTGGGAGAAGAGACCGACCTCCACCTGGCCACAATCTCCTGTCAGGTAGTTGTAGAGAGCTATAAGGTCCCCCTTGAGCCTCTTCTTTAGGCTAAACAACAACCACATACAGTATCCTCATACAGCCTTGACAGCAAATTTAACCCAGGGCACTGTTCTCTGCAGTGATCACAACAGTATGCTCAGTCCTGAAATAATGAGAATGAACTTGGAAGTGTATATGGCCTTTCTTCCCCTTAACTGTACACTCAGGCCCACTAGGGACAGATCTGAGACTATTACAACCATTTCACTCAGCACTTACTGCTTTTTGTATCTAAATATGGGCGGGGAGGGGGGGAGAAAATCCTTCCAATCCATGTGGCTAAGTGAAATGGCATGTACACTCTCTGAAGGTGATAAAAACAGTAATGAATAGAGACTATGCTGATCTGAGGCTCAACAGTGCTGAAAGGAAAAGGGAGTGTGCAAGGAGCCTCATTTTCTTTGCATGGGCAGATGCCTGCAAAACCTACCACAGAACAGAGTGTTCATTGTGCTGCCTCTGAACTGCTCAGGGTTGCAGAGCTTCTGCGCTCGGCAGTTGCAAACACCCCTCATTACGAGGTGCAGCTTCTGCCCTTCTTCAGCCTGTTTTGTTTACAGAAACCTGCTTTCTTTCCATGTCCTTTCTTTGTTTTGTTTCTAAAAATCAGTATTTTTCCTCTTAGCTAGGAGTGACTACTAGTGTTTTCTGTGTGGTATAGTGTCTGTTTATTTCTGTATATCATAATTTTTTTATTCTTATGTTTTAAGGAGTTGTCCTATTGACATTTTAATATTTACCAACCAAATTTACTAGCTTCTTTTTCTGTAAATAGCTTTACAATGGGATATACTCTAAACATCATGGACTGCATGGTGTCTCAGTATCAACAATCAACATATGTTTTTCCAGAAACATGGCAAAAGTGCTGGTTGCATTTGCCATCTGAGATACCTCGCAGATGCAACCAACACAACTGAAAGCTCTGTGGGGTTATGCGACTTCTGTAGGTCTACACAGAGGTCTGCAGTGCAACCTCTTTAGCCACCATACTTTACCTTCTCCTGAGGGAGAGGTGTACAACTTTACAGCTAAACTCTTACTAAAGAGTACGTAATTTAAATGACAAAAAATGGGATTTCCATCCTTCATACATTCCAAGTCACTCTGAAGGAGAAATCTCACAGCTCATTAGTCTTAAACTTTACCGTATAACGATTTAGTGGGCTTTGAGTGGCTTGCTACTGGTTAAATATACTGAAATAACAAGAAATGTTCAGGTTTCTTCATCTCATCATTGTGGGGGGGAGAAGTAATTGTTCAGGGTTGTACTTTGGTTATTAAATATGGGTCCCGAGAACTATAAAACTCAAATACTGTCAATATTTTCAGGAGGAAAATGAGATCCCTGCCAGCGTTTTCGCAAAAGAGCCTGTTCCCAGCATAACGGAAGGGAAAGAGGAGCCTGTGGATGAGAACAAAACATTGGAAGAAACCTTGCACACAGTGGAATTGGGTTCAGATGATGAAATGTTTCATGAGCAAGATGATGTGGATGACAGTGCAGAGGAGAAAACAGAAGAATCAAGAGCTGAGAAACTTAAAAGGTCCAGCCTCAAGAAGGTAGACAGCCTCAAGAAAGCATTTTCCCGCCAAAACATCGAGAAGAAGATGAACAAGATCAGCACAAAGATTGTGTCACCTGAACGGAGAGAAAAGATCAAGAAATCACTTACTGTACATCATCAGAAGTCTTCCTCTTCCAAGAGTTCGGGTTTCAAAGTATCTCCCCTCACATTCAACACGAAGAAAGGCCGCGAAGGAGAAAACCCTGCAGAAGCCGAAGACAGGCCATCGGAAACTGCAAGCAATGACCAAGCTGAGAATGAGGAAGAAACGTCCTTCGCCGACATGCACTCGGATATGACACCCACCACCTCGCTGACCGAGGAGGGCAAAGCAGCGGTCGATTCTCTAGAGCAGGAAGCCAGAATGGAAGGGAAAGCCATGATGAACAACAACATCGAGCTGTCCATTGTTGAAGATGATGACGAAGAGTACGGGATGCCTCTGGAAGTTTCTAGCCAGAAACTGTATGATGAAAGAAACAACCCATTTAGCGGGGAAATGGAACAATCTGATGAAGAAAAGGCCCAAGCAGCTGTCCTGCAGGTAGACCATACAGCGTAATCATCCTGAGCCCTCCTTCGCCTTCCAGATATACACAGTTTTACTGAGGCTAATAACTAGCTTCAGCTACACAGGCAGCAGCAGCAATTAAACCTCTTTCATCCTATTCTCTGCAGTGGTAATTTATTGCATTGTGTTGGAATGCAGAGTAAACAAAGTCAGTGTTGCTCTGCTCTAGGCCAAGTCACCAGTGTTTATGAATTTAGAGATGCTGCCAACTGGCGTAAGAGACTAGTGGGAAGAGAGTATGTCTAGTGGAAGCAATCTGGTCAGCTGGCTTTCTTAGAGTTAAGGTCCAGAGGAATGCACGGAGAGTGGTCAGAATCTAAACATTTCTGTTCTCTTTTCTTCTCTTAGTATTTCACAGCACTGTGAGTAGTTTTGTATGTAAATGTAGAAATACCAATGAGAACATTTCATTTTGATTTCCTTGCCATGCTCCATGAATACTAACAGCCTCAGTAACAGTGCACACATGTGTGTAGTTTGGCTGGGACTTTGCTCCACAGCACTGTAGGACTAAAAGAGCAGAGTACTTAGAGGGCGAAGCAAAAAATTTGGTTCCATCCAGTGGGGGAAAGATTTTTGCCAGCAGTCTCTCTCTCTACTCACTTAGAAGAAATTACTGTGTTTAGGTGGAAACAAAAAGATACTTTTCAATCTACCAGAGTTATGGAAATATATTAATGACAAGCATGAATGTGTGATCAGTTGCTGTACCTCTAAAGGGTTCAGAAATTGAATAGAAAAAAATAGGAGTTTGGTAAAAGAATGAAGATAGCCTGAAGAAAGTCTGAAATGCTATGAAATGTAAAAAAAAAAAAAAAAAAAAGCAAAAATAACCCCCCACAATATTAAATCTATGCTCCCAGCTTAAAGTATATATACTCCGATAACACTAGTTAATTCTTAGTCTTTTTAGCAATGTACTATCAAGCTTGGCACCTGCACAACTTTGTATCTCAGAGTATTTTGAAAATAGCATAATTTATCTTTTTACAAATTATTTCATATATAGAGCTGTATCTACACAGAAGAGTTAGATAATTACAGGGATGTAAGGACAATCATTTCAAAAAGGTGAAAAACCCTTTCAGGAGAGTCTAAAGGGAACAATGTCTTATGGATTGAACTTCATGGCAGGGATGAGTTTACACAAGTATAGGTGTGCAGAGCCACGGGATTTGATTCTCTGCTAATAACTTTCATCAAAGTCACCTACCTACTCTCAAAATTACTAGTCTGTAATTTTTCAAGAGTAATTGAAAACGAGACGTTGCGAGGTAGTTTGTTCACTATGAATGTTCATTCCTGTCATGATGCCCAACAAGGCTTAATAAAACTGTTTAGAGACAGAGTTTTAGCCTTTAAACAGCAAAGGTATTTATTGCAACGTTGGGGAGCTCCCAGTTCGCACTGGACAAAGAAGCTCCGAAAATCCAGTGAAAAATTCACGCTTATATACATTTTCTGTGAGAGATTACAACATCTTTACATGCATATTCATATAATTTCAACATCTAATTATAATATTGCAACATCTGATTATAATATTCATAATAGGCAGGGTCTGGGCAGAGTTTGGGGTGGAGTCGTCTTTTTGGGTAGATTCCTGGGGGTCGTTCCTGTGTCTTCAGCCTTAAGTGGTCATATTTTACTCTTCTTCCTCGCTTAAACTCTTCAACTTTCTCTGTTTTGGCTGACTTTATAGTGAATTTTGCAAGATTTTGGACCCATTCCCCAAACTTTTGTACTCATTCCCCTATTTTGCCCCTTATCTTCCTAGTGCTCCCATATTATCTCTAGTTCGTATTCCTATGTAGGGTGTGTAAGCATTTTCTGGCAAGTAAGTGCTATCTTGGATGCGAGGTACCTGTCTTCTATCTCTAGCTAAGCATTACATTTCTCAAAGAAGGTATCAGACTCAAAGCTAAGTTAACTCTTTTAGGCCCTTTGCTCCATTTCAGACACTTAACAAAGGTAAGGGGGAAGGGAGGAAAGGGAAGCATAATACCCACAAGTTACCTTACATCCTTGGTTGTTTATGCAGTGGGTTATTTTTATTTTTTTATATATATAAAAATTCTACTGATACTTAACATTGCACTAAAAGGTTGCTTCCTTCAACTTGTATTTAGAATCACAAATTACAGGGGAAATGAAAGCTACAGCAGAAATACCATTAGGAAATAATTTACAGGTATTACTCTGCAGGGGTAATACCTGTAACCAGTAAATCACACTGGAAGTTAGTCAGTAAGAGCTTAGTGTAGGCAAGTACTATTAAGAGTTAAGCTCTTAAGTCTATGGTAGTACATAGGAGATACTGTTTCTAAGAAAAATCATGGTATAACTCGTGCAGCTATGTTTTTATTTTGTATTAACTACAATGGATTTCAATAATTTTTACTTGTAACTAACTACAAATACAATAAATAAAAGCATAATATAAAACACAACCATGTCAGTGTTTGGGAGCAGGAGTTTGAAAAGCTGGCAAAGATGAAATTTAAAGGTCAAGCATTTATTACTTCAGTTCATGTCCCCACTGTACCTGTACCATTTTCTTTCTCATTCTATGCTGTTATTTAGCAATGCAAACACCAGTGCTTTACTTTCCAGATACTTATCAGATTTCTAGTCCATCTAAATGTAGTCAGGCACTTTCCAAAATCTCCTAGCTCCATCTGCATTTTTTTAATGGACTGCAGCATACTCCTAATACTTTAAATAGTCCTGAAAGCATATTTATATTGAAGTCTATATTCTGTTTATGCACACAGATAAACTCATGTCTTCTAGAGTGCCACATAGTCTTTAGCAGGATTAATTTTACTGACAGACCAAAGAAATCACGTTTAACCTTTATGTAGCAGCTGTCAACCTCCCGCAGCCACCAAGCGCTAACCAGGAACTCCAGCATCATGTTTACATTTCGCTTTCAGATGTGCCCCGTTTGTTTGTCCTGCTAAGCTTTAATTCAAACAATACCCCTGGCCATGCTTTATCCACTTTTAGAGATGCTGAAATGAATCCCATGGACAGTGTTCTAAGAGCATTACAATGCTATCCAGTAAAACCACTGGAAATGCAGATACTGAGCATCTGTGAGAATTAACTCAAATATCCACTTCAGAATACAGTACACACACACAGCCATCAGTTGCAAGACTAGAATTAAATGTTTTCTCCATCACAAGTGCACATTTGCAAGGACAGGTGGGTCTGTAATCCTAACAAACAAAAGAAAGCATTCTTTGCAAGAGAAAAAAATGTTAACTCATGAATGTCTGCTTTTGTGCTATCTTATAAACCAGAGGATGAAGCAAGCTCAGTACCCCAAGATGTCCCCCAAGCTGTTTCTTCCCCTTGCCTTCCATTGTTGAGACCTGACTGAAAACATCAGTCTGCAAAACTTACTGTTTCTGGGAGACAAAACATGGGACCAGCAGCACTGTATTCTTTCAAGTATCTCAAGTATGTGCCTGGATCTTGTCACGGTGGCAGATGTCAAGCATATGCACGGGTATTCCATGATTGTGCTGACACATTTGTCTATATAATTATTTTTTTAAAAAGTTGCTTGTTTACGCTTCCTGACACAATAACAGTGAGCTCCACTTGTACCATTATTCCTTGGAAGACATGCACAGATTCAGAGTTTGACCTCCACTGAAATCGGCGGGAGCTTTGCACAAAGAAAAAGGGTGAGATAAAGCCCTTATGGTATAAATATTTAAACTAGCCGCACTCAGCAGCTGCTGATATTTCCATTTTCAATGACAGAAAACCAGCTGACATTTCTGTGCCCTTTTAGGGGAAAGAGCAAAGAGCATCCCGTTGACCCCCCACATGCTAATGCATGAGCCAGCTCTCTCTGTGAAAAGACAGAGATATGGGTTTTCTGGACCATTTCACTGTCAAATAAGAGAGTGCAGGTCTGACTGAAGCATGTTCTGTCTCTAACAGACAGAAAAAAGGGAAGAGGAAAAGGATCAGAAAGCAAAAATGTACTTGATAGCCCTTTACACTGATGCAATGAAAACCCTTTGTTGTTGTAGGCTGTAATGCCAAACATCTATGCGACTGATGACTGATAGTCACACACTTGAAAAGGAGGTAAGCTCAGAAGAATTAGTGAAGCAATGGCAATTTGTTAGAGAGCAAACTGTTCACAAGGGGCCAACCCAACCCTGAAAATCAATGAAAAGCCTTCAGCTGGCTCAAAGCACCCTCTGAGCTGTACAGTGGTTTTGGGCCACATGTACAACTCCTGTGACCATCAGTAAGAGCTGAATGCATAGATGCAGGACATGAGGTCTGTGTATCTCCCCAGTCCAATCTGCTTAGCTCATCAACAGAACAAAAAAGTTTTACTGCCATCAGCACAGCAGATGCAGCAGTGTGGCAGAAAGGAAGGCTTTGCAGGGTGCATTGTGAGCAAAATTTCAAGCTAAGTTCAGACTGCAAGTTCTTTGCTGTCAGCAACTGCATATGATGGAGCAAGTGTAGCTCCAGCTCCTGAAAACAAAGTCAGGTATGCAGGTGGAAAAGTTTTACTGTGACCCACTAAGACACATGTTCACTGTGCATGTCAAGAGGAAGGTGTCAAGTAGTCTTATTGCAGTCAAAGAAATAGATTCACCCATAGCAAAGCAAATCTAGCACGCAGCTGTTTGGCCCCCGTCCTGGTCAGGGTTTTGCCCAGGCAACTAAACAACGGGCAGGAAACAACTGCCAGAGCAGCCCGGAGGGTGCTGACTCAGCACGTAAGTATCCACCTCGCTCTGACTCACAGCTCTTGCTTTCCCAAATAAATGGAAAAAGGCTGATAGCCACTTTCCACCACTCTAAACTGCCCATTGCCACGGCTTTGTTTCAGGATCCGCATTTGAACCAGCATCCACCCCAGGCTGAGTCGAACTGCACGCATAAAGAAATTTTAATCAGCATGCTTGCAAGCTGCCGGTGGTGGCTGATCTTTCCTGCCCTCCTTTTGATCAAAACCTCTTCTTTCCCTTCCTCTCACTCCACCAAGTCATTTGTGTGAGTCTGAAGTACATACTAATTCAAAGAAGGAACTCTCTCTAACTGCATGTTGAGAACTGATAATCAATGTCATCTTTAATTTTTCTTACATGGTTATCCCCTTTAATGGAGTGTGCTGCAGTACCTGAGAATAAATCTGCTTTGGGTTAAGCTAGAGATTGTTATTTATTTTTCTTTCAGATCAGAGATTAATATTGCTGTATGACCATTGGCACTAACCTCTTTTTCCATAGCAACACTAAAGAGAGCATAAACTATGAGTCATAATTTCTCTCTGGAGGACTTTTTTGTAATTATGATCATTCCACAGTTCCTAAAATATGTTAGCTGATATATAGCTCTGGTATAACGGCTTTGATTTTCCTTCATTTGAACACCAAGACAGAAAGAAGAGACCCACTATTTCTCTGGCTGGGCTAAACACTACACAAAGTATCAAACATCCATTATTCATTATAACTATGTGGCTCCTAAAAACTCCACAGCAATATTTTCGTCATAAAGGTGGAACTTGTTTTCAATAACCCTAAATAAGACTGACCTTCTAAAAGAAAACTTGTGTCCTTCCCAACATGCTTAGTAAATTGGGATCTGACAGCTGGAATTGATCCAAACTGGAAACTGTATTATACTGGGTGGCAGAAAGGTTGCACACTAGCATTACTCCTCTGCCAGTGAACAGCTTCAACACCTCCAACATTTCCTCTCCCACTAAACACAAGTGACCGTCCAATTTCAGTATTAACGGTGATACTCTTTACTCCCTTCAGTGAAAATCTGGCCTTGGGACAACTTGTCCCTGCAGATCCCTGGAATATCTCAGCAGATGATCACACCAGATCATCACAAGAGATTGCATGATTTTTTGTGTGTGTGTGGCTGTGTATTACATTTCTCTTACAACATAGTCTACTGAGTATTGGTGCCAAGCCCCCAGAAAACCTGTAGTGCCTGTTGCAGGAGAATTAGCAAATCCAAGGACACACACATTCAGTCAACAGTCATAATCCAAAATAGAGAGAGAGAATGAGCTCTCTCTGCACTGCTTTCCAGTGTGATCCCCAACAGCTAAACCAAGCCCAGACTGCACCAACAGAAAGGATACACGGTTCGCTCTCGCCTTGCCAGTATGAAACTGCACATACAGGCTCAGGCTTGTGCAGACACACAGTGAAAGAGCAGAACATCAACTAACATGGGATCAGTCATACTACAAACTTGTCCAGTCATCCCTAAAGGTTTGCAGAAAAAACCCTGAACCTTCAAATTGCTGAATGTAGGGAGCAAAAGGTCACTGTAACTCCCATGCCGTCAACTTCAGCGAGGAGACTCTGGTTCTGTCTCCTTTACTCCCTCCCATTAGGCCTAGGCTGGGTAGAAGTGCGGGTGATGTGAACGGTGATGGATACTGAGATTGTGTAAGACAGTGTTAGGAACAAACAGCACACAAGGAATGTCTACATGGCACACCTCGTATACATACTCATTTAGATCAAGCACCAAACACAGCCTAACTGCAGAAACACAACGCCATTCAAGCAAATTTGTCTTATTTCTCATCTACTTAGCTCCTGATGTCCTACACTATTCATTTAAAGGCAGTTTCAGCGTCTTTTCAGTATGCTGCCAACTACAGTTATATATACCCTTATATTACTTGTTCCTTCTGACATGCCTGTAGGCAAACGAGCCCCATGAGGGTGACAACATGAGCTGCATTAACCAGCCGCCTGGTCCCTGAATCATTACAACTCAACACAGCGCTGTGAGAGACATGGAAAAAAGGGGCAGTGAGAACGTCTGACTAGTGGCAAACAAATAATGAACACACAGAAGTTTGTCTGCATCTACAGAGTCAATTGTCACTTCCACACGATCACAGTGAAAGCTGCACACACTGTGTGACTTCTTCTAAATAACCTTCATTTCCCTTCAAGGTTTACCCTGTTACTGTTGACGATGGCTGGAGACGGAGAGTCAGAGATCAGGTTCTGACTGAAAATGTTAAGAGGTGACACGTCATGTAAGACCCGTGTAAATAGGTCCTAGGTAAATCTGAAAAGAAGGGTGTTTGTGTTGGCATGTTCAGGCATAAGCTCTTTAGAAGAATGACTGTGTCCTCTGCGTGCCACTGCACACCTCTCCAAAGGAAAAGCAAGCTGCAGGACATGGAAGTGTGCATTTCTGGGTTAGGCTGAGCAGCATGGAGATCTAAATTAAAACAAGATCACATCATGCAGTAGCTCTTAAACACCATGTATGACATAGATATGTAATGTATATAACATCCAGTTTCAAATAAGGCAAGAACCTGGAAATGTTTTAATGGATTTTGGAGTGTCTGTAAGTTCTTTTGCTAAAAAGCATAGGATCTTACAAATCTAATCCTAAAAAACAATTCATCGGGGTTTTTTTTAAATCAGTTCCCATTACTTCTTAATGATACAATAGTTGACATCCAGCTAGGAGTGGAGGGAGACATTAAGACAAGAAGTATATGGGAGGAGTTAAAAATAGGAAAATGTGGATAAGAAATGGATGTGCATGAGAGAAGGAATGTGTGAGGGAAAGAGTGAATAGGAAGGGTGGGGAACTGGAGGAAGGAGCTGAAAGGTTACTGAGAAACACTGGCAAAGTGCCCAGAACAAAGGCCTCAAAAGAAAGGACAGGACAGAACTAAGAGGCACCAACAAAAACTGTGGAAAAAGTTAAAACAAGAGTCAATAAGGTCTACAGCTCAAAAGGATGGAAATGAGAGTAGGGAATCAGAAGTTACTGTGCAAGAGCTGCCACGTAAGAGACAAAGTGACCAAAGAGATAGTGAGCAAAGAGCACAATATTTATCTTCTCTCTACATGCCAAAACTTATTGCAGAGGCAGTGCCCAGGTTTTACAGCTAGAAGTGACTTTTACTGTGCAATGTTACCAGTGCTTTTTGTTTTGCTTAGATTTTTTTGTTTGTTTGTTTTGTATGAGAAAAGTTCTTCAGAAATAGGTAAAAGTAACATCTTACACACAACAAAATAGCTCAGCCTGATTCTGCAGAAGCCCGTGATGGGAACAGAACCTTCCCAGGTCTGCAGCACAAGCTCGCAGATCACCACACATTTGCCATGTCTACCTGCTTCCAACCAGGCTTGGGGAAGAGAGTTCAGTGGGGGAAAGGGGAAGAGGAGAGATATGGCCAACAGCAGGATGGGGTCTGTCCAGACATTTAGCTAATTCCCCACTGAGCACAGACCTTCTGCAGACAAGGAGAAGGTAGGATCTGCTAGAAGCACTGAGGAACACACCTCCAACAGCTGGGTTTCACTGACAGATCACTGAATTCTAATCCTTCACTGCAACAGAGCCAGTGGGATTCCTTTGCTATTGCAAACAGGTTTTTGGGAAAGCAAACCCAGCTCTCCTCCTTCACCAGGCCTTACCCCCTTGCTTTGCCAAGAAGTCTGCTATATTAAGATATGAGGCAGCCATGCTGGCTGGACCATTTCTCCTTCATGCTTGGCCTCTCATGGGAGTTGCTCCATTCTCATGTATCTGCTGAGAAACAACTTGTTCTTTCTGGCTTTCCTCAGTTTCTTTATTTAGTGGTGCCTTTCTGCAACTTCACAGTGGAAGCCAGGTTCTGCTCTGACTCCAGAACAGACCTGCCCAAGTCCCCTTCTCACCATACATTTCTCAAAAGAGAAGCAGCTTTCCCCTGTTCCACTCCTAACATCTCCTAGGTTGTTTCTAGACATTTTCTTGTACTTTTCCAGAAACTCTCCAATTTTCTATATAACTCTGATAAAATGAAACCCTCTACTATGAATTCTTATTAGTGGCTGCAGATTAATAGATACTGGGTTTTTCATATCTACTGAACTTGGATCATTTTCTATGCAGAAGAGACAAAATGCTAATGAACTCTGGAGACAATAGAAGGAAAAACCTGGATTAGTGTTCTAATCTTTAAAAGGAAAAATCTCTCCTCACCTATTTGTTTGCTGCTGTCAAATTTCAGTGCCTGAAAAGAAAGCCTCCTTCTACAGAAGAGAGGAAGATGTATTGAGAGATACAAATGAGAGTGGAAACTCAAGAGCTACATGGCTTGCCATACAACCCTACAGTGTACAACTCTAAATACACTCATCTGTATGAGATACACCCATGTGTATACATGTCACTCATGTACCTCTATATGCAACACCTGCAAGGATTAATGTGCTAAAAAATATTTAGCATCCAAATCTCATTAACTGTGAGGACATCTGTGCACCTATCACTCATTCTATAAACTAATAGAGACAAAGTTCCTCAGAAGCTTTCCTCCTGATATTTCTTTAAGTGCCTATGCTATCACAGTATTCAGCATCCAGCCTCAAAACTAAACCATTTCAGACAGTCCCCTTTTGCATGATGTGACAGTAGTCAAAATCTATGCCAGCAATAAGAGACTAACAAAATCAGTGTTTATAGAAAATCAGGGACAAGAGAACTTGAATTGGTGCTTCTTGATCATATATGACCTACTCAAGCTGCAGCTCTAATAGGAGTAATTTCATATCACTGAGAGTGTTTCACTTTATAACCATTTCACAAAATCATTTTGCAAGCCTTTCACACAGAGTTTTGTGCAATATTTTTCAGGCAGAGACAACGTTCACACTGAGACAGACACAAGCTCTCTCTGCCCGTGCTTCAAGCCAACTGGAAGACATGTTAAATGTCAGATGTTGCCCCAAGCTAATATGCCACGTCTCTTACTAGCTCAAACGGGGCACTGCACTAACTACATCCATATGGTGCCTGGTCAGCTCAAAATGCAGACAGGGTGAGATCATCTCTGCCTGTACAATACTCTTGGGCAACACAGACAGAGAGCTTTCCCTGCATGAACAATGCAGTTGCAGGGGGTATTAATCTACTGTTGTTCCATTAATGCCTAATCTAACTCAAGTAATAGACTAAAATAAATCTTCGGACTATAATTAAAAATAAAACAAAAAATCTGGTAAATGTTTTACCTGTAATAAGTACTAAAGCCAGAGACAAAAATATGAACCCAGAACACAACTGATTTGCTTGTTATAGCAGAAAGCACAGCAAAAATCCCTCTCTGATGTCACCCTACTAGAGCAACCTGAAAGACTACTTTGATTCTATAAATCCAAATCATCACACTACAATACAGCACTTAGTGTCTGCCCTCAATTTCTTTGTACAAGGCTCAATATGAGAGTAAAGAAGAGATCAGCTAAACCCTGCAGGGGTTTTCTTCTTGTCTAAATCCTCTGGGAAAAGCAGCATGAAATATTGCCTGTGGACTCAGTAGCAAGGCATGTGCCTGCCCCTCCATGACACAGGGCCCCATCCACTGGGGCCCTGGGCAAAGCTCACAGTCACGTTTATCACCAGCAGCAGTTCTCCTGACATGGCTCTGCCACCCACATGACAACAGGGACTTGAGGAGAAAAGACTGGAAAGATGATTTTCTGACATTCCTGAGATCCACAGAATTCAAGAAACTTACACAGAATAATAACTTGATGTAGTTAATGATGAGACTTTAGCCTACTGCTGTATCCCGTGATGGAGACATTTTATTCTTTAAGATTATATATTATTCAGTGAGTTCTGTCATCTTTCTCCACATACTATTTTCACTCAATAGTGCAGCTGGCCAAATACTGCAAAAAAAGCGTTAGCTGAAAAAGTTATTTGTCAGGAAATAAGGTTTCCTCTTCTCCATCTAATGCATTCCAGCAAGTTCCAGCTACATTGCTTCCTCCCAGCATTTAATTTGACAAAGCATGTGGTGAGCCTGGCAAGAACCTGAAAACCTCAACTGTTCATGATTATCAGCATTAACAGTTGCTATTGTTCTTATCTCAATAGTTAAAGCTTGCCCTTAGTATGAAATGCTTTTTTCCTCACTACTAGAAATTTCTTTCTGCACAATAATCCTCTTTTCATAGCATCATGATATATTCAGATTTTCATATTCAGCTTTGAATGCTACATGAATACTGCCTGGTAAAGAAAAACATGCTACATTTAGTGTGTGTCTGTATATACATATACAGAGTTTCATTCTTAACCGTATTTAACACACTGATCATTTCCTGTTGTTTCTTTCCCCAGTTGCATTACTGTGGCTGCTGCCCTCTAAGTTTTTTGCTTTTATTTCCATCCATATTTCACTACCAGTACTACCATGATTTGCATCATCAGTGTTTTCCACAGACTTCTACTGACCTATGTTAAATTTTGCAGCCACCCAACTACAATTATTTTTTTTTATGGGTTGGTGATGGGGGAAGGTGGGGTTCTGACATCCACCAGCAATGACATCATGGAATCCTTTGTTTTACCTGTGATTTATTCACACTTATCCTGACCAGATACTAAGAATCCTCATGTTGCTGCTTGTCTTCAAATCTGACTGAGTTTGTATGTAATATAATCAGAAGTGCCATTTTCAGAAACAAAATCATCAGTGGTTAAACTCAGCAAGAGGTAGTCATGGGGAGATTAATTATACTTAGGTATATGTGGATATGCAGTTTTGGAATGAATGCACTGAAGCACGGTTGCTGTGTAAGCTCTGTCTATGCTGTGTAGCAGAGAAGAAGAGTGTGGACCAGACTCCCTTGCACAGCCAGGCTGGGATTGCAGAATTCTTCTTTGTAGGAATACAGAAACCCTGTTTGAACTTCTCCAAAAGACTGTCTCTTTAATACCGTCAGGGCTAAACACTTGACCTGAAAAGCCAGTTGATGGATTCAAATCAACTCCAGAATGCTTTGTATTTGATTAAAAGATCTCCCTCTTGCTATAACCTCCCCAAATACTTTAACTACATAAACTAGCTTTTAAGAGAACTTTCTCTGAACACAGATTGAATACACATCTGCAAGGCATTTCTTTGGATTCAAGGTAAAGTACCCAGATAGTGTTCTGAGGAGTATGATATACAATATCTTAATTCTCACTCAAACAGTTCCTGTTTATCTTCAGAGAGGACTAACTCAAATATTAGCTTTTGGATTTGATAAGGGCCACATTAAACAAACACTGATGCCTGCATCATAAAAAAGCTGGCTCTCAGCCAGATAAGTGGAGCTCTGCCTACAAGTTAAGTATTACTATATTCAGGCTGTGCTTGCAGTGGTATTTTCTCCTACTGCCTGCATTTTTTTCAGTAGCGCATAAGCATATCTAATAGAGTAGCTTACAGGGAGATTTCAATCACCCCCAGCACATGGCAAATGAGACATTTCTTAGGCCAGCTCAGCTGCACATACTACTCCCCTCCCTCCTGAGAACTCCAGTAAGAACTGCAGGTCTGAGACGCCACTTTGTTGCTCCATTATCAGTCAGTCATGAAAGGCACAACACTTTGTTTTCTATCCATGAGATAATGAATTACTTCTCTCTCTAAAACAAAGAGGCAGCAAAAGGAGGAACATGAATACTCATTTCCTTTTCCAGTCAACAACTGTCAAAAAATATGACAATTGGAAAAATCAATGTAAAGTTTGGTAACAGCTTGGCACTTTCAGTACTGCAAAAATTCTCACCTAATCAGCCTTATTAAAGCTGATTGGTTCCTTGAAATTAATGGTGCTTCCTGTGGACTACTCTGCTTCTCAGTATGAATTAGACAAGCAAAAAATCTCAGTGCTTTAGAAAGAAATTTTGAAGTAGATCTACAGTAACTCCCAAGGAGTTTCTTCTGATAAAAAAAAAATAAAAAATAAAAAAAAATAAAAAAGTAAAACCAAACTCAGCCAGCAAAATAAAACAGAGAAAAAAAGGTAAAAAAAGGTCACACTTAACAGAAAACGATGAAAGTTTCCACAGGCATTTACCAACTTCCTTACTCTGCACCATGCAAATGTTTAAACATACTCCCTACTAGATCTTCCAAAAGATAGCAAATAGTTCCCCCCTTGAAGATGACTTCCACATCTTCTCAAACCTGTGTTTTACTTCAGTATTTTCTGAAATCACAAGTACAGCCTAAAAATGCCCGAATTTGCCGCTGAAATGTGCCACTTTTGGATCTTGGCTTACAAACTCCTCTTTCCAGGACTCAGCTTTCTGCTGCTCACATCCTGAAGGAAAATGCTGAAAGGAGTTACACTACTCAGGTTGGCCATAAATAGCAACAGCTCTGACATTCATTCAGGAGCTAATGTATTTTTCCACAAACCTTGAGAAAAATACCAAACTTCAACCAGTCCCCGAGGAAACGTCCCCTTTCATCCCAGTCCTGCTCATAATCAATTCCCTTCACACAGGGCTCTGAACCATGACTGTGCTTCTCAGATACTACCACAATAAAGAGTAAATAGTGGAAACAACAACAGGTTTCCCTCGAGAGGATTGCATCCAGGCACTTGCCTCACAGCGATAAGCGAGCATCCAAACAATCAGAGGCACGGGCGGCGTCGCTCTCAGAACAGTTCCTGTGTTCCAGAGTCTCATGAGAGGTAAAGGAGATTTCCCTCTCTAGGGCCACTGTTAGGCACGCACACTTTCCTGAGCACTGGCTCACGGCCCACCCTGCCCTGCTCCTCAAACCATTCAAAGGAGAAAACGCCAGAATAGGGACAGCACAGCTCACTTGTGCACTGTTTGCCATGGATTAGTGTGCTCTTTCTCTAACCAGCCCCCCAGGTTCTACAGCACTGGCTGTAACTGACCCCTGCCACCTATGTGGGGAGCACTGAAATGGCTCCTTGCTGAGGAGGGTCAGCTCACAGGGAAAAGCCGCACCATTTCAGAAAAAAATAGCACTAGCTTAGAGCCTAAAGTAGTGAGAAAGAAAGGATGAGTACCGTCTTTTCCCCAGGCAGGCAAGTATCCATTAGAAAGCTATTTCCAAAGGTTTAGGCCAGACTGTGATACCTGCCAGGTGATATAAAGCCCCAAGCATCATCAGCAGATCCTGTTCCACAAGCAGGTAAATAAGCTTCCTACAGCTGAAGCAGCACAACACCCAGCTTTTGACTCCCATCTAGCAGAATCACCCAGGAAGCAAGACATACTTTGCTTAAGGGTGCAGAAGGCTTGTTCCCACAGGAGAGTTTCATTTCCTGCTTTGGGAAAAGTAAATAGGTTGATTATGTCTGCTACAGGCTCATAAATCCACATCAGCTGCTGCCTTAGGGACAGCCATTGCTCCTCTGGGTGATTTTCTTCCCCACTTACAGAAGATGAACAGCTGGTTACGTATATCACAGCTCTAGCAACACACTTACCCGTAGCCTTACGCCACTGAAGGAGCAGGTTTCTATCACTGACACCACACGAAAGCAAGAGGCTAAGCAGAAGCAACTTACTTTCTTTTGCACCAGCTTTTTCAGGTCAGAAGTCAAAATGGTAGTCAGAGCAAGCATTGGTAAGCTGGCTTCCCAAATTGAGCCAGAAGCAAACCAAAGAGAGCAAATTTTAAGCCTGCTTATGTGATTGTAATTTGTAAAATCATTGTAATTTGCACACACTGAAGACAGAGGGCTGCTGTAGAGACTGTGCCTCACAACATATGAGCTTCCCGTACGAGCTTCCCCACAAGGCTCCAGCGGCAGGGCCATGTCACACAGCCAGCGCTGCTGCTCAGGATGAACTGCACCCATGGTGCTGTGAACTTCACACTCCCCACGGCACATCACACCGTGTAACCCACCCCAATTCAGCCGCAGGTGTACCACCTTCAGGCAAGCAGCAGCAACCTGGGCACTGCGGTAAGTCACTGCCTGTGTTCAATCATCTGGATTCCACATCGTTCAGTGCAGCTTCTGACCCAAGGCTTTTGTCTCTAGGGTCAGCCTGAGCTTTAAGGAATCCAGTGTCAGCCCTTACAATAGAGACATACAGGCAAAAAGATTAATTATTAGCAAAAACAGGTCATCACAAAGCCCTGGGAACTACACAGCTCTGAATTTTTCTCCAACAACACACATAGCTCCACAGATACAAGACAGATGTACCCACTGAAGTCCGAGCACAACATGAATTAGGGTAATACTGGCATTTGATAACTTGGTGCTTATAAGAAGTTTTTTTAGACACACAGTTTTGGATGCATATGGCAAGTCTGCAAGGAACATAAAGTTGCTTTATACTGTGGCAGAAGTATTATCACACAAGTTCTCAACAGTCTGTTTTTCCTTTCATAGCTGGACGTGTCAAACAGACCACAGCCAGCAGATAAGAAATGCCTACAAAATCAAAGTGCAGATTACAGAGGCAGTGACAGCAGCTGAGAGAACCATCTACTGCAGCTATGAGACAGATCAAGGGAGCTGAGAAAAGCTAAGTGCAGTTTCAAACTTTGCATGACATTCAATCTATTACATAAATATATAGGGCATTACAAGGCTGCGAAAACACTGATTTTTCTTCCCTAGTTGTTAGTTTTCTTTCCTGGAATCTGTGACATCAGTTGTAGTCAGTGCTGCCATTCATGATGCCAAAAGGCATGAACATAGAGCAAAAATAATTCCTTCAGCTTAGAGGACAATGTTCATGTATCCATGTTTGTGAGAATGTATGCATCTGTTTTCAGCAAACTGTCACAGCAATATTAAAACCTAGAACTATTAATATGGTAGTGCTCTGTAATTCAAAGACATGCCTGACATATAAATCTTTTCCTCCAAAACACGCATTCCCTGAAACTAAAACAGGTACAACCATGGCAGAGTTTGCATATCCAGGAACAAATTTATGTCACGCAGAGTCAATGTAAGGAATGCAATAAACAGTGCATGGACAAGGCCTGCAATATTTTCTAATGCTTTAGTTACAAGTCAGCTCTTCACCAGGGGTACTGGCCAAACACTTTGCGTAAATGAAGTTATGCAATATGGAAGTGGTTCCTAGTGGAGACCCAAAAAAGGCCAGGAGATCATGAATTCCCCTACCTCATACAACACAAGGTTCTGTGTTGGGCAGCCTTTGCCCACACTGGTGAGCACCTGAAGCAGCAACATCTCCCATTGGATGAAGATCAGCATTTTTGGGTACTCTGTGGGCTTCAGGCAAGCAAAAATGCTACATCTATAGGAAAACCAAAGACAAGCTGTCTGGAAGCACATGGGCAGAAAGCAGTACCAGCTAGGGGAACTTAATTCCCTTCAATAATGTATTGCTTGTTAAGCCAATTGATTTGTGTTTGCAAGTGTAGAAAATTAGCTTATTAGGCATCAGGTAGTCTGGTTTAATTTTCCTGAATTTCCAGGTGGGAATTCCAACCAGCATTTAACGAGCAAACCCACTCAGTTTGAGCTGGGTCCACACAGCTGGATGCCAGCCAAATGCTGGCAGGGGCTTATCACATCTGTGACAATATCACCTGACAAACAATGCCCCATAACACCAGCTGACTTTGAAGAAACTTGTAACAGCCATTGAGATTTCTTAGCTGCTCCCCAGAAAGCAGAGCACAGAGCCTTGCTATTTTATCTTGCCTTTTTTCTACTTAGGGAGAAGAGTGCTCTGAATATGTATGGCAGAAATCAGATCATGCAATTTTTTATTTTAGTGTCAAAAAGACTATTTAATAAAAAAACTTAAAGACCATCTTCCTCTTCTTCAACAGTTTAGTCGTTCAGTCTCTAACAATCCCATCACTTGAAATTCACTGTTTCCAAAACATAGATTTCTTCCTGCTATGAGAACCACAACTCAAAGTGAAAATATCAAGTGAATGCAACTGTGTTCCAGACGTCAAAAAAGGAACACAATTAAGAGTAAACAAGCAAGATGTATATGTCATTTGTCCTTTCCTGAAAAAGAGTGGTACAATGCACTGAAGTCCATAACGCTCCTTACAGCACCTCTTCTTTCTGCATAACTTGAAATACTGCACTTTCAAGGACTGTATTTACTACTCACAATAAGCCAAATAAAATGGGTTGAAATTAAATTGCCAAACATAACAAAACACATCATTGCACCTTCAAACATCCACCCCATTTCCTGCTTCATCTTGGTATGGTTGCAGACACATTTATGCTGCAAGGATGAAACTAATACTACAATGCACAGACAGTACAAGAGCTAAGAAAAACATCCAGGGTGCTATTGAGTGTCAGTAGAAAATCTTATAGCACTTAAAGTATCCACCTATTTTTACCTGGAGTTCTGGTGATTAACAAAGCTGTGAATGTCAGATCCATCTAACTCACCCTGAAAGCACAGGAGAGGAACAGGTTCTTAGCACCACTTACTGAAACAATACAAAAGTAAGAATTATTATTCCTGCTGGTTCCACTATTGCACTTCAACTGAAAATCTGCCCTCCGATAACACAAAGGTGACTCAAGTGCCTCAGGAGAAGAAACAACTCACATTTTATACAGCTTAGCTTATATCATACCTTGCAAGATGAAAACTACTGGAAATCAACTTTGTACGCCTCATATACACAGGTGCCTTCTCCTCCCCTCCCCATGATAGAGTGAGAGGGTTATGAATATCAATTAAGATAAGAATATGGTACTAAATGCCTACCATGCCTCTCTCTGTACTATCAATGACCACATGCCCGCATAGCAAAGCATCAGGCCAAAGCAGGAGACAATGTCTGCTTCAGGAAAAAGTGTGTAGTTGGGAATTACCTTCCAGTGGAAAATATTTAACCAGATGGGAATGTTATTTATATGTGATGTGTCCCATTAGCGGCGACTAACATTTATGGTATGAAATATCTTCTTATTACAGCACTAGAGTTATGACATGCTTTTAATATTTAGTTGCACTTTTTTTTTTTTCCCTTCCCCAGCCTGTGCTTTCAAGTCATCTGTGCAAGAACCACTGAACTATTATGGTCTGGTGACCTGCTTAGCACGAAGCAAGGCGGCAGCCAGCAGATAAGGAAGGGAAGAGAGGTAGTCACAGGGACTGGAATTCGTCATTGTGTTATGATTCACCACTAATTTATGTGGGATGCTGCGTAGCACAGGCAAAAACCAAGGACGCATAGACGCATTTTCTTTTCTGCATATAGGTGGGGCTCAGTTCACAGGATTTCCCCTTCCTCTGCCGTTACCGATCTTCAAGGTTGCTTATCCGACATGGAAATGCTTTGGGAAAACCCACGTTTCACCCCGGCTAAGGGCAGGTCAGTGCTGCGCCCTCGGGGTAGCTCGGGCTGCCAACGCCTCAGGACAGCAATTTTTTGGACCTAAAAAAAAGATTAGCATGAGTCAGTATGTGCTCATATTTTCCTCACAACGGATCTTGTGCTTAAAACTACGCTACGTCCAGTGTATGTGCCCTTTTTTAGAGCAGTTATTGCACGCCCGCCAGCACGAAGCCCTGGCACGGCCATCCTGCGAGGCAGACAGCGCCCAGCTCCCACACCTGGCAACGCCCCTGGGCGGTCGCTCCTCGCCCAGCTCGGGGCCGGCCAGCACTGCCACCCCTCCCGCTGTGTCCCGGAGCGCGGCAGGGCTGCCCGTGCCGTGGCAGCGGGGGCGAAGGCGCGGCCGTGGCCGTGGGGCGGCGGGACCCGCGGGCAGCGCCGCCCCCTGGCGGTGCCGCGGACCGGGCCCTGCCGCCCTCCCCACATTGCCTTGTTAGGGTTTAGGGGCTCCACGAGTTTTAGTGTTCTCAGACCGAGCGGAAGGTTAACAAAGCCTGGGGAGGAGGATGCCCACTGATAGTGGACACAAAGAATGCTGAATTTACAGGTCGCCGGGACATTTGGCAGAACCCCCAAGATAAGGAAGGAACTGATAAAGCCACCTCAGTAATTGTGCTGAATCAGATCCAGCGGGTAACAGGTAATTCTGGCAGCAGGAGATAGTGACCACCAACTCACAGACCACTGACCCAAGAAAGCACCAACCCAAAAGAAGAGAAAGACCAAGCGTGAGGAATAATTAGGATGAAAACCAAGAGAATCATTAACCAATAGAAAATAGAATATTAATTAATAAGAGAACTAGGTAAGTTGTAGGCAATAAACACTGATGTTTTTGTTTGCTAAAATGTATAAACAGTGAAAAGTTTTGGTAGTCATCATGCTGGCTTTGTGGATTTGCCATCCACCACCCTTTCTGCCCAGAACTGTAAATAAATCAAATACCTCCATTCTGTGTGTGGATTGGCTTCTTTCATGCTGGGTGAAAGAACCTATTTGGGACAACACCTCCACACCTTGCTTAGTTGCATTGTCCAAGCTCTCTCCAACAACAGGATGCCCTGCAGGCTGGTGCAACCCCGAAGAGGGGCCAGGGTGGATCACCTGGCTGCCTCCTGCTCCAGATATCTTCCTCAGCCTTTCCTGTCTTGCTCAGGCTGCAGGCTGGCAAGGCAGAAGCCCACCTTACCATGGTGGGCACTAAGAGGGTTAAAACCACACAAAAAGTCTAAAAACAACTCTCCAGTGTCTGTCCATCCACATTTCCCTCATTAAACCTCCTGACAGTACACCCCTGCTGAGACAGCAGCTTTCAGAGCTGGTTCATTTTCTGGCTGTGCTTCAAATCCTGGTTGAAAGCAATTAAAGCTGCTGGTGTGGCGCTGAGCTCCCAAGGTCCAGCCCTTGTTTAGTAGGTCGAGGCTGGCGGGACAATGCCAAGAGCATGTCCAGGCAGCACGTCCATGCCTAGGAGTTGTGTGCAGACAGCCTGGCTAGGATGCAGTACAGGATTACACCTAAGGAACCAAGAGAAATAGTCTCGCCTATGCACTGGTGAAGATGAGCACGTATTCTTCTGTCTAAGCTTAGGTTGTCCAAATCCCATACAACTCAGAGGAAAATAAATGTGGAAAGAAAAATCCCTTCTGCCTGTTTCTTCCACCTTGTCCCATCCGTCGAGTTTGTCCCTGGTTTAATGGTACCAGATGGTAGGACTGGACAAAACTTGTGTGAGCATCCATGATCCTTTCATGCTTCCCTTCTTTTTAAAAAAGGAGCGATGATGTATATTTTGCCTTCAGCAAGGCTTTCTTTGCAGACATAATCATTAAAAAAAGAAGGATACGTGACCTACAGTGCAGAAGCAACTCAGTCCTCAGAGAGCAGTATCAGTGGTTCACTGTCAAATTGAAAGGGTATTTTCCATGATGATCTGTCCTGGGTGACTGGAACACTTTCATAAATAATCTGGATGATGGAAAAGAACATGCTTACTAATTCTGCAGATGACAAAAGCTTTAAGGAAGTTTGAAGACAGAGATAGAAGGAACATGACTTTTACAAAGCAGAAGAGCAAACAGTTTTAAAAATGTAACCCAGTTTGTAATCTAGTGAAAAAAAAATGCAGTGGCCTACACCTAGTAAAAATTTCATGTGTATGAAACAGGGAAGGGCAAGGCAGTGGCTCAACAAAGCTTCTGGGATATTTGTAAGAAATCATGAAATTAATATGTGTCAAAGTTATGTTGCTACAAAAAGATTTAAATCATAAAATGTAGTATCTGTAAGAAATCCCTATGGAGCAACAATAACAGCAAACCCAGCAGTCCTTAGACCTTGGCTGAAATACTGCATTTACAAAGCTACAGGCCAACTGGAGAGAGCCAAGAGTGTCAAAAGAACAGAAAGCACGACATGATGTATTTATCATAATTCTTTCAACCATCCTGTGCACAGAGAAGATTGAATGAAAACATAACTTGCTGTCAGATACGCAGAGGACTTTCCAAAACTAGGAAGGAATCATCTAAGTACTATATCCCTAAAGGAAGAGGGGAAAATAATGACTTCAGATGTCAGCAACAAGAGTTAAGTGAACATCAGTGAGGGGGTGCTCCTCAACAGAAGCTACCACAAAGCACTAGTGAGATTACCTGGGGAAGCTGAGGAGTCACTGTCATCAGATGCTGGTGAGAACCAGGAATGACATACCTGTAGCTGGATGAGGTGGTGGGACTAGACCCTCTGCAGCACTGAGCCTCCAGTTCCATTCCCTGGCAAGGGTGAGAGTGAGGATGGTGCTGTGTCAGCCTTCCCCAAGTCACACATCAACCACCCACTCAGTTTTTTGCTACCCTCTGCTTGCAGGAACAGAAAGAGCCAGTCAGTTTTACGAGGTTGACCAGTCCTCTGAACAGCACTGCTTAAAATGCCTCCCTCCCAAGGCTATAAACAATGTGAGCATAGGAAATGCAAAACTGGAGTTAAGTCTCTGACTCTCCACAGGAAATACAAAATTATATACTCTGACTTGAGGAATTTATGTGAATCCAGTCAAAACTTTCTGAAGTGGATGCCTCAGATCAGGCCATTAAGTCCCTACACAGAAGCCTAAATCAGTGGCCTCATTTTCAAACACGCACTGAGCACTCAGCAGCTCCTGTAGTGCCTAAGAGGAGACGGTGATTGCTTGTCACATCTGAGAACTCGTGCCACTTTGGCTCTAAAATGTGGACCTGAAAGCAATTTTCTATGCAATTTTTCACAGTCCTAATCCTGGTGTTTTGTGAACACTTTCCCTAGATTTTGTCTTCCTAGCCCATTATTTTCTTTGTAATGTAAAAATAAATATTTCACATTAAAGCAACTCCAAAGCTCTAACTTTGGAAATCTTCAATGGGTGCAGAACTTCAGGCTGAGAACTACAGCACACCGAAGATTTTACCATATCAAACACAGTTTGCACTCCCACATCCCCTCCTGCATTCATAATTCCATTCTGACTCACATTATTATCATATTCAGATGCCAGTCCTGCTTTGGAAATTTCATGGCTGCAGGCAGGGTTGTATCTCCCAATGCCCAGCACCCAACTTCAGTTAAGGTGTGTGGAATCATTATTGCCACAGCCAAGGAATTGGCTCTTCACCATTTGAATGCACCAGTTACTGCATCTGGACTCTTGGTTGCAAAAGCCTGGTGCAGAATCCTCAATAGCCTCTTTAATAAACAGAGGTGCAAAAAAGGAGCACAGTTCCAGCATCAAATGGAGAGATTTTGTCACTGTCACTCTGAAATAAATAATGTTGGGTTTTTTGGAGCTTAGAAACAGAATATTTATGCTGTATCTGTAAGAGAGACAAGATTACCTACACTTACAATAGAACAAGAAAAATCAATACTACTCCCAAACTGTGTATTTTATGCAAAGTGCATCAAACACACAATTTGGGGTATGCTTCAGAACAGAAATTCCCAACTTTTACAAAATTCATCCACAACAAACTGTGAGAATATATTTCAAGAATTTAGAGGAGAATGCACAGCCAATAGCAGATGCTTGAAACATTAATTAAAGTCAGAAATAAGGGAAAAGGACCCACTAAAAATCTTAATCTATTACACTATGGAGCAGATGTGTTGGGATCACTGTTCCCTAACTTCAGGTGTCTCTGCAAGGCAGGATTCTGCATGGGACAGTCACCCTTGGCTGGCACCATAGGCAGAGGAACATGCACCCGGTATCAAAGTCAGCTTACCCAGTGTAGCAGCATTCCCACAGCAGGGAAAGGAGAGCTCCTCTTTGTTTTAATGACTGGTTTACCTTGGGTTACCAGTCAGCTTCCTTTAGTCTATTGCATTTATCTCAGCTTGCTTATTCTAGAGGGTTGCAATTCATACAGTACCAAGTTTTCTCTCCTTTCTCTTCCCTCTTTCCTGTTCACAAACCTTGCAAACAGTTAAGAGATTTACAGGGAACTACACCCATGCCAGAGAAAAAGAACCCTCATCTGACATAAGGTCCTTGGATTTCAGCTATTTTAAATGAAGTACAAGTTGATTACTAATCCATATATAGTATATTAAATACACATTTCTTAAGAAAGCTTTATTTTGTGTGTGTTTATGCTGTCCTCCCATTTTCCCACATAGAAATCCAAATATCCTTGAACCATGCTGAAACTGGAAGCACAGCCAACAAGTACCTGCTGAGCCCTCTTGGGTCAAATGCAAACTATCAACAGCATCCCTCATTTCAGTAATTTCCCCCTCATCACTACTAAAGCACGAGATTTGTCTTATCTTCACAATGAAAATTTTACAACGAAAAAATTCCCTTCTAGTGGCTAAGTCACCCCAACGTGCAGCAGCTACAAATTTGGAAGCTGTTTCCCACTCTCACATTTGACATCTCCAGCTTCCCAGGATAAAGTCAAACATCACTCTGCAGTCCCAGCTGCTTAATCAGAGTGACTAGGAGATGGTGTCCCCACGCCTGAGTAGGACAGATGGAGAAATCCACGTGCCACCAGCACAGGGAACATGCAAGGTGGTGCATTTCCACGCATCTGCTCAAGCCATCCTGCACACCGCTGACATAACTCGCTTCTGCAGCATTTGAGAAGGCAACAACCCACAAAGACAGTTAAAAACCACCCAGTCTTATTGTCTTCTGAAAACAAATCAGCAACTGAAAACAAGCCAACAATGGAATCAACATCAACAGGTGCCTGAAGAGCTGAAGATGCAACACTTTGGCAGGATACTAACAATATTAACCTTACTTTGGGGTAGATTTATACATATTTGGAGAAGTGGCTTTGAATGCTTCATTTCTTGCCAAGGAAGCTTTTGCTACTGTCTTGTCTGAGGTTATAATTATTTGGGTTCAGAGAAAGAAGAACCTATAAGTGGGCTTCTTTCGTAAAAATTTGGTTGTATTTCAAGGTGAATAAATAAATCCTAAACCAATTATATCGATTAGCTACTCTAGTCAGAGATGTTCAGAACAATATAGGCAAAGCTAATACAGGTAGTAGTAAGACAAGACATTCGTGTTTACCCTTAAAAGCAAGTTCTTCATACTGAGCATCATCACCAAGGAGTTGCATCGAGCAGAAGGAGAGGGCTCATGGGCAACTCCAGCCTGATGTCAGGGATCAGTCCATGCAGAGCAGCCACCACACAGACCTCTTGAATATCTGCTGTCAGCCACAGGAGGGCAAAGCGAGTCCAACCAAACTAAAGGAACCACAGTAAAGCAGCCAAACCAAGGCAGGATCACACGTGCTACAGGGGAGAAGGTGTCAGGACCAACTAAAGGAAATACAAACTATTTCCAGACATCCTCCAGACAAAAGAGTTTTTTCCACTTGTCATTAGCAGAGGAGCCAGCTCAGGAGAGGAACGTCAGGCAGCGCGGAGAGGAGCAGTGTGGCAGGGCTGCTGGTCACCGGCAAAGGGTCTTGGGGACCTGACTCCCCTTGTGCAAGCCAAGTCCCAACTGGCAGCTCCCTGCACACCAGAAAATCAGGCCCAAAAAAACCCAATATCTGTCAAGTGGTTTGCCAATCAGGGCACTGAGCACTGATTTCAGAGTAAACTTATTTGGCCATCACAGACACAGCGGCTATTCATAATTCACCCTCAATCAAAAACAATTTTGTGATTTGAAAGAATACTTGTTTTTCATAAATGCTGGCATCTCTCCAGCAATCAGTGAACTCCCTGGCAGCCAGCCAGGCACATCCACTGGTGGCAGCAGTAATTCCTTCTCATCATAATGTTTATATGTGCATAGATCTGAGCCAGGTGAATTCACAATATGCAGTAGAACAGCAAATGTATCATATACAGCAAAGTGTTGAGAAGGTGACTCTGAATAATTTTTTGTCACTGGATGAAAGCATGATCCAAATACATAGTTCTGAAGGCTTTTGAGCTCCCAAATTTATTGCCATATTTCTGCTAGACCTCAGCCTTTTACTTTGTCCATAGACTTGCTTCAGTTTTCATTAAATAGATGATAAAGGTAACCAGCGTATGATTTGTTTTGTAACTCAGTTGAAAAGTTTTTAAACACTCTGGAATTTTTTTAAAAAGTAAATCTTGGGTTTTTTTCCTTAGAAAGATAAGGCAGATCATTCCCAGCTTTGCTGTAGACCCTGTGGGAAATAAAAGGTGCTTATTCTATGCACTTTTCATCCTAGCTTAGAGCTGGTTTTTATAGTTTTCTTTTTTCCCCCACTTGGACACATTCTCTTTTCTCACTATCAAAAAATCAGGTCTTAAAGGGAGGGGACCCAACAGAGCACAAAGGATGCTCAGTGTTTTAATTTATTCCTTGTGTGCTCACATCACACAAAGGAAAAATTACTTCAACACACAGGTGACCATGACCAGAAAGACACAAGGCTGCCTCCACCTTCACTGGTAGTGCACTTTAACCAAGGTGCACTCCTTTAAATGTGCATGTGTCAACAGCCACATCCAAAACAGCTTGGCTAAAAATCTATGTCTTCCACTCTAAGAAAAAACAATGTTTCAAATGTGAAAGTCATACAAAACAAAAAGACTTTTCAAAATGATCCTTTCACCCTGAGATGTATCCCAAAGAGGCAAATCCAGAGGAAAACATTTTCTCATGTCACCTTAAGCATGGGGCCAGCTGAGAACAGTTGCCAATGGCAGATCAATATTATCACCCTGTTTTCTTCCAAAGAAATCTTGGCCTCTAAAGCCAAAAAGCTTTAAAATGAGGGGTTATATATATTTTTCTTTTTTAGGCCAGTTGCACCACCCTGATAAACACCCTCATGCTTTCGGGCCAATTTTATTTAATGAAAACAGTCTGATCACAAGACTGGAAGGTTGAGCACTAAGGAAAATACTGCTGGTCATGAGACTCCCTTGCAAGAGAACAGAGGTGATATTGTGAAGTGCAGAGGTCCTTAAACATAGAGCCTGTGCTTTCTATCTCTGCCATTTGCCTGTTTGTGCAGGAAGCATGTGCCTTGTTTCTCCCCTTGGGGTGGCAGGCACTTGAGCTTTGCATCTGAGAACTGAATTTGCAATTTCCAGGTATATTTCAAAAGGAATTTGAAAGATCCTCTGTTTGTCTGCAGGTATTTCAATCCCATCACTCGGGCAGGAACTGAACAGCTGCTACATTAAAGGGAAAGCCCACGCGTCAGAAGCAGAAAAGAGGAAGATGTTACAAGCAGACCTGAGCAAAAGGCAGCTTATGATTTAGTCATGAGAATGTAATTAGGGGTGTAAGAGCACTGGAATACCCTAGAAGATACTTTCTTTGAGGCCTCCACCTTGGGAAGGGAAGAGGCTCTGCTGTAAATGTGTGCAGGATACATGTCACCTCTTCTTCGTCACAGATCCCTTCCAGGGCTCCTACAAGAAGATGGGCTGAAGTAGGACCTCATGAAGGAAATTGGTGCCACCATGCTTGTGCCAAATTAAATCTGGAGAACAGTTAAAGTAATAGGGAAGATTGACCTTTACAACACATGAGAAAAGGTATTGAACCTGCAGTAGCCTCTCCTGATACATTCGGATCTGCGATTAAATTGCCCCAGTTACATCTTCCCAGGCGAAGATTTTTAGCTCACAGTTCAGTGGGGCTGCAGACAGGCACGAGAAACGCCTAAGGCAAGAATGGAAAGAATGGATGAGGCAGCAGCTGAAGAACCAGGGAAGTGCTACTGGACTGTGGGGTGCAAGAACGTGCACGCAGGCGGAACAAAAGAGCCTTATTTCAAAATGATGGGAGGGCCAGGAACGGCAGTCAGAGATAACAGGAGTCAGCAGGGGAAGGAGCTCGGGTCAGACAGAAGCAGGGGGACTTTGGCATTGGAAAGTTTAAGTGACAAAGAGAGATAGTGGGGGTTAGCAGATCCAGGAAAAGAAGGGGAAGTCAGAGTCTCTTTATACAAGGCTGTTTTGAGGAAGGTCAAGTTCTTTGCATTTGGTGGGCGGAGGGGGATGGATAAGATATATCTTTTAAAATCCTTGAGCTGCATTTCAGTCTTTTGTGTTAACTTGGGTTGAGTTAATTCACTATTTGCATATAATCAGTTTTTGCTGCTAGGTGGTCATATTTGCCATTTTGAGTCTAATTAATCATTAAGGCACCTAGAGCCTGTGTACCGACATTTGAGAAATTCAATATATAAAGGCAAGCCTGCTTTGGTTTGTGTCTTTGTTGAAAACAGGCTTGCCTGACAGGGACAGATCTGACACCGCCCTAATGCTGCACACTTATAACCTTCAAACCTTGACAATCTGGTGTCTTTATAAGAATTTCATGTGTGCACTTCTAAGTCAAACTGTAGACTCAGAATATCTTCACTGAAACATCTCATCTATTTGGTGGAGAAAAAGGCTTTAAAAAGCCAAATACACCACAAAGGGTGTGAGGCAGTAAAAATACTTTCCTGTCTGTACATGCTTAACCAAGGAGCCTACGATAGGTGCTTTCCCAGCCAGTCATAGAATGTGAGATGGGCCTCTCCAGAGAAGGATTCAGCATCAGGGTCAGTTTTCTGAATTTTTAGGACAGCAAACAGACTCTGGGGAATGGTACAACTCAGGGACTGACATCAGGGTAGAAAGCCTGCAGGCATGGGTTCAGTTCTGCCCATTTTTACATGGAGAAAAATGTAGTGTCTGCTAAAGCGAGGTGTTCCCGAGGGGACAGGATGCAGTCAGTACAAGGTGGAGGAGGTGTCTCAAACCCAGCTGGACCCAGCTCAGCAGAAACCTTGAGGACATACCTCACAAAACCTTTCCCAAACTTTGGGCAAGTCATGAAGCATCTTGAATAAACACTCATTCGTCATCTAAGCAGACAACAGGAAGTAAAAGGGTAACATTTGTAACAGAGAGGTCTGTGAATATCAAAATTCACAATAAAAAACTCAGTTCTTCCTGAATGAATCAGACAGAGGAAATGAGGCACATTTCTTTTTAACTCTGATTTACTAGAGCTGCACTCTGCATTTTTGCTATTACTATTAAAGTAATAGTTTTGATTGACAGTTCATTTTTAATTAGCCAGATCAACCAAGGCACAACATCAGCATTTCTGAAAGCATCTGAAAAAGCAGCCTACTTCTGCAAGAAAATCCTATTTCCATTTGAAGATTAAAGGTTCTAGACAGCAGCAATATGTTTCTATCTGCCATTTCAAAAGGAAGACTTGAAAACATCACGCTGTAGCACATGAGAGATTAAAAGATATGGGGAGTTATCTCACAACCAATCCTGCTTCTCATAGGTCTTTATTCCTTAATCCTGTCCAGCAACAGCCTTTAACAAGAACAGTATAACTGCATTAATCAAGGATTATTAGCAAGAGATCTTAATGCAGCATTTTCACCCACCCATCTCAGATGCATTCCGTGTTTTGCCAGGGAATGCCATCATCCCTGAATTCAGCAACGAGAGAATCACACACCACTAAGTGAAGTGACCCCTCCTGCTTGGTGAAGCGGGTCATGTGGTGGGCCAAGAGCAGGACCTGTCCAGACAGCAGAGGAGCTGGGCACAAGAGCAAGGTCTGCTCCTGGCCTACAACACCACCACTTTTTCCTGCGGCTCGACTTGAATAGCAGCAGGAGAAAGCTGTCATCCCATTCAAAACTGCTGCTGGGAGGAGGAGGGAGGGAATGAATGACAGAGATACTAAAGCATTATCTACCTTAACTTTGCTCTTCCATCCTATCCAGAAAAGGCCTTGATTAATTCACAAATGTAGCAAAGCGACAACGTAGCAGAAAAGCTGCCTGAACCCCATTATCTCCAGTGCTTCTATCACCAGGAGTGTCTTGCTGTTTGAGACATTTTTAACCAAACAACATTTTCCTGAAGCATACTGCTCTTCCAGAAAACCTTTCTGCTAGCAGATATACTGCTTTCAATTAAAACTACTTGGGAAAGCAGGCAGGGAGGCACACACACGTACCATGAGTTTTGCAAATCAGTGCCACAGTGACTGAAGGGTACCTGAGTGTCCTAGTAGTTGCATCTAATGTTCTTACACATCAGGACAAGCAGAAGCAAAATGTGCACTGCGTTGAGAACACACCCAGCTATTTTTGTACCCAAGCCAGATGTTTTCATTTTTGATGAAAACAGTCCAAAAGAATTTTTTTGCTTGTTTCAATGTGAAACAGACAGAGTCAAAAACCTGGAAAGCCACAGAAAAGAGAAATCATCATTCCCTGGACAGCTGTGACAGGGTTGACTGCCAGCTACAGTGGAAACAAACCCTTTTGGAAAATATTCCTGCAGCTAGACTGCACCACTTACATTTCTCTCTCCTCAACCTCATAGTGTCCTTACATTAAGCACTGGGGGACCTGAGCATTATTTTTTTCTGCTGTTGGGTGGACCTGCAAACAGCTATCCATAGAGATCTATTTTAAAGAAAAAGCTTAGCCAAATATTTCCACGTAATAAATTTAGACTCCACAACCTCAAAGTTAACCACTGGAAGCACTAGGACAGATTTCCTCTGGCAGTGGAAGTCCTGATAGCCTCCTGCTCCTGCACACCACTAACTCTGCCTCTCTGATTTATACCAGGTTTCCCAGACCTGCAACACAACCATTTGCAAACCTTACAGGACACGTTTACACTCTGATTGGCAAACTATGCAATTGAACATTCAGCGTGCAAGGACTTGTTAGACACCCGGCTTTGGTTTAAATCCTCTTTTTTCTTTATTTTTAGCAGCCATAGCTGCTTTAGCTGACACCAGGGGCTTTGTCACTTCTGCTCAACATCAGCGAGGTTTTCACTTTCCATCATAACCACTTAATGGCATGCAGAACATGGAGACTAACGGTGTTAATTGCTTTGCTGTTCTCCATCCCCGTGCAGCCTTTGTTCTCCAGGAGCTCATTCTGAGCAAGTAGGCTCGCCCCTCCCAGCTGCAGTAGTTGGGCTTCAGCGAGGAGCCACTGGCAGCAAACCTGGGGCTCTCCCTGACATGGTCATTACCCTCGGGGGTTCACAGGCAAGGCCTATCTAAATGCCACCTCCCAGGCACAGCCCTGAGTGCCCCTGGAAGCGATGCACACAACACAGCACAGTTTTAGTAGTGGCCAGGCTACTTAGAGGGGTTACATTTAAGACTCAGCCTTTCCTTACAGCTGGCAGCGTTCAGCTTTGCCTTCTCCGATCCCACTAGCCTAACAGGCAAACTGCAATCTTTGAAAAGCTGCTCCAGATTTCCAGGAACTGTAGCAAACTTGCACCACCTATCGACACGACAGAGCCATTGGTTTGGGGCCAGAAACCCATCACAGCAATCCAGCAGTGCTTCATCATACTGATCATTGTACTCCCAGCATCCTACATTATAATGGGCCTCAAAAAAGAAGCGCTGTTTGGCACACACCAGAGTGCAGCGGACTCGACTGTTCATCTTCTGCCCTCCACACCCATCCCCCTGCAGTGGGTAACCCTGAAGGCCCCCGGGCTGCCCGAGGTGTGCTGTTGCCCCTTTGTAAATTGCAGAGGTGTGCTGTTGCCCCTTTGTGAATTGCAGAGCAGGTCCTGTGCCTCCTCATCTCTGGCTCAGGCATTACTGGATTCCTTGTCACAAAGAGCCCTGGCCACAGAGAATTTCCCCCACCTGAAATTAACTTTCTTTCTCCTTTCCATTTATTTCAAGAACTCAAAGACAACAACTTCTCCAATTTAATTTATTCTTACTGCATAGGAAACTCTCAGCTTACCCCCTACCCTACCGATCCTGCAGGGAAAGGATGCCCATCCCTTGTGCAGGTTGCAGACACCCCCAGCACCTCAACACACCCCTGAGCCTTTCCTGCACCGTTCACAGCAGGCACCAAGACATTGCTATCATCAGAAATACTACATTATATAAAATTTTCTCCCAGTGTCACCTGTCCTCCGGTGCAGCAGAGAGCTACAGACACCTTGGGAGGCTGTCCCACATGGTGACATCTGCGGTGACTTCTTTGAATATCAGTCACAGCTGTGAGTGCTGAACACGGCAGAGAGTCAGCACCATGCCTGCCAGTGACCAAAGGATGCTATTTCTTCCTCACCTCTGACCACCACTCCCTGCCCTCAGCTCATGGTCTCTGCAGAGGAGGCTCCTCAGTGACCTGACAACACAGCAGCCTCTCAAAGCACAGGGCTGGCGTGACCAAGACAGATATCAGCCCTGCCCAGGGCACAGAAGCTGGGAAGCTTTTCTTTTGCTTTTCCCTGGTGTGGGAAAGGACATGTCAAACACTCTCAGGAAAAAAAAAAAAAAACAAACCAAAACAAAAACAAAAAACCTCCAAAGGAATACAGGGTTTCTGGCTAGGCTCTTCCCAGACAATTTAGCTGCTATTCAGCGTGCCCCACGTTTTGACCACAGAAATGGTGTATTAATTCCCCTGTAATGCACTGAGTTTCCTGCTGTGGGTATTGTGGATTTGCTTCATATTATAACAATTTTAACTCACAGGCTTCAGCATTACCAGCACACATTACACTTCTACTCCTTTAAAGCTCTGTACCTGCTGGGGAAAGCTGGTTTTATTTCCATTTTCCCCATTGTGCCTGGCCCATGCTCCACTTCCTACCTGCTCTGAATTCTTTTCCAATAATCAAATCAAGGCAATGGTGTCAGCATTTTTAGATGAGGTCCAGATATATCTATGACCCTCGGGGCTTAATTTCATCTTACTCATAAGAGGAACACAGGGGGAAGAGCTACCACATGAACACTCAGGATTTGAACAGCAGCTCCCATTCTTCGTCATGAATTCATTTCTCAGACACATACATTAAGTTACATCAATTCCTCTGCAGATAAAGAAACAGGCAATACCAACCAGATGAGAATTTGTCCAAAACCAATAAAATGCATGGTGCAGTGGGCAAAGACAATCTGCTCTTTGCTCCTTTTGGTGGTGGCAAACAGAGAGGAGGTGTGATGGTGCCTTTTCATAAATGCTTCAGTGGCTTCAACTCAGTTACCTCAATCTCAGAAATTCTACTTTTTAGGACATTTTGATGCTTAGCAATTAGGTGGAACTTCCTTTCCTGACTGAAATAACAGACAAATCCTTCCAGGACAGTAAGCACCTGGGGGAAAAAACATTGACTTGGGAAAATTCGGGAGCTTGGATTTCAAAGTTTAAGTTTGAATTTTATTAAGGTGTAAAACTGCTTCAAACCTGTATCAATTAGGAGGTAGTTTCCTGGAGAAATCCAGAAGTACAATCCAGTTCTAGTCAGCACAATGTCCAGTTGCCTTTAATGGCCTTTAATATAACAGAGACTATTTCAGTGTTTATGTTACACTGATTATCACAATAAACTACAATACAAGGGATGCAAAATTTGGAAACTACTTTTTCTGGCAGTTTTCAAATACAGATGAAGAAACACTCCTTCACAACAGAGATTGTTCAAATAAATGAATAAATAAATTATTAAATAAAAAGCTATTTCAACCTTGCTGGCCTGATCTACTACGATCCATCAAATCTTCGAGAGACCTCAAGCAGCTTACTTGTGTGTTTTATATATTTACACCACAGGCATATTAGTCAGCACTTGGAAGAGAAATTGGTGGCATTCAGAAGCAAATTTCTTTCTTTTTGCAAAAGATTCAGTTCCCTACCAGCTTTGATGCTCAGTTTTACCTAGCACAGCATCTGCCAAATGACAGCAATCTCCAAGCACAGGTAAGAACCTCATGCCAAGACAATACAGTAGTTATTTCTTCAGCAGTTTTGAACAAACATGTCTTAGCTTTTCAACATATTTATTAACATTACTGTCATGGTTTGTTTTTGTGCCTTTAAAACTAAGTTGGAAAATTTGTTTCTTTTCCCCCTCTCTCGTGGGGG
>JAWWES010000171.1:30765649-30776295 GCA_035583135.1 Lophotriccus pileatus
GGGGGAGGAGTTTTGGGTCTCCCCTGTGGTTTGGTCTCAACAAAACACTTGTGTCCCACTCAAACGTAGACAATTACTCAGTCCATTACCCTGCATGAGCTCCACAACTTAAAAGGTCTGTCAGATTTGAGGTATTTTTTGTCCAAGTCTCTTTTTTATATTTGGAAAAAATTACACTGATTTCTTTCTTTATATATCAGTAGTTAATTGCAGAATAACTTACTGTAGCCTAGAAAACAGTATTATCATTGTTGACTGTTTCTTGAATGTTCCTTGCCCAGGTCACCACCTTGACTGGGATAAAGCAAGCACTAAAGAACTGCAGTGATCCAGAAAGTGCTTGCCAACTCACATGAGGGTCAGATTCTCATCTTTATTATAATATTGTTTCTTTATAAAAATCATGTATGAGACAAGTCTTTTGATATTCAATAACCTGTTTACGGGAAATGACTTTACACAAAACATCAGATGACTTGACAGCAGATTGAATTTAAAATATGATTTTTTAAAATTGCTTATGAAATTCATATTGCTTTAAATATAAATTAGCGAGAGTGCCAGAAGGGATTAATGTATTTCACTTTTTGACTGCAGATAATTTAAATGTACAGTTTTACCTACATTATCTATATTCACTGTACTTTCATATTAAAGGATGAAGGAGCTTTCTTAGCTGCCTGGTCACACAGACCTCCTGGGAATGTCAGGAGGTGAAGGGATGAAAGAGGCCTTTGGACAGGCACAGTGCCAAATCAAACCTGGATTTCCTGGATCTGCAGAGTCCCAAGAGAAAAGCAACAACTGCAGGAGATGAGGGGTATCATTTTGCTTTTGCAGCCAGATTGTCACCTTGGTTCCAAGAACATTAGCTGCACTGCTGTGATGCCCCACCCTTGGGAAGGGAGCACTCAAGATTTGTGGGTGCTTGTGATCGAAAAGAATGACAGAAGTCAGAGGGTCTATTACACACTTGGCATGGAAAATTCCACACTTGGCATGAAAAACAGTACAATAGTCCCTGACCTCCTATATAAGCACATGGCAGCGGGCTTTGGATAAAGGGATAGGATGAAAGGGAAAGAGAGACATTAATTAAAGAGGGGGAGAGAGAAAGAAAGGAAGAGAGAAATAGAGATCACCAGCCCTGGCTCCAGCACTGATCCAGCTAGTGGAGTGTCCGGAGCCTTGGGATACCTTCTTATAGACAGGCCCTTCCTGCCCTGGAGATTAGTTTCTTACTTTTTGTGCAAATTAGTTGTCATGCACAGTCTGTTCGTCTAGGTAACAAGTCAGAGGGCTTTTGGGGACTTTGGTGGTTTTGATCCCCTCTACAGTCCACACTCACTTCTTGAACTTGTTCCTGAACTTGCACTGGACTGTGTTGTGTTTATCTCCAGAAGCCAGAACAAGGATGTTTGTCCCGGGAAAAGTGCTGCCCTACCTCCACATCTCTCCTCTCTAGCCATATCCTGTTCTTTCTCACAGTGTTATTACCAACAACTCTTGGCTGTTATGACCAACAATCCTTTGTTGGCTCCCACAGCTATCTGGCTATCGGTGTCTGAACATACACATTAGCCTCTTATCTTCTGGGCTGCTGCAACCTCTGAACATGCATGAATCCAAATTAAAAGTGAAACTATACCCTTATATCCTCTGACCAATGTTCACGCTATGGCAGTATCCCTCACTTAAAGCAGTACTGTATTTATTCATAATAAACACAATATTCACAGGGCAAATTCCAAATCTATTAATTATATTATTCAAAAGTAAATCCTTCCCACAGCTTTAAATAGAGTCAATACTCTTTATTTTCTGCCCACAAATACTCTGCATTTTAAAGATTTGCTGTCTGCTACTCCAAAGTGAAGCTGAAGAGATACATGCAAATTATTCTGAAAGGCCTCTGCGTTCCTAAGAGGAAATGTGCTCAAATGCAAAATCTTACGGTCATTAACAAATTCATACAAGAATAAACTGGATCATACTACTGTGATAGACACCTAGAATAGATGAACAGGCTTGCATAAAACTATATCCAAAATTTCACTTAATATTTGAATTCAGCCTCTGACACGAGAAATAACTATCCCACTGGTGCCTTACTTCCCATGCACACAATCAAATGCCGCTGGACTTCTTATTTTTGCCGTGGAAGCCAACACGATCAACCAAGAATCAACCTAATTTGTCTCCACAGCCAGAACACACATCCTTGAGACAGTCTTCGAAACCCCAGTACCTGCACAGCTGTGTGCTATCTACACATCAGCTCTTGTTTCACTCTAAGTACAAAATATTTAAAGACACAGTAAAGTGCCACAGATGTACAAAGTTTAAGAGTGCTTCAATAGAGAGTGACAACTAAAATAAATCCCTCTGCATAAAATCAGCTCCGTGTATTTTTCCACCCTGTATCAAATTACAGCATCCCCAAATTATGTTAAGAGAAGCCCTGTTTAAAATGTGAGGTGCTGTATTTCATCAACTATCTGAGATGACTCAGGATTACAAGTACTGAAATAAAATGAACATCCTGTTCCAGTTTCTTTAACTAAATTTTCTCCCTCAAATAGCATCAACAAGTGACTCAGTACAATGTCATAACAAACAGTACTTGTGCTGCAGCAATGTACTTGGCAAACAGCAGCTCTCAGAAATAAATCAGTCACATTTTACTGTAGTTGCTAATAAAAAGATCTTCATTTTATCTTGGAGGAGAAAAAAAAGGAAAATAATGTATAATAACCAGATGGCAAGTAAACAAGTTATTTCCATAATAGTAGGAAAACTATTTGTTTGCATTTGGATGAACCCATAAATGATGATTAGGACTAAATTCGGCTCCAAGTTGTGACACCAATTTTATAGTGAGAATATATCACTCTTCAGTCTCAGTCTCACTGAGACCAGCAAAAGGGACATCCTTCTCTCTCTCAGATTTTGGTTGAAGCATCCCAAGCACTAATGCCAGCTAGAGAAGGGGAAAAAGTGGTTTATGGCACAGCGGGACCAGCCTGCTTTAGATCAGAGTCACTTGCACAGTGAATTAACAGCATTTGGGGCTGTACAGAAACTGTACCAGCACACTATTCCAGAGGGTTCTGATGCACTAGATCAATATAGCACGTCTCTCCCAGACACCCAGCCTCCAAGCAGTGACTTTATTGTCACATCACTACTAACAAAGCATCAATATCACTGCACTACTGTGCACTGCAAGCTTCTTACATTTGGGAATCCTAATAAAACACTGAAAGCCTCCTTTCAAACAGCAGTCTTTACTCCTGAGCAGTCAGCCAAGTTACCACACATTACATTTTGCTTTATACAAACACAACCTATGTCACTACAGTACCCAGTTCTTGGTAAATAATGCTGGATGGAAGGACATGCCATTTGGAGAATCCACTTATTTCTATCAAACAAAAATCTCATTAAAAACTCCTTCTCACCTGTAGCTAGCTCAATAATTAGGTGCAGTTAGTTATAATTCAGAGATTACACGGGATAATAGCATGCTCTAATATGGAAAAATTAGGTTTGGCTTTTGAACATGTGGGTTTGTGGAAATTTCCTTACAGAGGCCACTCTCTTCCAAATATCAACGTAGTCATTTTGAAGTTTTGTTTTTGAGCAGTGGGAGCCCCAGGACATCTGTGCTGCCCCGGCTCAGGAGAGTGGCTACAGACCTTCATGAGAGACCAGAGCACCTGCTGAGGCAGGCCTTTAAGAGCAGACAGGTGAGACCCGGGAAGCCAGCACTGTTTGGCAAATTATGGTCAGAGGGTTCATTTTCTCATCAAGGGTGCTGCAAGCAAGCATCAGAGCTATGACTGGATCAGCAGAGGTGAAGGTTTCTTTTCTTGCTGCAGACCAGAAGAATAAATAAAACATTAGCTTGTGTGTGCCTTCTCTACAGACCTTAATAACCTCCCTGTGAACCCCTCACTGGCAATCTTTAGCTGCCTGCTTGCCTATCAGTTCATCTTCCTGATCTGTATGTTGGGGTTAGCCCAGTCATATACACAAAATTCAAGCAACAGACAAAATAACCTATTTCGCCCTGACAAGCAACATCAGTTTGGCTTCCCCATTTGACCTGCTAATTTTCTGCTAGATTTTTCAGCGTTAGAGTTTCACCACATGAGACAGACTGCACAACAGCCTCCCTCAAAAACTGAACAGGCACCAGGGCATTGGATTTCACTGCAAAACAAACACAAAAGTACTGACGACGCAAAGCGAGCACAGATTTTGGGGATGGTGATGGCATGTTTGAAGGTTTCAGTGGATGAGGTTGCTTGTAGTAACCTCTCCTACGTGCCAGTGAAAGGCATATTGCCCCCTCACCTCCTAGATTCACAACATTTATTTTTTTTAACATCTAAAATCATGTGGTGGTATTTCAGACATTCCCAGGGTTAAGCACTCAGCTTTCAACCTTTTTTTTTCCACTTAAGAAACAAAGTTGTAGTCTTCCAAATAGTTTTACAGTGACTTCATATTTAACTTGCCACCCAGCAAGTCAGAGCGGTTTCGGTCATCCCACTTACTCACGTGGGGGAAATATGACCAAAGCAAAGGCAGTATTTGTCTTTCTTAAACTACAAAAAAGTTAGTTGTATTGGCTCAAAAGATTTATTTCAAACCCTCACAAATTCATGATATGGAACTATCCACAGAAACATGAACACGCACCAAGCAATTTCTTCTACCATGCTACCAAAGTTAGATATTTTCTTAAGCAACTGTAGAAAGTCAGATGCACGGAAACAACTGTACCTTTATCTTGTAAAACTAAACATTTTTCTGTTGGAAAGAAAGAAATACTGGTTTTAACGTAGATCTGTTATGAAAAATGACACAGCTCTTGCTCATTCACTTACCCCACTGCTGTCATAGTCTCCAAGAGCTACAAATTCAGGCTCTGTCTTGGAACGTTCAGATTTTGTTTGTCTCTTGAATGGGATCCCCCATGAAGTGGGGATTGCTGCCAGGGCAGTTAGCATGCTGGGATGCCACTGTATCGCCCAAGACTTTCATATCAAATGCACCATCCAACTTTTTCATAGTTCTCATCTTTCAAGCCATCCTAGAGCGGTATTTGAGGTTCTAAATGCTGCTGTCAGCCCAGCATGCTATTTCTGAGCTTTCAACAACCCGTCCACCCCTGGGAGAGCCCAGGAACAGCTCCCTGCTCTGCCGAAAAGTCATGTTTTAATGAGGTTCTTCAACAGTTCCTTATGCCACTGCTGAGTAGATTTAAAAAAAGATCACCTGAGATTAATTACAGTAATAATTATGAGCTGACCTTCTCGCAGATAAGCCAGATATCTTGCCTTTTGTAAGGGTCCATCTCACAGGTGCAGAATGCCGTAGTTCTTCATGGTAAATTACTCTTTACCCATTTACAGCGGTGCAATTTGCCTTATTTTATAAATCACTGCCTCAAAACAAGATCAAAACAACCCAAACCACTCTTATTTTCCATTTGCAAGACTCAGTGCTTTTTCAGAAAGCAGAAAAATATTTATTTCCATGGTAGAGGGAGAGCAGACTTTTTTTTTCTCCAGTATTAATCACTCCTGTACTTGCATCCAGAGATACAAATCTAGATGCTAGAGATAACCAGGAGAGACAAAACTTAACAACTCCAGATTTAATTATTTTATAGCACGGATTAGAAAAAGAACCTGGAGTTAAAACAAGATATCAACATCCTCACTTCCCAGCAGAGCCTCCAGGTGCCCTGGGCAGGTTGAGGAGGAGGAACAGCAGGCAACCGGACCCACTGCCTCCTTTGCCCTGGCCACACGCTGCCTTTGCTCCATGGGGCCTTGGCATACCATGTAAACATCTAAAACTTTCTAAATATCCAGCAGCAGAGCATTATGTGGTTTTCTGGATAGCAAACAGCCACTAGCATGAGCTGCAAGTCCAGCGGCCACTCCTCCTCCCACCTCCCTATCTATCACTTCCCTCAAAAATTGGTGTAGCAATAGGTATTTCCAAAACCAGCCAGCCTGGTGAGACAGGCTCTGTGCTTCAGTATTCAGAAACAGCTCAGTCTTGGTTTAAGCAGATATTTTGTTGTTGGTTCAGCTCTTTTCCCCCACATTTTGGCATCTCATTGAAATGGGCTTTACTAAGCATTTACATAGTAGAGCTGTAAAGAAACCAGCTGGTGAATTTAAAAGAGTACAGTCCTTGCAGCTTTCCTCTCTGGGAATTTATTGAAGCGCACACAAAAATTTAAATGGTTTCACTTTTTTACCACTTTTTTTTATCATAAGTTTTATTTCCGAATCCATACTCCAAAGGTAAAAAAAAGTCCCAACATCTCTTCTGCAAACTTTGCAGGGGCAAAAGGAGCTACTAAGTTACAAAACAAACAAACAAACAACAAAAAAACTAAACAAACAAAAAACCCCAACAACAACTAAAAAAACCCAAACAAAAAAAACTCAACAGCAGGATTACAGTCTCACTTCCAGTCCAAAGCCACAAAGATGTTACTGTCTCTGCCAAGAGTACATTGTGTCACTAAAATAGTTGCTGCTGCAGGCCAGCTTAGTCCAGATCAACCACCTATCAATAGAGAACATCTAACATTTAGCTACGTGGGCCTGGGCTGCAGCCCCTGCAAGGACAGTGACAGGCAGTGCCAAGGAGCTTTTGTGACAAGGGACGAGCTTTGGATGGGGCAAGATATGGAGCCTACAAAGCTGAGCCAGGGCAGAAGGAGAAGACATAAAGGCAGGGCCATGAAAGCCCAGGGAAGTGTCAGGGTAACAAACAGCTGAACTGCTGGAGCCACAGGGGTTCCGACAAACCACAGAGCAAGGCTGGAGGCAAAAATAATCTATAAACCTATTTCAGCTGAAGACATGGAAACAAGAAGAATTTGAAGGAAGAAAAGAGGGTATTGTTCCATGGGAACCATGTATATGTAGTAATTGAGCTATTTTAGCAACCCCTTTTTAGTGGGATTTGGATATTATTGTTTGCTGAACAGCACATCCTTCCAAGGCCATGAAGCCAATCAACAAACCCTTACCCTACCCTTGTTCCCAGAAACTACCCATTAAAAAGTTGCTCCACGGTTCTCACTCAGTGTTCTGGGACCCATTGCCCAGTGCAAGGAATGACAGTGACACTCAAAAAGAAATCCAGCTCCACACCAGATCGACCTGCCAGATGCCAGAGACATGGGGCTACCCCAGCAAATCTGCAGAGTATTTATGAAGCAGTTTGCTAAATTATACAAAGGGAATAATTTGCAATGTAATGGTGTGTTTGTATTCTGAATATCTGATTTCCTGTTCAACAAATAACCTAAACATTCCCAACCAAATGAAATGTAGACAAGACTTAAAATGTTTGAAGAAAAGCACTCATCCAGAAAATTAAGGTCAACATGGAACAGATGGTGCCTCTGAAAAATGTGGCTTCAACATTTATCTTTATGTAAAATAAAAATCTTTTAAAAACCTCCGGCTGTTTGGTGACAGTCCTACTTGAAATATTGAATCTCGCACTTCATGGATAATAAAGAAGCACTGAAAGATGACTTCAAAATACTAAATCTAAATAAAGTTCTCTCAACTACTGTGCAATGAGATTTTTGTGGGCACGTAAATACGTATCAATAAAATATAGATTCAAGCGCCTCTGTAACTGCTATAAATATTGCAAGTGCTCTCCCCATTTCCATAAATATGACCCACGACTCCCAAGTGAAAAGCTTTTTCATTTGCAGCAGTCAGGAAAAAAATGATCCTTTCTTCTTTAGCAAAGTCTTTTGAAAGGCTGAATTTGAAGCCCATCACACGGGGAGTTGTGAACAACTTGTTACAATGATGCAGGAAATGCCTTCTCCAGCCCAGTGGATTCAATCACTGGAATTGCAGGAAGATCACATTTATTCTTGAGGGCAGGCAATGTCATACCTACCTGGGGAGACAAACAGGGCCTCTAATTGGGCAGGGCTGCAAATTACTTTGGTAATACACAAAGGAGCTGGAACAAGCAGAAATAATGAGACAGACCTGTCAAACACCCAAGGAGTAATAACATGTTAGAGACAAACCAGAAGAAGTTGAGTACTGGCATAAGCAGCAGCGCAAGTACACACAAGGCAAGGTAAGCAACAGGCAGGGGAAGGCTTGGCATGGCACACAAATCAGAAGATTTTCTCAGGACAGGTAAAAGAGAAGGCGGTCAGAGAAACCACAGAGCTGCACAGCAGGGATCTCTCAAGTTAACAAGAAACAAACAAACAAACAAACAAACCAAAAACCACCAAACCCAAAGCTCTCACATCCTGAGTGAACCAAATATTTTTGGAAGCTGAGGTAACACCTGTGGTACCTAAAAACACTGTCCTGTGGAGACTTCCTCTTGTGTGTCACCCTGCTGACAGCTGGGGCCCTCTGACAGGCTGTTACTTCTGATCACAGGCTACACACATCCCCCAAACTCCTGCACAAAACACCTGAGCCCCTTAAGCTAACCCCTCAGGGGCCACCTCAGTGTCTGGACTGATGAAGAAGCCTGTGATAACAACTGCAACTCACCAGCTTCGGATATCAAAGCAGCCACAGCCATGGAAGGAGCCATCTGTTCATACCACCCAACCAAAATCACAGTTAGACCACTGAAAACAGGCTGCATATCCTGAAAAATACAAGGTAATTACAGATCTACTGCCAGTTTTTGTTTCCCAATCAGAAGACATCTACCTCTTTTTTCCAGTGTGGCTTCCAGCCATTTATATCTACTAGAAAGACCAGATTTTTGTAACTCGCCTTTAGCTACAACACTGATGAAGTTGCACAGAGAGTTTCTGCAAACCCACTTGGCTAAAAAAGCTACAGGAAGCTTATTGCAGCAATTTTCTCGAGTTGACACGTCCCTTTTATTGGCTTCATGATACTGACTTACTGATGTTTTGGGTCCCACTTCCTCCAGAAATTACATCTGATTCCCCATACTACTGGGGAAAATAAGCTCAGCAAGAACATTTACACTCACTGTCCCTTGCAATGGACCCTGCCATCAGCAACGCACAGCCAAAACGAAACTGGACTGGGCATACCAGGGAAAGGCTTGCAAGAATGGCTTTCCACAGGGGTTTCTTGCTTCAAGGTCATCCCAAACCACATCACAGACAGCTCTGATAAGCAACAGCACAATGACAGCTCACTGGAGTCTTACAAACAGTCCAGAGTTTATGAAGTTCTTTTTCTCTCCCTACCTGAGGCTTTGTTATACTAAAATAGATATTTTCCTTTTCTTTTAAAAGAAGGTTGTGTTTATTTTGTCGGTTCTATTGCATAGCCAAGCGCTGCCGCTGCTGCACTTAGAAATGTCTATCTGCATAAGGCCTCAACTCACTATTTCTTAAAATAAAATAAGTCATATTAATTTGTTCCTCCAGCACCTGGTGTTTAAAGTTATTTCCTGGCAACTTCTGTTCTTGGCATTTAAACATTTTTCATATTCAGCTTAAGTCTGACAGCACTATTGGTTATCCTACTCTGCCTCACTAATAATTTGGTTGATGGCATGCAGGTGGGTTTCTCATAATTAAAAAACCCATTTGCAAAGTTTGCATTAGGTGGTCTGAAAAAATAGAGCACTCCTTTCAAAGGTTAAATATAAGTAGGCTGCAGAGCTCCATGAAAATATTGCATAATTTAGAGATAAAAATAGTTTTGCTTTTGCTTTATTCAAGCTAGGCTGGATAGGTAGATTTTTTTCTGCAATCAGCCTAAACCTCATCTCTTCAAGTTACATGCTCAAGTTGATTATAGAAAATTAAATTTAGTATTAATCAACCTAGGAAGAAGGAAATTACAAAAATTAAGCTAATGCATAAATCATGGAAAAGAATGGTGGAACCAGCTAGAGGAGATCATACAATGCATCTTTGTGCTTGTCCCACACCAGAAATCAACTCCCTCCCCACTCTGGCCTCAAGACACTCCTGAAAGGAGTGTTAAAAAAATTTACCTATAACACAAGTAGAAGATGCCACCAGCCAGAGTCCCCCAGGGCCCCCCCAGCCCTTCTGCTACAGTCCTTGCCCTCATATGCTCCTGCTTTCCTGATTTGGGGTACCCCCTGCCCCTTCCCTAGTGGGAATGCATGGCAGGACACGACAGAAGCAAAAGAACTGATCCGTTGCCAATGGCTGCACTTCCCACCTCGCAGGATGTAGGTTTTTTTCCTTTCCTTCAGCGAAGAGTGAAATGCAAGCTCCACGAGCAGGTCCCACACAAGCAGTCTTTATGCCTCTGGACCTCCAGGAATTGCCATGTCCAGAGCCACAGTTTTCCACCCATGTGTTCAGAGGCACCGGTACCTGGTGCTGGGGTGGAAGGGACAGCCTGCTGTGGAGCCATGCAGGTACCCACACACCCCGTACGGTAGAGCCTGAGCTGTGTGACTGCAGCACAGAAATAGTGCTCGAAGCAGCGCTTGCAGGCAGGGCCCAGGGGGGCAGCAGAGAGTTGCTTGCAGTTTTGGGCATGGAACTGCAGCACTTGGCACCACTGGAAAAGTAAATGGCCAGTCTTCGCGAACGAAGAGCCGGGGAAGGTCTTTACCCGCATATGCAGATAAGGCCTTCGAGC